>JAHRHZ010000012.1:5418844-5522447 GCA_024137785.1 Ginglymostoma cirratum
CCCCCATTTCTGATGAAGGGTTTAGGCCCGAAACGTCAAGTTTTCCTGCTCCTATGATGCTGCTTGACCTGCTGTGTTCATCCAGCCCCATGCTTGTTATCTCAGATTCTCCAGCATCTGCAGTACCTTTTATTCTTTCCTACCACTCTCTATTTCTCTCTCTCACTAGTTTTCATCTCCACTTATCTGCTCACTTCTCCCCCAACCTACAAACCCACCTTTTGCATAAATACCACATTTTCCAGGCTGCTATCAGTTCTGATAAAGAATCACTGAACTCAAAATGTTAACTCTGGGGGTAAAGTGGAGTCATTGCTTAGAAGAAAACTCCAGAGGCAGTGGCTGTGGATATGTTAGAGAGGAAGACATCCTACACAGAAGTTGAAGGTATGAGCTTATGAAACATATACACCTCTACTAAACATTGGTCAATCATATTTGGGTACTGCGTTCAATTCTGGGTACCTTATTTAAGGAAGGCTGTTAAGGCTCTGGAGAGAGCGCAAAGGAGAAAGGGTTATGGTCAGAATGATATCAGGAATGAAAGATTTTAGACTTAAGGAGTGATTAGAGAAATTGGGCTTATTCTCCTTGGAGCAGAGAAGATTAAGAGGTGACTTTAATGAGGTGTTCAAAATATGAACAATTTTGACAAAGAAGGATATTCTGTTTCTACTAATTGGTATGTCAGTGACTGGGGGGAGGTCACAATTTCAAGTTTGTCAGCAAAAGAATTATGAATGAGATGAGGAGAAACTTCTTTACTCAAGGAGTTGTTAAGATTTGGAATGCACTACCTGGGAGATTAATGGAGGTGGATTCCATAGGAAGTTTCAAAAGAGAACTGGATATATATTTGAAAGGGATGAATTTAGAGGGTTACAGATATAGGACTGGAGAATGGGACTAGATGGGTAGCTCTTTTGGGAGCTGGGACAGACGTAATGGCTGAATGGCCTCCTTTTGTATTGTAAAATTCTGTGAAATTCTATTTTCAGCAGTAATGGTGAGCTGAGTTAGCAGCTTGTTTCAGGTTGCAGGGAGAGACACTAATTAAAAAAAATAACAAAGACATTTGCTGAAAATGAAAATGATTGCAGGTGTGGCAGCTGAACAAGGATTTTACCATAGACAATAAAAACAGAAATTGCTGGAAAATATCAGCTGATCTGGCAGCATCTGCAGAGAGAAATCAGAGTTAACATTTCAGGTCCAGTGACCCTCCTCCAGTTCTGATTTTGTTTCAGATTTCCAGCATCCACAGTGCTTTCGGTTTTTTGTGAAATTTTACCACGGAGCTAGGAGTAACGCTTCACTTGGTTTGAGTGTCTGTAAGTTTATTGTTATTGTGAAAAAAATTGAGTCTTTCATTCTGATATTTGTGGTGAGTTTGGATAAAGGAGTACAGGTCTTTTTTCATTTTGTGTAATAAGTTTTTATATTCTTTTGTTTAAAGTACATTGGCAACCTCTTGTGAATTTCTTCAGTGACTGACTTCCAAAAACTTATGTTCTATCAGGCTAGGTTCCACTCTGGGACAAAATAAAGAACTGTGTCTGCCTGAAATCTGAAACATAAATAGAAATTGCCAGAGAAACTCAGCAGGTCTAGCAGCATCTGTGAAGAGAAAGCAGAGTCATTGTTTCAGGTCCAAAGACCCTTCATCAGAACTAGCAGTAGCTAGGAAAAGGTGTATATATGCTGAAAACAGAGGGTATGGGTAAAAGAGTGACAGGTTAGGTAAAGATGGAGCCCAAAGTGAGAAAAAGACAGGCAGACAAGGGGATGGAAAATAGTAAGCCAGGGAGAAATAAAAGTTGCTAATGGGGACCGTAAGTAGGTGCAAATAGGTCTATGCTGGTATCTGACTTGTTTTTCACTATTAATTATAGCTGGGATCATCAAACCAAGGACTTTTATTTTCTGCAATAGCTTTTGATGTGTTACATTTTCAAATGTTGTCGAGAAATCTAAGTACAGTGGATCCATTTTCTTTATCCACAACGCAAGTTACCCCTTCAAAGATCTCCAATGTGGCTGACTCTCAAGTGCCCTCTGGGATGGGCAATAAATGCTGGAAAAAACAGGATGGTGAAATATGATTTCTCCTTCACAAATTCATGTTGACTTTTTTTTCAAGTACTCAGCTTTAATAATAATTTCTAGCATTTTTCCCTATGACAGATTGGCCTGTTTTGTCCTGCATTGTCTCCCTTCTTTTTTGTATAATAGAGTTACATTTGCTATTTTTTAATCTAATTAAAATGCATCAACTATGTCAATAGTCACTTCTTTTAAGACCCCAGATCGAAGGACTGCTAGTCTCCAGCTCTAACACTTCCTTATAAATTGTAAATTTCTTCAACTCTTCCCTTTCTTCCATTTCCTGATTTAAAACTATTTCTAAGACTGACGCAAAAACCTGTTCATCTGCTATCTCCTTTGTTCATTACTAATTTCTCAGATTCTATAGGATCAATGCTTAATTTATTAATGCTTCTTTTTAAATTATCGATAGAAACTCTTACTATCTATCTGTTTTTATATTGCCGGCTGGCTTTCACATACTCTAGTTTTCCTCCTATTAACCTTTGCTGAATTTTATTTTCTATTCACTCTTCTGACTTGCCATTCATCTTTGTGCAATC
The DNA here is from genome assembly GCA_024137785.1 of Ginglymostoma cirratum. NCBI lineage: Eukaryota > Metazoa > Chordata > Chondrichthyes > Orectolobiformes > Ginglymostomatidae > Ginglymostoma > Ginglymostoma cirratum. The sequence goes on from JAHRHZ010000012.1 coordinate 5,421,493, forward strand.
ATATGCTTTTTCTTTGACAAGTAGAATCATAAAATCCATACGGTGTAGAAGCAAAAAATTTGGCCCATCAAGCCCACATGGACCTTCCGAAGAACACCCCACCCAGACCCAACCCCTGACCTTAAAACCCTACCTTTCCCATGGCTAAGCCACCTAGCTTGCACATCCCTAGACACTATGGGCAATTTAGCATGGCCAATCAACCTGACCTGCACATCTTTGGACTATGGGAAGAAACCAGAGCACCCGGAGGAAACCTACACAGACATGGTTATGGTCCCCATTAGCAGCTTTACTTTGTAAGGTTTGATCAGAGATATTCACCATGGCTTTGTCAGAGGGAGATCATACCTTACAAATTTGATTGAATTTTTCAAGGAGGTGATCAGCTATGTAGATGATGGTGATGCATTTGATGTAGTTTGTATGGATTTCTGCAAAACCTTTGAATAGGTCCTCCATGAGGGACTGATGAAGAAGGTAAAAGGACATCGGATCCAGGGGGACATGGCACAATAGATTCAAAATTAGCTTGGTGGCAGGAGTCAAAGGATGGTGGTACAAACCTTTACTTCCCTGGCTTACCATTATCCATCGCTTTGTCTACCTGTCTTTTTCTTATTCTGAGTTCCATCTCTACCCATCCTTTCACTCCTTTACCACTAAACCCTGTTTTCATTAAATTTGCTATTACCTTTAACGTTTTAAGTAAACAATGGGTGGAAGATCCTGCACTTGATTTTTTTTTCCTTGTTAAAATATGTTTATTCTGGAATATCCACTGCCTCTCTAGTAACCAGTCCTTTAAACTAATTTGTCATTTCAATTTAGCCAGCTCTGCATTCATGACTTCATAAATTGCCCAAAATTAAATTTAAAATATCTGGGACCCATTTCTCTCTCCCTCAAACTAAATATAAATTTGCGTCATGTGGCTGTTGCTATCTTGGGAGATTTTCACTACAAGGTCAATAACTAATATTATCATTTGGCACAATACAATGTCTAGCACAGCCTGCTCTTTGGCTCCACAATGTGCTGTTCCAGGAAACAATCCCAAAAAATATTCTGTGAACTCCTCATCTAGACTACCTTTACCCATCTGATTTTCCTGAATTCCCCATAATTATCATACCCTTCTGACAAGTTCCCATCATTTCTTCCCTTATACTCTGTCCTATAATGTCATTAGTCTTAAGGGACCACTCCTGCAAGTGATTTCTTGCTTTTATCGTTTCTCAACTCATGGAGTCCCAGAGTCATACAGCATAAAAGAGACCCTTTGGTCCATTGAGTCTGCACTGACCTATCTACACTATTCCCATTTTTCAGCACTAGGCCCATAGCCTTGAATGTATGACATTTCAAGTGTTCATCCACACAATTTTTAAAGGCTGTGAGGATCACTCCAAAATCCTCACCCACTCAGTCAGTGTCTTCCAGATTCTCACCAGTCTTTGGGTGAAAACATTTTTTCTTGAATCCCCTGTAAACCTCCTGTGCTTCACCTAAGATTGTGTCCTTGCATTATTGACCCTTCAACTAAAGGGAACAGCTGGTTCCTATCCACCCAAGTCCATATTCGACTTAGTGTTAAACATCTCCCCCTAGACTTCTCTTATCTAAAGGAAACAACCCAAGCCTGTCTTCATAGTTGAAATGCTCCAACCCATGAAACACCTAGTGAATCTCCTCTGCACCCGCTCCGGTGCAATCACATTCTTCTTATAATGTGGTGGCCAGAACGGCACACAGTACTTCAGCAATGGCCTAAACAAAGTTTTGTACAACTGCAACATAACCTCCCTGCTCTTATAATTTATGTCATGACTGATAAAGAACTTTATGCCTTCTTAACCACCCTATGAATTTGTCCTGCCACTTTTAGGGATCTTGGACAAGCACCCCAAGATGTCGAGGTAACAATGTGTAGAGCTGGATGAACACAGCAGGCCAAGCAGCATCAGAGGAGCAGGAATCTCACCCCAAGATGTCACTGTTCCTCAGAGCTTCCTGGTGTACTGCCATTCATTGAGTATTTTTTGTCTTGTTATTTCTTCCAAAGTGCTCACTTCACATTTTTCAGGGTTAAATTCACTGCCACTGATCTGTCCTTCTGACCAACTTGTCTGTATCTTCCTGTAATCTTAGACCTTCTTCCTCACCATTAAACACCCAGGCAACCTTCATGTCATCTGCAAGCCTGCTTATAATACACCCCCCACTTTCTTATCTGTATCATTTATATATGTCACAAATAGTAATGGACCCAGCACTGATCTATGGGGTACGCCACTGAACACCAGCCTCCAGTCACACAAAAAGCCTTCTACCACCATCCTTTGACTCCTGCCACCAAGCTAATTTTGAATCCATTGTGCCACGTCCCCCTGGATCCGATGTCCTTTTACCTTCTTCATCAGTCCCTCATGGAGGACCTATTCAAAGGTTTTGCTGAAATCCATACAAACTACATCAAACGCATCACCATCATCGACATAGCTGATCACCTCCTTGAAAAATTCAATCAAATTTGTAAGGTATGATCTCCCTCTGACAAAGCCATGGTGAATATCTCTGATCAAACCTTACACTCCAAGTGGAGATTAGTCTCTCTTTCAGAATTTTCTCTAATAGTTTCTCTACCATTGATGTGAATTGTTCTGTAAAACCCTGGTTTATTCTTACCATCCTTGAAAAGTGGAGCCATATTAGCTGTCCTCCGGTCCTCTGGTACTCCCCTGTGACAACAGAGGAATTAAAAAATTGGGTCAAATTTCCTGTAATGTCTTCCCTTACCTTCCACATCATTATGGGATACACTTATCTGGACCTAGGGATTTGTCCACGTTTAAGCCCACCAAAATCTTCAATACCTCCTCACTCTATGTGTTAACTATATTCAAACTGCTTCGACATCCTTGTTTCATGAACTTGGGTAATCCCTCTCTATTGTGTTTAAACCATAATTAATAAACAGAGCCATTTTTTCATCTTTTTCTAAATTCTTACCCTCCCTGAATGTCATGAGCCTTCAATATTCAGGTCTCTGTCTATGTAAACATGCAATTGTGGTAGTTGGGATAAGTAGCTTGCAGGAACTTAAACGAAAAAAAAACATATGCACATGAGATAAAAAGCAGTAGAAGAGTACAACAGAATGATAAATGAAGATGGTGGGAAGAGGTTTGTGTGGGACAAATGAGCTGAATGGCCTGCTTCTGTGTTGTTCATTCTACATAACGTGACTAACTGGGTGCAGCAGGATAAGTTTTGAGGCCTCAGCTGTTACAATATCAGTTAATGATTGGAAGGATTGTTGCTGTCTCTTAATGAGAACATCCAGGATGAGGATTTGAATGCTAGGCAGATCAATTATGCACAGATTTTGCCAAATTTGCCTGGAAAGTAGGAAATATCTAAGGTAGTGTAATGAAGTTAAGGATGGAAAGCAATTAGCAAAATCACAAGAAACTAAATGATAATAAAATCTAATAACATACTTGATCAATGTCTGAGAATCACGTACTGTGTTCCAGGAAGTGGTAACTTGGCTTCTATGAAACAATACTCCATCTTATAGTATCAGAGATAAAAGGTACTGCAGATGCTGGAGAATCCGAGATAACAAGGATTTTCTGATGAAGGGTTTAGGCCCGAAACGTCAAGTTTTCCTGCTCCTATGATGCTGCTTGACCTGCTGTGTTCATCCAGCCCCATGCTTGTTATCTCCATCTTATAGTGTCTATTTTTGGGCAACTTGCATCATGGTTTGAATGAACATTATTGCTTTAGAGGGAGTTTAAAAAAAACCTAATTTCAGAGGTGCAAATGAGAAAATACAATGGGTATCAGCTCTGTTTACATTTGAAGAAATAGAATCACTACAGTGTGCCAACAGGCCCTTTGGCCCAACAATCCATACTGACCTTTGGACCATCCCACCCAGCCCCATCCCCTATAACCCACCTAAGCTACACATCCCTGAACACTATGGGCAATTTAGCATAGCCAATCCACCTAACCTGTACATCTCTGGGATGTTGGAGGAAACTGCAGAAAACCCACACAGACATGGGGAGAATGTGCAAACTCCACACACAGTCACCTGAGGGTGGATTTGAACCTGGGTCCCTGGTGCTGTGAAGTAGCAGTGCTAACCACTGAGCCGCCACATCACCCTAAACAGACAGTGCTTCTCAACAGAATTCAATGCACCCCAGATGGGACTTGAACCTGCAATCCCTGCCTTAGGAGGGCAGAGTCTTATCCATTAGGCAACTAGGGCCAGGCCTGGTTGTTATTGGAATAAAGACAACTTAGAGAGAACATTAAAGTATTTAAAGTCATAAAAGGAATTGCTGAACTACTTAACATTTAACTCAAGCTTTCAGAATAGGTGGGCATGGGAAAAGTGAATATGTAAAATCTGGACAACCAAGCTTTGGAAGGCAAAGGTGTTAAAAATCTTGATAGATGACACAAATCTTTATTGGGCATGAGTTTTGAAGAGGAACTTTAAAGATGAACTGGCACGATGAATGGAAATTACCTTTCAGGTTTTTCTACTCATGGAACACCATAACCAGAAATGAGAGAGGTTTCAGTTTCATGTTGCATTTTGATTTGTAAGGGGGTCAATGGTTATGGGGAGTAGGGAATTGAGAAACAATCAGCCATGACTGACTGGCAGAGCAGACCTGATGGGGTGAATAGCCTAATTCAGCTCCTGTATCTTATGGTCTTATGGCTTTTTTCAAAAAAATGTTCTGGATTGTGAACATTGTTGGCAAGGCCAGCAATTATTGGTGAGCCCTTATTGCCCGTAGTGTTGAGCTCCATTTTTGAGCTGCTGTAATCCATTTGACATTAGGTACACCTGCAGTGCTTTCTGGGATGGAGTTCCTGGATTTTGACCCAGCAACAGTGAAGGAATGCCACTATAGTTCCAAGTTGGACTGGTGTATAATTTGCATGTGGTGTTACTCCCATGTTTCTCTACTGCCCTTGTTCTTCTAGGTAGCAAAATGTGTGGATTTGGAAGGTGCTTTTGAAAGAGTCTTGGTGTGTAGTGCATCTTATATCAGGTACTGTTGGGATTACATTTTAATGTTTAAGGATTTTGAACCATTTGGACATCCTCTGGATTGAAAAGGGATTTTTTTTTAACCATGTGATATCTTTTAAATGAAGCCAACAGTTTAAAGTGTGTTGCCGTTTAGCGCTGTTTAGTGGGGAACAACTGACCTTGGAAAGAAACAGTCAAACAAAGTTTTCAAGGGGATAAGACAGAGTTTATTGCCTTAATTACTGGAAAACCTGGCTTTGAAAGGACCCATGTACTATATGCTAATCATTGCCTAACAACCCTTTCTGGCTGCAGGAGTCAGTGTAAAGATGCTCAGAGGCTAAAAGACCCTTTCCTGAAATGCTATTCTCGGTAGAGGTTCTAGTAGAAGTAGGAAACCTGAGCTTTTCCAAAAACAGTATCCCTGTCTAACAGGAAAAATAACAGAATTGTGGGTAATTGTGAGCAATTTCCAAAGATTTAAATCTACATTAATTGCAATCAGAACTGGGTATTGGTAATCAATGTAAGGATGTCAGCAGTTTAGCTTCAAAAACAGGAAATCTAATGGATGTGAGAAGTTATCACAATCTATCCTTTGTTTCAAGACCCTTGGCCCACGGTCAGTTGTTTTTCCCTTTGTGCTTTTTAAAGAAAAAATAACCCCCTTTGCAGACACTTGCCTTTTGCTGTCTGTGTGTGGGATTAAGGACATTTCATTTTGATTCTGGATTTAGCTAGTTTTAAGAATAATTTTTGTTCCTAATAATCAGACTGTGTTGAGTTCATTAAGGAAGCCTGGTGAACAAGACTTTTACTCGTGATTGCACTACAAAAGAGAAGCAATTAGGCATTTTGGTAATTGAATCAATACATATATACTAAAAGTGTGACTGGGGGGAATAGTGGGGCTTGATTATTAGTGCATTCCTCCGTCACGGGCATAACAGTACACACTGCTGCCACTATATTTAAGAACAGTGGAATGGGCAGAAATAGCACTGGGGTGCACACAGTGACGTATAGATTGTGCACACTTTTTGTTTTATTCATTCATGGGATATGGACCATTAGCTAAGCCAGCATTGCCCATCCCTATTGTTCCAAAGTTAACAGTTAATTACGTTGTTGTGGTTGGTTGGCTCGCCCAGCTGGTTCATTGTTCCGCAGATGTTTCATTACCCTGCTGGGTAACATCATCAATGCAGCCTTCGATGAAGCGCTGTTGTGTTTTCCCAACTGTTACTTAAACTCTGGTGTCTGTTGAGCTGGATTACCTCACTTCCAGGTTTCCTTTGCAACGGAGCATATATGGGGTCGAGCTCTATGAGTTTGTTGATAGCTTTCTTCGTGGAGTACCAGGCCTCTAGGAATTCCCGTGCTTGTCTCTGCTTTGCTTGTCCCAGGAGCTTGGTGTTGTCCCAGTCGAATTGGTGGTTCTCCTTGTCCATATGGATAGAGATGAGTGAGTATTGGCCGTGTAAGAGAAACAATGACAACACTACTAAAACAAGAGCAAGACCCCAATACACCATCTCCAAAGACAACATGCCGAAGCTACTGGACCTATGCCTCACCACCCACTTCACATTTAACAGTCAAATACACAAACAGATCAAGGGAACAGACACCCATGGGATCACCTATCTCTGGACTAATAGCAGAAGCGGTGATGCAGAGACTTGATAGTATGGCTCTTCCACTAATCCAACCAAAACTATAGATACGCTACGTGAACAACACCTACGTCATTATTAAATAGTCCAAACTAGAGGAGACACACAAACTAATAAACAACACCCTCACCAGAATCAGATTCACCACAGAAGAGGAGAAGGACAAACAGCTCCCATTCCTAGATGTCATGGTAGACTGCAGGCCAAATGGGGAATTCCTAACAATGGTACACAGGAAAGCCACACACACTGACCAAGTACTGAATTTTGACAGCAACCACCTTAACACACACAAACATAGTTGTGTGCGAACATTATCTAAATGGGCAACAACACACTGCAGCAGCACAGAGCTACGCCGAGAAGAAGAAGAGTACTTCTTCCAGGTATTCAAAGATAATGGATATCTGAAAAACTGGGGCAGAAGATGCCTATTACACCAACGACACCAGGAAAATACTACATGCCCTGATACACTAACATCAGGAACACATCTGAACTGACCAGAAGTCTCCTATGACCACTGGGCATCAGAGTAGCACACAAACCCACATCAACCCTACGACAATTGCTCACCTGAACCAAAGACCCACTACCCACTATGGACAGGACCAATGTCATATACAAGATTCCCTGCAGAGACTGTGACAAACAGGAAGGAAATTAACAACAAGGGTACACGAACATCAATTGGCTACAAAAAGACATGACCAGTACTCACTCATCTCTATCCACATGGATAAGGAGAACCACCAATTCGACTGGGACAACACCAAGATCCTGGGACAAGCAAAGCAGAGACAAGCACAGGAATTCCTAGAAGCCTGGTACTCCACGCAGAAAGCCATCAGCAAACATATAGAACTTGACCCAACATACACACCATTGCGAGGGAAAACCGGAAGTGAGATAATCCAGCTCAACAGACACCAGAGTCTAAATAACAGGCAGGAAAACACAACAGCGCTTCATCAGAGGCTGCACTGATGATGTTACCCAGCAGGGTAATGAAACGTCTGCGGAACAACAAACCAGTTCGGCGAGCCAACCAACCACAACCCGAGCTACAAATCTACTCTAAAACCTTAGTTAATCACATTGTCGTGGGTCTGGAGTCATATGTAGGCCAAACCAGGTAAGGATAGCAGATTTCCTTTCCTAGACGTCATTAGTGAATCAGATTTTTTTCTATGAGTGGTTTTATAGCAGCAGATTTTTTTTATTGAACTCAAATTTCACGATGCGCCATGGTGGAATTGAAATTCATGTTTGCAGAGCATTAGTAAAGGTTCTGGATTACAAGTCCAGTGACATTATAAATATCACCATTATACCACCAATCCCCTTTCCTCCCCTCCTCTCCACCCACAATTGATTCTAATTACGTAAAAGCATAATTGGTGTTTTTAAATTTCTATTTCAACCTCTGCAAACTGTTTGTTTATTAAAAGAAATCTGAGCTAGCTGCTTTCCAGTTAACTGCATGACACACAAATCTATTAGTCACAGAAATTTTAGAAAAACATGGCTGTTTTGTATATCAGAAATGCTCTTTGTAAAGGTCTGTCTGGAGATGGAGCTCTTTGCTTTTTTGACTTGTGTTTGGCATGCATGATAATACATGAGAAAGTTATTTGCTCTTGGTTAGTAGAAAGGCCCCACTCTGAAATGCATGGCTCCTTCATGTAGCTCTTATCTTGTTGCCTAGAGATACTGCCTCACACTAAAACGTGGATTGACCTTGTAGACTCTTTTGATATGCTGCTCAAAATGTATTAAAATGTTTTGCCTTGCACAAAATTGTGTTTTTAATTCACTGCAACTGAAAAATTGCCTTGCTAATCTTTCTCAAGGTTTAGTGATTTGATCTATAAGGACGATAAACTGAGCTTTCATCTTCACGTGTTGCATTTGTAACTTATCCAATAATTGTACAAAGGAGCTATTATGCTCTCATGTATTTTACAACCAAAAGGGCCAGACCCAGGAAGCCATTGTGATAGGTTTACAGAATTATTTCTTTGTAGTTGGGAGAGATGGTGGTGTAGTGGTAATGTCACTAAACTAGTAATCCAGAGTCCGAATGAATGCTCTGGGGACAGCGTTGGTGACAGTGGCCATTGTCAATTATTATTTTTTTAAATCATTCTGGTTTACTTAATGGGAAGTGAAAGGGGAAAAATAGACAGTATTGGTTTTCTGATAATTACAAGTTTGTACCAACAGATAGAAGATTTGAACATGCTATAATAGGATTGTATAATATAATCACATACATTAGTTTGCATACGATTCGATAATGTAGTCATGTGTACTAACTTCGAATGTAGACTATGTGAACACTGTTAGTTAGAGATATGGATAAGTGTATGTATAATCTTTTGATTGGAAATTGAAGCATACATTGGAAGGAAGGATACAGAAACCTCATGGATTCCATAGAGAAAGAAGAGATTGATAGTGCAATAGAAGGGATTGATCCGAAGACTGTTTCAGATTTCAGACCGTTTGAAATTAAACAATATCTTAGTGATCCATAATAGTGATGCTACACGTCTCCCAAAACTTTTATGATTAAAATCAGGTGTTATTCTAGATCTTCTAAAGAATAGTAGAATGGTTTTAATTCCAAAAACTTAAGAAAAAGAGAGCCTAAAAGATGTAGATAAGTGGAGGCCAATTACCATAGGACCCATCTTGCTTTGCTTATTCACTAAGATCTTAGCCCAGAGGCTCAGTGAGGCAGTTGAGTTGAATTTCAGACTGAAGGGGTTCCTTGCAGCATCCTCTGGATGCAATGAAAACATTGTTATTTTACATAATATTGTCAAAGGAGCAAAAAAGAATAAGAAAGACCTCTCAGTTGTCTTTATCGATTTGGCCAAAGCATTTAATTCAATTGGGCATAAGCTCCTTTTTAAAACGTTACAAAGGGTTGTCATTTCAATGGAATTCATCCAGTTAATTACAAATGTATACATGGACAACACTATTGTGATTGAAGGCCATAAGTGTAACACAGGCTTTATAAAAATTGCTACAGGACTCAAACAGAGCGACTCTATCCCCCATTTTATTTAATATAGCATTAGACCCTTTGATATGCAGCCTTGAAAATGAGAAATCGGGCAATTTTATGACAACGTTAATCAGCATTACACACTTAGGAATGGAAAAGAACTTAAAAGAACATCCAGCAATTTTGTGATAATACAAGTCTGACTATAAATATCAGTAAGACTAGGACCCAAGGGCACAGCCTTAGTGTAAAGGGAAGACCTTTTAGAATGGAGATAAGGAGAAACTTCTTCAGACAGAGAGTGGTGAATCTATGGAATTCACTGCCACAGAAGGCTGTGGAGGCCGGGTCGTTTAGGACATTCAAGACTGAGATAGATAGGTTCTTGATTAAGGGAATCAAGGGTTACGGGGAGAAAGCAGGAGAATGGGGTTGAGGAACTTACCAGCCATGACTGAATGGCCTAATTTCTGCTCCTATGTCTTATGGTCTTTATCTATAATCACTTAAAGAACTGGTCACTGAGCAGTAATGAGATACAATACATTCCCCAGGGACACAGAGAAATACCTGGGCACCCGTATAGATCCACAGGCAGGTGTCGAGGGGACAGAATGGGAAGGTAAACTGAAAAGCTAGGTGAAGAATCTTAACTTAGCTGCCCCATGGAAAAGGTCGAGATTTTAAAGACTTTTATGATACCAAGGCTTTACTATCATCTGGTTTTAACTGAAGCATCGCAGAATAACTTACAGAAATTGGACTGTATTACACAGGGTTTTAAGGAAATTTTACACCTGCCACCTATACAACAGATGGCATCTTACATGCAAGAAATAGAGATGGAGGCCTAGGGATCCCTAAATTACAGATACAGATTCTGGCGCCTATAATTAGGAAATCTGAAGCCCTTGATTCCTCTACAGATAAGGTTATCCGAGCTTCATTTCACTATTGCAAAGCGATTAATACCAACACCATTAGAACGCTGTCCAGGTTGAGGGTTCTTCAAGAGATTAAGACTTTTGAAGATCAGAAAATCCAATCTGGTGGCAAAATAGGCAATGAGAAGGAGCTGGAAGTAACAGGTATGAGAACATTAATTATAAGAGCTGGAGGGAATTGGAACAATTGAAATGGATTAACTTCCAAAGTCAGTGGCTTGGTGTTGGATATTTTAAAAATGATAAAAGAATCAAATGTGTGGATTAAGAAACCTTATAACATCAAATCCTCTAAACTGATTAACAGTCTATTATTGCAATGTAACCTCTACCCCACTAAGATAACTCTGACATATGGAAGACCCCTTTTAAATAAAGAATGCTGATAGTGTAAAGCTCCATATGAGACGTTATCCCATATTTCTGGTTTATGTCCCTTCATTAAGAACATTAGAATTAATTGACATAACAAGATAATGGAGAAGCTTCACTTATATGGCAAATATGGCTGGATTACCTATATAGAACCCTAGCTGAGAAACAGAGGGAAAATTGTGAAACCTTATCTAATATTTAAGAAAGATTTGAAAATTGTTGTTATGACATAACGATCCATTTTGAAAATGAAGACAATTCCATAGAGAAAGCCTGACTGAAAAAGCTGACAAATATAAACATCTTAGTGAAGAGATCATTAACTTAACAGTGGAACAGACCTTTCTTTTTTCAGATTTGTCATGGGTGCAAGAGGCAAATGAACTGAGTCAAACAATAAACTTATGAATCAGTTAGGGATTCAAAAATACCAGTCCTTCACCCAGGAAGAATCAAGAATGACAATCTCTTTTTTTTAGAAATGCTGCAGATTTTTAGCAACGACCTAAAGATTGTACCTACTCAGCAGAACTTTGATGATACTCCGAGGATAGTTTTAATATTTGGTATTATATAATTTTAATATTTGGTATTTTGTTAGTTGTCTAGTATTTTACAGTATTTTACTGTTTTCAGATTGGTATTAGACACTTTTAAAGTTTTAAGTATATTTCAATATTTTAGAATTTGTTCATTTAATTAATAAAGTTTAATTTTAGATAATACAAGTAAGGCTGGTGGATAATGTGTGTTAACTATTAAAATTTACTAAAAAACACATCAGAAATTGTCAATGTTAAGGGTCTGCAAACTAACCGAATGGTGCTACACAGTTCTGTCATTCCAGCTTTCCTAGCTTGGTGAGATGTTTTAACCCTGTAATGTCTCTCTACCATGTAGCTGTGAGATAGCTTTACACAGGTGACAAAAAATGTTGACAAGTGACATTACAACTCTGAAGAGGCACTATTCTTATAGTTGGTGTATCAAATGATTAGTAGAAATAGTTGATTGGAAGCTTGTTTACCGTAAAAATAGAATAAAACCTTGATTTTGTAATAAAGATTTGACCTTTATGCCATTTTTTGAAAATAATTTCCTGGGCACGAATACATATTTGAAGGGTTAAAATTATGTTTTCAGAGGAAATCTACTATCCTTACCTGATCTGCCCTACTTTTGACTCCACAGTTGTAGCAATATGGTTGATTCTTTTCTGTGCCCTAAAATGGTCTACAAGTTGCACAGCCCATTTAACATAATACAATACAAAACAGGAGCTGACCCTTCAGCTTATCAAGTCTGCTCCAACTCCTATGTCTTATTTAGACCCGCAACGTGTTGCCTATACACAGATTCTATCCCTCTGTTTGCCTTATGTTCATGTGTCTATCGAGATACACCTTAAATGTGCCTGGTTCCATCACCTCCATTGGTATTGCATTCCAGTCAGCTACCACCCTGTGTGAAATATGTGTGTAACAAAACACTCTGAGACCTTTTGCAAGAATAAAATATAACATCGAGCAGCAGAGGGTCAATAAGGATAGGTGACCAAATGCTTGGTCAAAGTGGTAGGAACACCAATAGACAGACAAGTGATACATTTGTGGAGGAAGTTTTGGAGCTTGGGGCTGAGGCAGCTTAAGTCAGAACCATCAAAGAAGTAGTGATCATACTGGGATACATGCAAAATGCTACAACTGGAGATGTTAGAGATCTTGAAGCCTTGGGTTGGAGGAGGTTATAGATGGGCAGATAGGAGGGAAGTAAAGAGGGGGTAGGGTTGGTGGTGAAGGGAACAGCATGAAAGGATTTATAAACAAGGATAAGAATTTTAAAATTGAAATGTTGCTAAACCAAGATTCAGTGTTGTGTAGCATGTGCAAAAATGATGGGTAAAAGGTGCAAAGTAATAAAGGGGCAGCAGTTTTCAATGAACTTAACTTTATAAAGTGTGGAAGATGCAGTCTGACCAGGTGAGCATTGGAATAGTCATATATAGAGGTAGTGAAGACATGGATAACAATTTCAGAAGCAGGTGAGCTGAGATGGTATTCACAAAATCATAGGAAATAGGAGTAGGAGTAGGCCATTCAACCCATCAACTGGCTATGCCAAAAGAACAAGATAACTGCAAATGCTAGAAATCAGAAACAAAAAAACGAAATTGCTGGAAAAACTCAGCAGGACTGGCAGCGTCTGAGCAAAGAAATCAGAGTTAATGTTTCAGGTCCAGTGACTCTTCTTCAGAACTGGCTATGCCATTCAATAATATCATGGCTGATCTGATTGTCACTTTAAATCTATTCTCTTGCCTGACCTCATAACCTTGGACTCATTTGTAGATTAAAAAAATTGTTTAAGCCACCAAAGAATATTGTTTGAAACTGCATATACTGGAAATCTGAAATAAAAACGGAAAGAACTAGAGAACCTGTATGGAAGCATTGTGTAGTGTTAACATTTCATGTCTGATGTCTAAGCATTGTTATTAACATCAACTGTTTCAATTGTTAAAGCACACCTTTCCTGACTGTTGTAAGCTTTAATAATTTTATTTCAAAGAATTGACTCCTGTCTTAGGTGCTTTGATCTTTGGTGAATTTCGGCAGTGCATCCTGTAGTTCTGTAACAATGTCCTGGGACATCCTCTTCCTGTGGTAACATGGCATCTTGTTTATCTCAAGAAAATGGCATCGCGGACTAAAGATTCCGGTTGTCCTGCACTTCCTGAAGGGAAGCTGAGACATCTTCATGTAGAGGCTGTGCAGGATCCGCTGAAGGTTGCTGCTGGTCCTGGGCTTTCTGTCGCATATATTCCTCCTCCATTTCTCTGCGCCTTTGTTTCACTGCAGCACTAGTGGCAATACCATCTGCTGTGCCTGGATTCATCAGTCAATTTTGCATTGACAGTCAACCAACCAAACTGGCTTATTCTCATATATACAAAATAACCACAGGAAAATGATATTACACATGTCCCTCCAGAATGATTGTTATACATATTCAAAATTCCATACCACTTAAATATATTTCTTGTTTTCCAAGTATTTACAAATTTTACTGTACCATAGGTTTCCTATTCCTAACAACATACCTCATTTTTTAGAAGATAGAACAGTACAGCACAGGAACAGGCCCTTCACCACATCACATCTGTACTGATGCTATTGTAATCTAATCCCTTCTGCCTTCACATGGTCTATATCCCTCTATTTTCCACCTGTTTATGTATCTGTCTAAATGCCTCTTAAACTTCGCTATCATATCTGCTTCTACCACCTCCGCTGGCAGCATGTTCCAGGCACCTATCATTGTCCATGCAAAAACCTTTCCTCGTACATCTCCTTTAAACATTCCCTCTCTTGCCTTAAACCTATGTCCCATGGTACTTGACATATCCACGCTGGGAAAGATTCCAAATATCCACGCCTCTCAATGTTATATACTTCTAACAGATCACCCCTCAGCCTCCGACACTCTAGATAAAACAATCCAGGTTTGTCCAAACTCTCCTTACAGCCAATACATTCCAATCCAATGATGGGGAGGTGATTGCCTAGTGGTATTATCAATGACCTATTAATCCAGAGACCCAGCTAATGTTCTGGGGACACAGGTTGGAATGTTTGCCATGGCAGATGGTGGAAACTGAACTCAATTAAAAAAAGAGATAACAAGCATGGGGCTGGATGAACACAGCAGGTCAAGCAGCATCATAGGAGCAGGAAAACTTGACATTTCGGGCCTAGACCCTTCATCAGAAAATTAAAAAAAGTCTGGGATTAAAAGTCTAATGATAACCATGAATTCATAGTCGATTAGTAGAAAAACTCATTTGATTCACTAATGTCCTTTAGGGAAGGAAATCTGCCATCTGTATCTGATGTGGCCTACATGTGACTCTAGGCCCACCTTGATGTGGTTGACTCTTAATTGCCCTCTGGAGCAATTAGTGATGGTCAATAAATGCTGGCCTGGCCAGTGATGTGAACATCCCATGACTGAATAAGAGAAAATCCAGACAATATCCTGGTAAACCTCTTCTGCACCCTCTCCAAAGCCTCCACATACTTCCAACATTGCGGCAAATAGAACTGCGCACAGTACTCCAAATGTGGCCTGACCAAAGTCTTATACAGCTGCAACATGACTTGCTAACTTTTATACTCAATGCCCTGCTCGATGAAGGCAAGCATGCATTATGCCTTCCTTACCACCTTATCCACTTATGTTGGCATTTTCAGGGAGCTGTGGATTTGGTCCCCAAGATCCTTCTGTATATCAATACTCTTAAGGGTCTGGCCATTTACAGTATACCCTTGCATCAAAAATGCATCCCCTCACACTTCTTGACTCAAACTTTCTGAATGTGGGAATGACATTGACCTATTTTGGCCTAAGATTATGCAGAGGTTTTCTCAAAGAAAGGTTTTGTTTTTGACCTTCATTTGAATTTTCCTCTTCATCAAACATCACAAATCTGACTGACTTAGGTCTGAACTGATTTCAGGCACAATTTGTGTTGGAGTAACTACTGAGTAATGCTTTAAAAAGAAAATGCACCAGTTAGTTATAACTGACAGTTAACTGCCAAGCTTTGATAATTTTGAACAAGGCAGACTAATTCTTAATGGTCAAGGCATTGCCCTGAGATATGAACAGGAGAATAGCTATCATCTATTTTGTTGCATTGAAACAGGCACAATTTATGTACATGTTCTTTCCGTCTGCAAACAACGGTCCTCTGTCTACCAAAAGTAGTTTCCATGTCATGCGAGTGAGCCATACTATAAGATGAATTGACAATCCTAAACTGGTTGACAGAATAATTCTTTACACCCTGGATTATGTAGATAATTGTGGAATCACACCTAACGTTGGACACTAATGTTGGGAGTTTTACAAACTCGAACTGGTTTGGTACAATGAATATCTTTGTTGTTACTAACAGCCGAAAGAATATGCTGTTTGATACAAACCACCAGTTTGGGATTATTGGTCATATTCCATATGACTCATTTGTGTGACAGGCAAAACACTTTTTTGGATTGATGGCAGCATTCTGTTAGTGGTGAATACCAGTCATGTTGCTACTGCCTGGGAGTTAGCTTTATCTGTAGTTGAAACTTTTGATCATCTTATGCTTTCGGTGTAATCTAAGGAAAACTGGGCACTTTTTAGACCCAGAAGTGACAGCTTTATGCCCGTTAATCATTTTGCTTAATATATAGCAAGAAAACATCTGATCAGGGTTGCCATTATCTGCAGAATGATTTTGACATGTTTTACTTCAGCATCTAGTTTGCATGACAAACAAATGGTTCAGGCCACATATGGGAGGTTGCTGTAAGGCCAATTTTACAGCACATACAGCTGTAGGAATCCTAATGTGTACACTGACCATTGAAGAAGGTAATATTAGAGAACATCCTGGTCGATCTCTCAACTAGGTTTTCAAGGAAATGGAGATCATTTGGCTGCTCATTTTTGAAGATAAATTTGATTGTATGATGGAGCCCATTAAAATAAATAAGGAAATTCTTATTTACAGCTGTGGATCAGTGGTTAGCACTGGTACATCACAGTGCCAGAGATCGGGGTTTGATTCCAGCCTTGGTCGACTCTCTGTGTGAAGTTTGCACATTCTCCCGATGTATGCGTGGGTTTCCTCCGGGTGCAGCAGTTTCCTCCCACGGTCCACAGATGTGCAGGTTAGGTGGACTGGACATGCTAAATCGCTCGTAGTGTCTAGTGCTGGCCAGGTGTATTAGTTATGGGAATGCAAGGTTACAGGGATAGGGTGGGATGCTCTTTGGAGGGTTGGTGTGGGCTGAATGGCCTGCTTTCATACTGTAGGGATTCTAATGATTAAAGTTATGAAATATATAACCTACCTATTGCGAGGGATAGGAGGTTAGGTACCATTCCATCAACACGTTTTTTGGGAAGTACAACAAAGATGTTATAAGAAGTGGACCCAGGAGGATCCCCTGGCAGCAACATCTAATTGGGCATTGATATCACCATCTCTCTATAGCAGTACTGCCTACAAACATTTTCCCACTGTGATCCCCATTTAAAGACTTGAAAATGGAGAGCAGTTGGGCGCATCAGAAGTCGGGCCATGGATGCCTCAAATACCAATGCACCAAGAAAGTTAATTGACGACCCCCACTTAGTGTCCCGACCCCGACTCTGGGAAACGGTTTGGTCAACCTACCTTCACTGGTGGTGGGTGAAAGGCAGCCGTACCATTGCGTGTTCCTACCTGTCAGAGGGTGGGTCATGGTTGTGTTGGGAGGAGGTAATTGTGGACGGGCCAGCACAGCCTTGGTGAGGTGATAGGATGGAGGCTCGAGAGGCCACTCACGTGCCAAAGCGGCCGTTGCTCTTGGCGGGACCACATGTGCGCTCCCAGCGGCCATTCCCATTCAAATACTAACGCATCATACCCGCTCCCAACGGCCATTCCCATTCAAAATCTAACGGATCATCCGCGCTCCCAGCGGCCATTCCCATTCAAATACTAACGGATCATCCGCGCTCCCAGCGGCCAATCCTATTCAAATCCTAACGGATCATCTGCGCTCCCAACGGCCTTCCCAATTCAAACCTTAACGGATCATCCGCGCTCCAAGCGGCCTTCCCAATTCAAACCCCAACGGATCATCCGCGCTCCAAGCGGCCTTCCCAATTCAAACCCTAACGGATCATCCGCGCGCCCAGCGGCCAATCCCATTGAAATCCTAGTGTAAAAAGATCGCCGTTCACGAAAGGCTAGTGCCGGACGGGGAATAAACAATGAAAGGATTCTGGCAGATCCCTTAAAGCCAATCGAGAGACTTAAGTTTTGTCAGTATTCGAGTAACGTTTCGTGTGTGACATTAAAAGTTTACTTCTTTTAGAAAATCACTTTGTTTTAGTCGTCGATCGTTTACAATAGCGGTCAACTGTTCGTTACGATCCAAGAAAATAGTTTTATTTTGGTGTATGTTGTGGGGGGAAGGAGATCCATTGTTTAATCGAGCTGAATGGAAAGCTTTCTGTCCACCCCCGGAAAAATAAAGTACACGGCGGCAAAACAAAATAATTTAAAAAAAAAGTTTTATAAGTTTTGAAGTATTTATATGTAGATGTTAGCGTACTGTTCGTGAAACGCCTCACATTAAAATTTCAGCTCCTTTCTCGGACTCCTCAATGGAGTTCTACCGGTCAAACCAGGCTTGATGGAAAGGGAGAGATGATGATTGGTGAAAGGGCGGTGTCTTCGGGTAATTGACGGGAATATTATCCAATAGAAAATGTCGTTGCCCCTGGCGACGGCTTCGAAACACTAATCGCTGTTGTCTCATTGGTGGAGGCACCCGCCATCAGGTTAGGTTGAGCCCTGTGTCAGTGGAACAATCCTGCAAGTTATTTCTTGGTTGGAGAAAGAAAGAGATCTCTCTAAAGTTGAGACTAAGGAGCCATTTGGAGCAATCCCTAAGGGGAAATCGGGCTTCCATTTATAGCACGGACCTATTGTAAATGTGTAGAAGCAGCACTAATGCTTCAAATCCGCATTGGATTTGGAGAAAATTCGGTATGTACGAGATTAGCGGAAAAATGCATTCCATCGTGTTTTAACGAACTGTGTTTCCACTCCTTTCACTTAATATTTTAAACTGCGCCAAAAGGGAATACTGATCTTTTAGTTTTAAGGGGTGGGGTTGGTGTTTTGGATTTTTTCCGGCCTCGGTGTTGTGTGATGTCTCAATCTTCCCTTATCTTTAGTGCTGTAAAACAACGGCTGAAAATCAAACAGTGGGTAGGTACTTTTTTTTAATCGTCCTACACTTGAAAATGAAGCCTTTAAACCGCACCCAAGCGTTTGCAATCCAGGCATCCCATCAATCAAACAAAACGAGCCTTGTCTCTGTGTTTGTCTCCTTTTCCAGAGGTAGTTTGATTGCAATTTGGTGTAAAACCTGTTAATGGGATAGCTTTTAAGAATGCAACTTTCCATTCAGTTTCGAATGTGTATTCCCTCTCTAGATAATCGATTCTGAACGTGGTATACTTTTGAAAATGTTTTTAAAATTTTGTGCGTGGTAAGTGGGATGGGAACATTTAGGGATTTAATTCTTTAAAGTGGAGAGACTTCGGGAGACTTGACAGTTGTAGTGAATACTTGCATATAAAGATAGACATGTAAACATCTGAAATTTTGCGACCGTGGTAAATTTGGTGTTGATATCACTTGAGTTATTCTTCTATAAACTGAAACACGGATTCATTTTACAATTGAAAATGAATAGAGGATTTGTTATTAGTATGGTTATTGTGAAAGTTTCTGGTTTTTATGAGCATTTCTTGAGAATAACATTTAAAGTAATAATACTAGTGCAATCACTGCTTCTCTAAGAATGCTGTGAAAATTTACATTTTCTGTTGGGCACATTTGCAATAATTGAAAATTAATTTATTTTGTGTTGTGTGAAAGTTTTTATTCTAGACTACTGTACATTATAAAAATGTTTTGAGGTATTGAAACATATTTTGTAAAATGCTCCACAGTAAATGCAATGTTGCCTTTCTTTCCATGTATTTTTTTCAGCATAGCGCTGTTCATGTATTGTGAGAATGCTATCTGTGACAAGTAGGTTTGAAAGAAGTCTGTTATATGAATTATAAATCCATTTGTGTTGTGCACAATATGTTTCTGTTAGGATAAATTGTTGCTGAACATTACAATTAACAAATATGCACTAGTCCAGATGCTTATCATTGAAAAGCACAAAGGTCAAAAATTATTAATTTGTACGAAATTTTCATATAAATACGATTCTCTTCCAAATAAGTTCTGACAACTTTTTTCCCAAGAAAACCCAAAAGGGCCCCCAATCAGATAAGCAACTTGTATTAGAAAGTTATTGAGTGGAATCAAGTTAAGAATTTACTTTCTTACCTCACAAGACCTTATGTGGAACTATGGTAGTTTGATAAGTACTTTATTTTACCTTTTCAGGTGTTTTTGTTGGGACAGCTTGCGTGATTTTGGGAGACATTTAAAGACATGGCTACGGTGAACTTCTTGCTGAAGCACTTGACCAGTTGGTCCCTGGCTATTTCACTACCATTTCAAGTTTACTATTGTGCTGTTGTGGGAATATAAACAATGCAGCGGCAAGCTGATCAAGTGAAACGCCGTTCAAACACCAATCCTTCTCTCCGAATTAGGAATGTCGATATTGCCAGGGGAAGAACTGGATATGGATTCACGCTTTCTGGCCAAGCTCCCTGTGTCCTTAGCTGTATTCTGAAAGGAAGCCCAGCACATTATGTTGGGCTTCGATCTGGCGATCGCATACTTAATGTTAATGACATCAATGTCTCTAAAGCTTCTCATGAAGATGTTGTAAAATTGATAGGACAGTGCTCAGGCGTACTACGACTTGTCATTGCTGAGAGTAGTAACCATTCTGATACAGGTTCTAGTGATGAGGAACTTTATTTCAATGAAGGCAAAGTGGCTTGGATGAACAGTAAACCAAAGTCAAAATTGATGGGTCTCAACAGAGCTGAAAAAGTGGTTGCTGATGTCCAGTCAGGTGGCATTTTTAAGATGCTTTTTGACAATTCCAATAATTCTGCCAAATGTGGCAAGACCTCTGTACAACAACAAGGACAATTGACTGAAAAAGCCAGTGGATTTCCAACCAGATCGAGAACTGCAAAAACAAACCACAACTCACTTTCTGAAGAAGAAGTAATGAAGGTGTTGAATGATGACTCTGTTTTTGTCAATAGCCTTGAAAACCAAGAAGGTTTTGTTTTAGATGCTAGCATTTTGAATGTTGGAATGGTAGTAGGCTACTTGGGTTCCATTGAATTGCCTTCAACAAGTTCAAATCTGGAAAATGATAGTTTACAGGCCATCCGTGGCTGCATGCGACGTCTGCGTGCTGAGCAGAAGATTCATTCCCTTGTCCTAATGAAGATAATGCATGACTGCATTAAGTTATTCAATGACAAAAATATTGTTTTAGCTGTGTATCCTGCAGAAAAACTGGCCTTCAGTGCTGTGTGCCCAGATGACCGAAGATTCTTTGGATTGGTCACCATGCAAATATTTGATGACCACAGCCTTGCTAGTGAAAATGATGGTGGGCTGAGGACCTCATGTCATGTCTTCATGGTAGATCCAGATCTCTGTCAGCACAAAATTCATCAGGGTATTGCCAGGCGATTTAGCGTCGAGTGCACTCCAGATACTGGTGGCTGCTTGGAGTTTCCCCCTTCCTCTCAGCCTGTTCTTCAGTTTGTGTCTGTGTTGTACAAGGACCTGGGGGAATCATTTGAAAGTGTGCGTGCCAGAGCTTTTCTTGATGGGGACCTATCTGACAGTCAGCAGAACAATAGTACTGGCAGTAACAGTGATAGTGGAATTGGACACTATAGCCAGGAGGAAAAGAATAACAGAGTTTTGGTTGTTGACCTGGGTACCAATTCAAACAAACATGCCCCCCATGGTGCCTGGGGTAATGTCCAAACTAAAGGACAGATGCAGGGAACTTCTCAGTGGAATGGTTGTCGTCCTGACATGGAAGGCAAATTCCATGCATCCCGACTTTCAGATTTGGCACAAGCTGATTGTACTTTGCATAACGGTAGCAGACATCTCAATCCTTCTGCTCGGCTTGATGTTCCAGGAACGTCTCCGTGGTCTATGTTTACTTCAGCTAAGAAATCCGATATAGTGAACAGTACTCCTTCTGCAACTCCGAGATGGCTTCCGCTTCACATTCGTAAGGACTGGCAGTACTGTAGCAGCAGTGATCAGGAATCCTATGCAGAATCCACAGATGGACTGTCCAGTGTGAATTGTAGTACACTGAAGCAGGATCTTCCCCCTCCAATGAGCAAGATTCAGACAGAAAAGTATCGGGTCGGTAGTGGTTTAGGCCAGCCTTTTTGCAGTGTAGCTCAGAAGAATGAACTGACAAGTAAATTGTTTGGAATTGAAAAAATGTTTGGGATACAACAAAATAACAAGAAAAGCAAAGACAAAAAGGTAAGGTTGTGACATCATAAATGTTAGTGCTCAACATTTTGTATTTTGTAGTATTAAGTCTCTGATAAGTTATCAAAAGTGAACTGACCTTTCCTCTTGTGCTTTGCAGAATTTCATTTTAAGAATGCTGAATTAGCATGTTTCAACTTTATCCTTTGCAGCTACCAAAGGTGCTTCATAATTGCAAGGATGAAACAGTCATTCATCCAGTTTGGGCTTCAACTAACTTGTTGCATGTGCTTGTAAAAATTCTCAATTACACTACTCTTGACATGCTACAGAATACATCAACCTTTCCTTAAAGTTGGTTTATCTTCCCTTTGCAGTAAAAAGCGTTTACAAAGGCGTTAAGTCGCTGTGAAGTCGGCTGACGGAAGCAGGGTGTCCATGGTATGTGCGTACATACTGAAGATACTGCATTTGTAGTGCACCAAAGTCTTTACATGCACTACAGACATTGTTGCAATACCTTTACTCTATGTTGAATAGGTGTATCAAAACATTTCCACAAAATGACATGGAGTTTATCTGAACTCTTTTTAATACATTGTAAGAAATTGATATATCCACTGCGTGTAAATTATGTAATTGACAGATTAACACAGAATATATTGAGATAATATACCATTTCCTTTTTCTTGTTCAGTAACTTTAATATGTTTTAAAACATTATTTTATTGTAGTTGAAGAGGTTAGTTATAGTATAAGATTAATTGTGGTGGAGATTAATTGGATGGTAATGTTTAAGATACTATGGTAACATTTTCTATTGTGCATGGGGTAGGGACACTCAGACTTGTTTTAAGCATTTCAAACTATATTCAAATTGCATTATTGGTCCAAGTAGTAGTCCAGAAAGTTATAGAAGTTGAGTCATTGAATATATCTAAAGCAAAGTCAACCAATTCTCAAACTACAAGGGGAGTCGAGCGTTATGTGAAATAAACAGGAAAGTGGATTGGAGGCCAGAATCAGATTAGCCGTGTCCTTATTGAATGACAGAGTTTGCTTGAGGGCCCATAGCCTAGTCCTGCCTGTATTTCTTATCATGTCAAAAAATGTTGGAGCTAAAACAGGCCATTCAGCCCATCAAGTCTGCTACACCACTAAATGCAATCATGGCCAGTTTGATAATCTTCAACTCCACTTTCCTACCTTTTTCCTATAAACCTCGAATCCCTTACTGATAAAAACCTGCCTTTCTGAGCCTTGAGTATACTTAGCAATACCCAACCTCAACAGCCCCGTGCAGTAAATAAATTGCACAGATTTATTGCCTCTGAATGAAGAAATTCCTCCTTCTTACTGCCTTAAATGTGCAATCCTTTGTTCTGAGATTATGCTTGTTTTGGAATCTCCCATAAGGAAAGACAACCTTTCCATATCTACCCTGTCCAGTGCCCTAAGAATCTTGTATGTATCAATAAGGTCGCTTCTTATTCTTCTAGTCTTCAGATCACCCCTTAACCTTCTAAATTTTAGAGAAAAAAGGCCTAATTTGTGTAATCTCTCCTCATGATTTAACACTTGAAATCCAGGTATCATCGTTGTAAACCTACGTTGTACTCCCTCCAAGGCCAATATTTCCTTCAATAGGATCGAGGCTGATCTGGCATTCCTCATGTATCATCTGCAAACTTTGTGACAGTACATTCACTTTCCTCATCATAATATATCATGTAAATTGTTGTGATTGCAGCACTGATCACGTAGTTACAGGTTGCCATCCTGAAAATGGCCCCCTAATCCCAACTCTGTGCCTTCTATTAGTTAGTCAAACCTCTAACTAATGCTAAACTATACTACCGACAATACCAAAGGCTTTTGTTTCATTAAGCAGCCTAATGCATGGTACCATATCAATCGTAGAATCGTAGATCATAGAATCATAGAATTTTACAGTAGGGAAAGAGGACATTCGATTCGTCATGACTGTGCTGACTCTCAAAAGAGTTACCTAGCTAGTCCCATTGTCCAGCCTTCTGTCCGTAGCACTCTAAATTCATCACTTTCAAATATATATCCAGCTCTCTTTTGCACCCTCCAATGGAATCTGCCTCCACCAGTCTTCCAGGCAGCACATTCCAAATCCTAACAATTATCTGAGTTAAGTTTCTCGTTATCTCACTCCTAGCTCTCTTGCTGACAGTCTTGAAATTTTGACCTGTAGTTACTGATATACCAACTAGTAGAAGCATAATATCTTTCTTTACCCTGTCAAAATTGTTCATTATTTTTGAACATCTCAATATACCTTCTGAAAATCCAAATATATTACATCCGTGGCTTCCACTTTATCTGTTCTGCTTCTTAGTTCCTCAAAAAATTCTAGTTACTTTGTCATGAATGTCCTTGTTGTATTATTTGGTTTTGAATTCCACTGTTGCCATCAACAATTCTGCAAATGTGAGCACAAGTTTCAAAAGAACTGACAGGAACGGCTGGATTTTCAGGACATTTAACTTTGCTTAACTTTAGAAGGCATCCAAGATCCTATGAAACCTCTGAACACTGCTGGACTTTATATAATCTGAAGTTAGTTATGGTCTATTGCAAACCAAGGGTATAAAATGGTTCTCCTGTGAGTGTCTAACAATTGGATTTTGGTTAGTTGAAATGACTGCAATATGGATTCTTCTGTGTTCCTAAAAATTTGAAAATATCAAAGCAAGATTGACAGGATAATTGTACCTTGTTGTGCACTGCCATTCTACTTCAGTGAAGTAATAAAATTTATTTGTAGTCTTGCTGTGGTTATAATTTATATCTATAAAGGGAAACTTTTAGACATAATCTTCTGCTTTCTTCAGTTCAGCAGATCTTTTGTTTGTTTTGAGATTGATTGATTGATTGTATGCAATGTACATCTAGTGTTGCTAAATATGCATTTTTCTAACTGTCATAGCTAACTATCTATCGACATCCTTTATTGGATTCCTTAAATGCGATGATTGGTCAGAGTAGTTGTTCAGTATTGTTTAGAACAAGTGTGTGCTTTCCTGGATGAGTGAGGAAGAAACTGAGTATGTTTTACAAGGAGAAACTGAGTAAAGTAGGCCTAGATTCCCTGGAGTTTAGAAGAATGAGAGGTAATCTAATTAGAATGCATTAAATTTTTTTTTTATCAGATATTGAGAAAAGTTTTCCTTTGGCTCTAGCTTGGAAATCTGCAACACGGTGAGGTGGTCAAAGTCTGGAAATAAGTGATTGATCATTTAGGACTGAGGTGGGGGGTTCTTTACTCAAAAGGCTACGAATCTTTAAAATCCTCTGAGCTGTAGAACTCAGTTGATGAGTATATTCAAGATAGAAATCAGTAGATTTTGTGTATTGAGGACATTAAGAGAAATGAGGATAATGTGGTAAGACATGTAGCCTCCCTATCATCTGACTGAATAACAGAACAGGCTTGAAGGACCAAATTGTCTACTTGAGTTCCAATTTCTTACATGTGAAGTTACAATTGTAGAAATAATTGCTTGGGGAGGGTAGTGTTGAGTGCAGGAGAGGATGAATTGTTTTTAGGATGTGTATCGAAAAGTGACAATCACTTAGCTGCACCAAATTTGGCTGGTGCCCCTGTACTCTTGTCCCTTCTGAGAATGATCAGTTCATCATCTGTTCTACAGCTGAGGGAGCAAAGGTTCTTGACTATATGGTAATACAGAATGGAGTGGAGCTAGTTTGCGAGAGGAATGAAATAAATTAGAGTATTTCACTATTATAGCTTATTCACTATTTTTTATATAATTACATGGGTGGGTTCTCTTTAGAGTGTTCTTTAGGTAGTTGTTCTTTCGAGTGCATTTTCTCTGTAGATCCTTCAAAATTTCTATTTCTTAAGAAATTATCCAGTATGTTTTTCAAAACAGTTTATGAAAGGAATCTGCATTCTACCCATAGTATATTTACAAAGAAATCTAACTCTCCTCTAATTACTTTGGGATTACTTTTTAAAATTGTCTTCTTATTACTGTTATAATCTGCCATAACATTGAAAAACTTTATCAGATCACTCTTGGATTTTTCTGCTGTAATATGGAAACAAAATAGCTCAAACCTCTCAAGTCTCTCTTCATAAACAGTCAGCAGTAAATGCAATTTAGTTGAACTTTGTCTTGGAATATTAATAACTTCAGTGAATCAGGTTGTGCTACTTAACTAAGATGATGCCTATAGATGTGCTCTGTATTCAAACACTGTATTCAAAACAATTTGTGTTTGGATTGGAGGGAATGAAAACTGATTAGTAAAGCATAGTTGGGAACTGATTAGAAACGGTTCAACCTAGGGCATGAGTGCTGAAATCAAACTATACAGGAAAAATAGCACCATAACTGCCCTTAATTTAATCAGAAGTGGTAATCTTGCAACTGTTGTCCTTGAAATACCTCTGCTAAGTGTTTTGTATTATGAGGGTATCTTAATATAAATATTCTATCATTATTTACTAAAATAGGGGTTAGGAATACAGGCTTTGTCATTTGATTTTGAGCAAATGTTGAACTAGGTGAACACAGTTCAATTATATATACTTAGTCATGTTTTTGCGCTTTTCAAGGCTCTTTGAAAACTTCGTTGCATTTTCCTGATATTGTGTCCTCTGGAATTTAGTGCATAATTTTACATTTAGGACACTTTTTTTTTCTCTTGAAGGTAAGTCCCAGTAACCAAGCAAGTCTGTGCTGATTCTTATCGAGCTAATTTCTGAAGTTTGCAATTACTGAGTTTAGATAAAAGCATGTCTTAAGGTTACAGCCTGAATTATTCATGTATTCTGTCTAATTAACTAGCTCTGTAGACTGGCATGCCCAAATGGATACTGTGTGTCTGTCATCAGTATGATGATCCTGAAATTTGTGCTAGAAGCATATTAAAAATATAAGGCTTAAGAATAAAAGATGCTAATTTCAGGAGCAATTAAAATGAAGCTTGGATATTATTATAATTACAATAAAATGCGTGATTGTGTAGGAATTGCATTGGGAGCCTTTATGATCTCATTTAGCTTGGCACCAGGGTATAAGTGAAAATAGTCAGCACTCTATCAGTTACCAGGAGTGAATTTTATTAGCCATGTTTTTGAAAAATATGTTCATTTGACTGATGTCCAGTTTAATTTACAAGATGCAAGAGAAGCAAGACCTTCAATAATTACTGTGACAAAGGTGTGTTTTAAGGCAAGGGATTCAGTGATCTCTTTTTAAAGAAGTTTTACCTTCTTTTACATAGTCCTTCCTACACAATCTTATTAAAATCATGCCTGCTTAAAAAAAAAGGAAGCACAGAAAGCAAACTCGGAATGTAACTTTGGATTGCTTTGTATCTCCATATACTTGTCTTAATCTTGTGTACCTCAATCGGATCTCCCCTCACCCCTTTTCTTCCAATCAGGATCATAGAATTGTTACAGGACAGAAGGAGGTGCATTGTGAGTTCCCTGGCTCTCTAAAGCACCACTTCTGTTCTGGAACCTCACTAGCCCCAGATACCTTACTCCCTGGGCACTCTTTAAAATCATGACATTCTATCTGCAAAAACGCAGCACCTCACAATTTTGCCTTTTAACTTTCATCTAACACTTGTTTGCCTGTTTCACTTGATTGGTACCATCCTCAGTGCCACAACTCCAAGTTTGGTATGATCAGCAATTCTTGAAATTTTATTCTGTATTCTAATATTCATGGTAGTCACATATGAAAAATGCAATGGTCCTAGTAATGACCTTTGAAGAACACCATTGCCTACCATCCTCCAGTCTGAAACCGTGACTTTGTTTTCTGACTTAAGCCAATTTATTTTAGTATCAAAGTGGACACTGAACCTCCTATTCAATAAAGTTCAATTTTGTTAACCAGCCTTTTATGTAATATTTTGTCAAATATTTTCTTAAAACATCCATTAAATTTCCTTCAACCTTCTCAAATATTCATCGAAAATAACTTGCACGAATAAAGTACTTCCTGCCTTTTCTACATCCGTGCAGGCTCCTCTTAATTAACTCCACCTCTGGTAAGTGGCCTCTGATTCTTTTTTCCCCACAATTATTGTTTCTAAACACTAAACTAAGATTAATGATAAATTTTTCAGCCTATAGTTACGAATAAGTCCTTACATACTCCCTTGAATAGAGATGTCACATCTACAACTTTCAAATCATAATCATTGAGATGTACAGCACAGAAAAAGGTCCTTCGGCCCATTGCATTTGAGCTGATCAAAGGCCACCACCTAACAGATCTATACCCGTTTTCCAGCACTTGGTCCATAGCCTTGTATGCCTTGGCATCGCAAGTACACACCTAAATACTTCACAAATATTATGAGGGTTGCTGCCTCTACCATCTTTACAAGCAGTGAATTCAAGATTCCTGCCACGCTCCGGATGAAAATGTCTTTCCTCCCATGCCCTGTAAGCTTTCTGTACTTTATCTTAAATTTATGCTTCCCCCCCCCCCCCCCCCAAGTCATTGATCCCTCCATTGAGGGGAAAAGTTTCTTCCTATCTGTCCTATCAGTGCCCCTCATAATTTTATATATCTCAATTATGTCCACTCTCCATCTTCTCTGTTCTAAGGAAAACAGCTCCATTCTGTCCAAACTCTCATAATAACTGAAATTCTTCAGCTCAGGTAACATTCTGGTAAATGTCCTCTGCACCCTGTCCAGTGCAGTCACTTCTATATGTGGATTCCAGAACTTTGTTCAGTACTGTAGCTGTGGCTCAACCAATGTTTTACACTATTCCAGCATAACTCCCCTTTTCATAAACTCGATACATTGGTTAATAAAGGCAAGTATTCCATTTGCTGCCTTATTTGCTTTATTCGTTTGTCCTGCTCCTTGAAGGACTGACGTATATGCACAGCAAGGTCCCTCTGATCCTCAGTGATTTCATGATCCTACTGAATTCCCTTGTCTTGTTTGTCCTCAAGGTTCCTCATAGTAGACTGGGTAGCAAGGTTAGACCACATGGAATACAGGGAGATCTAGCCATTTGGATGCAGAACTGGCTCGAAGGTGGAAGAGAAAGTGGTGGTGGCGGGTTACTTTTCAAACTGGAGGCCTGTGACCAGCAGTGTGCCAAAAGGATCAGTGCTGGGCCCATTGCTTTTCGTCATTTATATCAATGATTTGGGTGTGAACATAGCAGGTATGGTTAGTAAGTTTGCAGATGACACCAAAATTGGAGGTTTAGTGGACAGCGAAGAAGGTTACCTCAGAGTACAACAGGACCTTGATCAAATGGGCCAACGGGCTGAGAATTGGCAGATGAAGTTTAGATAAATAAATAGATAGATAGATAAATGTGAGGTGCTGCATTTTGAAAAGGTAAATCAGGGCAGGACTTACATACTTAATGGTAAGGTCATTTGAAGTGTTGCTGAACAAAGAGACTTTGGAGTACAAGTTCTAGTTTCTTGAAAATGGAGTCACAGGTAGACAGGATAGTGAAGAAGGTGTTTGGTATGCTTGTCTTTATTGGTCAGTGCATTAAGTATACGAGTTGGGAGATTATGTTGTGGCTACATTGGTTAGGCCACTTTTGGAATACTTTGTGCAGTTCTGATCTCCCTGCTATGGGAAGGATGTTGTAAAACTTGAAAGGGTTCAGAAAAGATTTACAAGGATGTTGCCAGCGTTAGAGGGTTTGAGCTATAGGGAGAGGCTGAATAGGTTGAGGCTGGAGCGTTGGAGGCTGAGGAGTGACCATACAGAGGTTTATAAAATCATGAGGGACGTGGATAGGGTGAATATCCAAGGGGTGGAGGAGTCCAAAACTAGAGGATGTAGGTTTAAGGTGAGGGGAGAAAGATTTAAAAGAGACCTAAGGGGCAGCTTTTTCATGCAGTGGGTGATGCGTGTATGGAATGAGCTGTCAAAGGAAATGGTGGAGGCTGGTACAATAACATTTAAAAGGCATCGATGGGTATATTAATAGGAAGGGTTTGGTGGGAAATGGGCAAAATGCTGGCAAATGGGACTAGATTAATTTAGGATCTCTGGTCGGCATGGACGAGTTAGTCGAAGGGTCTGTTTCTGTGCTCTACAACTCTGTGACTCTAAGTTCCTGACCTCACATGTATCTGGATTGAATTTCATTTGCCACTGATCAGCCCATCTGACCAGCCTTTCTGTATTCTCCTATAGTCTAAGGCTGTTCTCTCCACTATTTACCTCCCCCACCCCCTCCACCCCAGCCAATTTTTGTACCATCTGTGATCACCATTTGCGACCATCTCTATACTTATGGAAGATTTGAAGACCATGGCAATCTGTTCTACCGTCTCCACTGCCATTTTCCATAGCAACATGGAGAAAAACCGTCCGGGCGAGGTGACTGATTGAATCTAAACATAGCCAGCCTTTCCAGTACACCAATTTTAACCCCTTCCATTTCTTTTACTATTTTCAGTTCTAGTTATATTTAGTCAATATCATCTTCCATTGTAAACACTGATGCAAGGTATTCATAAGTTCTCTAGGCTTGCTTTACACTTTTAAACATTTGTCACCTTCATTTCTATTAGGCTGCACTCTGCCTTTTATTAACACTTGCTGTTAATATAGCGATGGAAGATTTTTGGGTGACCCTTTTATGTAAGCTATCATTCTGTCCACATGTTCTGTCTTTGCTAATTTCATTTTCCTCTTCTCAGCCCCCAGTTTTAAATTATTTTTTAATAAAAGGTTATATAGTACATTTACTGGAATATAAACTAGCAAATGAATCAAGTCTGTTTGTATTGACAGACGTAATAGTAATATGACCTTGTTTGGGCTGTTTTTCAGTCTGTGATTTGTAGTTTGTTCACAGAAGCTAAGAGTTATGCAAGCTTGTTTTCTTTTTCATTTTGCAAGTGGGTTGTTGAGTGTAACTGCATTCTTACTACAAAACATTGGCACTACTCTTAAAATTTCTTTGCTTACTTGGCTGTCTTGTCAATGCATCAGATTTTCCTCAATTTTCAAGTTTAGTCTCAGAAAATAATGTTCACTTGGTGACTGAGGACTTTTTTGAAAAAGATCAATTTTACCCATGCATGGGTATTCTCTTTATGGAATGCTTCCTTATTGTATTTTGGATGTAGGATCTCCAGGATCATAAGCATCATACAAAGTGTGATCCTCATCCCAGTTATACATAGTAAACTGTTACACAGGAAATGTAGGAACAAGAGTAAGGCATTCAGCCCTCTAATCTGCTGTAACATGTCAGATCATGACTGATCATTTACCATAATACTATGCTATTCCCATATCCCTTGATGTCATTAATAACTAGAAATCTATCAATTTCTAAGCTGAACTTACTTAATGATTAAACTTCCACAGCCCTCTGCTGTTGAGAATCCACAGATTCACTGCCCTCTGGGTGAAGAGGTTTCTCCTTATCTCAGTCTTAAATGGCTTGCCTTTATTTTAAGAGTATGTCTCTTCGTTCTGTCTACTCTGTATATCCATTTAAGAATTTTGATTTATTTGACAATTGGTTAAAACATTTTTCTTTATGTTTCTTGTTTGAGAATTAAGTGAGGAGAATTTTATGGGGTTTGCAAAGACCAAGAAGTGTCTTGTGCTATGTAGCTAAAATTTTGTTTCCCTGACAGAGGGTTCAGATTGAGATCTTAACTCGATCATGTGTTTATTGCCTATTGGATATCATTATAGCACTATCCTACATGTAATACGTTTGCATACCATAAGTATGCTAGGAACAGTTAGTCAGGTTAAGAACATGAGGGGCCTAATAGGCAGTGTAGTACTGCCCAAATATAGTTCAATTTCAGGGTGTTGTCTCTCAGAGTCACTTACAATGCTTTGAGTTCACCAAGATATTTCAATTGTTCCTACTTAGTGTGATCTCATGTATTGTCCTTTATAGTGTATGGAAAACTGTGTATGTACTAGAATCGTGTAGAAATGCAACATCCAAGAAAAAAAAGTCGTGGACAAGTTTAGGAAAGGATTGAGAAATTTTTGTCTGGGACCCAAAGATAAGTCAATTTCTAGAAGTTCAATTTAGAGAACATCTTTAATATCATAAAATGTCCCGGAAACGTTATTAAAAACTAATACTAAACTGCATAAGGAGATATTAGAGCAGATGATTAAAAGCTTGATCAAAGTGGTAGGTGTTTACGTAGCATCTTTTAAAGGGGGAAATTGAATGCGATTATTAAAAGGAGAAAGGAATTCAAAGCTTAGGCCTAGGCATGGTCACAAATGGTGGAGTGATTGAAACTGAGGTGCCGTGATGAATGCAAGTTATATCTCCCAAATGCACACAAGAGTTGGGAGTGGGTCATTCAGCTCCCCTTGAACCTGCCCCACCATTCATTAAAGTTTATGCCCTCAAGACCACTTTCCTATCTGCCCCTGTAATCCTTGACTCCTTAATTGATCAAAAATCAAACACAACCTTGATTATATAATTTTTTTTAATGCATTCACAGGATGAAAAGTGAGTGGGCGGGTAAGTGGAGCTGAGTCTCAAAGATCAGCCATGATCTTATTAAATGGCGGGGCAGGCTCGAGGGGCCAGATGGCCTACTCCTGCTCCTAGTCCTTATGTTCTTATGTTCTTATGAAGGCGATGCTGGCTAAGCTAACATTTACTGCCCATCCCTTATTACCGGAAGGCAATTAAGAGTGGATCTGGAGTCACATGGCCAGACTAGATAAGGATGGCAGATTTCCTTCCCTGAAGGACATTAGTGAACCTGATGGGATTTTTGAACTATCAACAATTAGATGTTATGATGAATTCCAGATTCCTGTTTCCTGAATTCAAACTTCATCTTCTGCCATGGTGGGATTGTGAACCCTAGTCCCCAGGACATTCCTGGGTCTCTGGATTAACAGTCCAGCAATAATACCACTAGTCATCACCACCTTATGACCCAGCTTTCACTGCTGTCTGATGTAGGCAGTGCCTATTCACCCACTATCTTTATTTAGTACATTGACCACGTTGAAACTCTTGTTCAATTTCTTTTTGAATGCTAGTAGTGAATACGAACTATGCATTAGGCAGTATCTACTAGTTGTTTGCTTATGTAATTTACATACTTGGCCTGGGTCAGCCTTAATTTATCTAGATTGAATATCCTACCTACATGGTTCAAATCTTATCCTTTATTCTACTAAATTAACTCACCACTACTCAACACTTCTCTTGTTTGAAAAGTCATATCTCTCCAAAGCTTTTTTAAAAAATTTGTTCATGGGATTTGGACTTCACTGGCAAGGTCAGCACTTGTTGCTCACCCCTAATTGCCCTGGAGTTGGTGATAAGCTGCCTTGTTCAACCATCATAGTGCTTGTAGTGTAGGAATTCCTCTGTTTAGGAACAAATTTTTGATCCAACTGCAGTGAACAAATGACTGTATAGTTCCAAGTCAGCAGTGTTGGTCCCATGCAAATGTTGTCCTAGTTCTTCTAACTGGTGGAGGTCACTGGTTTAGAAGCTGCTGTCAGAGGAACCGTGGTGAGATACTGCTGTGCATCTTGTTTTTGGTACACACTGCTGCCACTTATGAATGGTGAAGAATGTGGATGGCTGGCAGTCAAGCAGGCTGCTTTATTCTAGATGATGTCAAACCTCTTGAGTGCTGCTGGAGCTGTACTCTTTCAGGCAAGGGGAAATATTTCATCACGTCCCTTACTTGTGCCCTTGTAAATGGTTGACAGGCTTTGGGGAGTCAGGAAGTGAGTTACCAGCTGCAGAATTCCTACGTTCTGACTTGCTTTTGTAGCCACAGTAGTTGGTTTTATTTTTAACTCAGTTGTGGGATGTGGGCATTGCTGGCTGGCCAGCATTTCTTGCCCATCCCTAGTTGCCCTTGAGAAGGTGGTAGTGAGCTGCCTTTTTGAACCGCTGCAGTCCTCCTGCTGTGGGTTGACCCACAATGCTATTAGGGAGGGAACTCCAGGATTTTGACCCAGTGACAGTGAAGGAATGGCGATGTATTTGCAAGTCAGGACGGTGAGTGACTTGGAGGGGAACTGGGAGGTGGTGACGTTCCCATATATCTGCTGCCCTTGTCCTTCTAGATGGAAGTGGTCATGGGTTTGGAAGGTGCTGTCTGAGGATCTTTGGTGAATTTCTGCAGTGCATTTTGTAGATAGTACACACTGCTGCTACTGAGCGTCGGTGGTGGAGGGAGTGAATGCTTGTAGATGTAGTGCCAATCAAGCATGCTGCTTTGTCCTCAATGTTGTCAAGTTTCTTGGGTGTTGTTGGGGCTGCACTCATCCAGGCAAGTGGGGAGTATTCTATCATACTCCTGACTTGTGCCTTACAGATGGTGGACAGGCTTTGAGGAGTCAGGAGGTGAGTTACTCGCCGCAGTATTCCCAGCTTCTGGCCTGCCCTTGTAGCCACTCTGTTAACATGTTGAGTCCAGTTGAGTTTCTGGTCAATGGTAACCCCCAGGATGTTGATAGTGGGGGATTAAGTGATGGTAACACCATTGAATGTCAAGGGGTGGTGGATAGATTGTCTCTTTCTATTCTATTGGTGATGGTCATAGCCTGGCATTTGTGTGGTGCGAATGTCAATTGCCACTTGTCAGCCCAAACCTGGATATTGTCCATATCTTGTTGCACTTGAACATGGACTGCGTCAGTATCTGAGGAGTCAAGAATAGTGCTGAACATTGTGTAATCATTGGCAAACATCCCCACTTCTGACCTTATAATGGAGGGAAGGTCATCGATGAAGCAGCTGAAGATGGTTGGGCCTAGGACACTACCCTGAAGAACTCCTGCAGAGATGTCCTGGAGCTGAGATGATTAACCTCCCACAACCACGACCATCTTCCTATGTGTCAGGTATGACTCCAACCACCGGAGCGTTTGCCCCCTGATACCCATTGATTCCAGTTTTGCCAGGGCTCCTTGATGCCACACTCGGTCGAGTGCAGCCTTGATATCAAGGGCTGTCACTCTCACCTCACCTCTACAATTCAGCTGTTTTGTCCATGTTTGAACCAGGGCTGTAATGAGATCAGGAGCTGAGTGGCCCTGGCGGAACCCAAACTGGGCATCACTGAGCAGGTTATTTCTGAGCAGGTGCTGTTTGATAGCACTGTTGATGACACCTTCCATTTCTTTACTGATGATCGAGAGGAGACTGATGGGGCGGTAATTGGCCGTGTTGGATTTGTCCCTGTTTTTGTGTACAGGACATATTTGGGCAATTTTCCACACTGTTGGGTAGATACCAGTGTTGTAACTGTAGTGGAACAGCTTGGCTAGGGGAGCGGCAAGTTCTGGAGCACAAGCCTTCAGTACTATTGGAGGAATGTTGTCAGGGTCAGTAGCCTTTGCAGTATCCAGTGTCTCTAACCGTTTCTTGATATCACGTGGAGTGAATCGAATTGGCTGAAGACTGATATCTGTAATGCTGGGGACCACTGGAGGAGGCTGAGGTGGATCATCTACTTGGCACTTCTGGCTGAAGATTGTTTAGTCTCAGTTTTGGATTAATGGTAACCGCTCGGGATGTTGGTAGTGGAGATTTCAGCGATGGCAATGCAATTGAACATCAAGGGACATTAGTTAGATTTTGTCTTGTTGAAGATGATCACTGCCTGTCATTTGTGTGGTATGAATGTGACTTTCCACTTATCAGCCCAAGCCTGATTATCCACATATTGTTACGTTTGAACATGGACTGCTTCAGTATCTGAGAAGTTGCAAATTGTGCTGAACATCGTGCAATCTTTTGCAAGCATTCGCAGAAGAATTGAAAATGTACCTTGGCTCTTTTTCATAACAAAAGGACATAAATAACCTCCCAGAAATGTTAGGGAATCAAGGGTCTCATGAGAGGACAGAATTGAAGGAAATCAGCACTCGTAATAAAATGGTGCTGGGGAAATTTAATGGGTTTCAAGGCTGACAAATCACCAGGGCCTGGTAGAAAAGAAAGGTCACCACAGTTCTGATAGACCATAAGGCTGTGCTCTCATTAGAGAGAAATGACTGGTTGTGGTTTAACGGTGAGTGCCACCACACCTCAGGCGAGGGGAGAGGTTGAGAAGGAAATCCTTCATGGTAGCATCAGCCAGTGTGGGATTTGGATCCATGCTGCAGGCATCACTCTGCATCGCAAACCAACTCTCCTCCCCACAAAAAAAAGGGCCTGATAATCTACATCTTGGAGTCCTAAAGGAAATGGTCCTGGAAATATTTGATGCATTGGTGGTCCTCTTCGTAAACGCTATAGACTCTGGAGCAGTTCCTATATATCGGCCACCCTCCTTGGGTACAGGAGCCAATGTAACCCCATTACTTAAAAAGGGAAGAAGAGAAAAAAGTCAGAATTATAGACCAGTTAGCCTAACAACAGTAGTGGGGAAAAATGCTCAAGTTTATTATATAAAAATGTGATAACAGAATCTTTGAAAAACATGAATGGATTTGGACAAGGCCAGCCATGGATTTATGAATGGCAAACCATGCTTAACAAATCCACTGGGGGTGTTTTGAAGGCTGTACCTAGTAGCTTAGGGAAGGTAGAACCAGTTGATGCAGTGTATTTGGATTTTCAGAATGCTTTTGATAAGATTTCTCAGATGAGTTTAGTGGGCAAAGTTAAAGCAATCCTTCTCCACAATACATAGTTTGGTATGCCCGATCTAAATATAAATGGATAGATTTTTAGTCAGCAAGGAAGTTGAGGGTTGTGGGAAAAATTTAAAACGCATGGTAAAGGGATTAATATATTGGCATGGTTCAAGAATGTTGATAGACAGGAAATAGAGAGTGAGAACTAATGGGTCTTTTTCTGAGTGACAAGTAGGATGAACACATGGCCCCCAGCCATTCATATGTATATATAAATAAGATATATGAGAGAACCAAACACAACATCTTCAAGTGTACTGATGACATAAAACTGCACCTGATTGTGAAGAGGATGCAAGGAGGCTTCATGACTTAATCAAATTGGGTGGGCAAACACATTGCCGATACTAGAAGTGAAGCTATATAGTTTGGTGTGAAAAACAAGAGTATTATTTAAATATCGACATATTTAGAAATATGGATGTACAAAGAGATCTGTACACCAGAAAATGAAAGTAGACAGGTAGTTGCACCAAGCAATTATGAAGGCAAATGGCATATTGGTCTTTGATGCAAAGGATTCAGAAGTAGGGATGTCTTACTGTGGTTATACAGGGCCTTGGTGAGACCATACCTCGAGTATTGCATGCAGTTTT
Organism: Ginglymostoma cirratum; assembly: GCA_024137785.1. NCBI lineage: Eukaryota > Metazoa > Chordata > Chondrichthyes > Orectolobiformes > Ginglymostomatidae > Ginglymostoma > Ginglymostoma cirratum. The sequence goes on from JAHRHZ010000012.1 coordinate 5,458,867, forward strand.
CATCTTGCTACTTAAGAAAAGATAGACCTGCCATATAGGAAGACCAGTAAGGTATCACTAGGCTGATACCGGAGTTTGTTAGACTATCCTATGAGAAGAGATTAGTTCGACTAACCATGTATTCTCTAGAGTTTGGAGTGCTGAGAGGGAATTTAATTGAAACACATGAAATTCTAACAGGGCTGGATAGACTAGATGCAGGGAGGAAATTTTTCCTTGTTGGAGAGTCAAGGACCAAGGTCACAGTCTCTGGATATGGGGTAGACCATTTAGCACTGAGTTGAGGAGAGATTTCTTCTGTCAAAGCGTAGTAAGCTTATGGAATTCTATACCACAGAAGACTCTGGAGGACGTCACTGAATATATTCAAGGAAAAGTTTTTTAATAGATTTCAAAGGCATCTAGGGGGTTGGGGAGAAAGTGAGAATATGTTTTGAAATAGCTAATCAGCCATGTATGTATTGAATGGTGGAGCAGGTTTGAAAGGCCGAGTGGCCTACTCCTTCTCCTAGTTGATATGTTTGAAATGTTGGAATGCTTTCCAGTTTATAAAAGTTTTTTTTTGTCAATGCTTGTAGGTTTTCAGTATTGTATATGATCTGGTCAAAGCAATTATCTTTCAATGATCTCTACTTTATATACAAAGTGTAAAAGTAAGGCAAAATGATGTTCTGTAACATTTATTGAAGCATTATCTAGCAAAGACTTTGTTTATGAGCTTTAACTTTTTGTAGAAAAATAACTGCTTGCAAACTATGACAATGTGTTGTTTCAGATATTGAAATAATTCACAGATTACAATTGTTTTCTTATTTAAATATTTCAGAATATAATAATTTCAATAAACACCAAAATTGGTATATTTGTCACATCTGATTCTGCCTTGGTTCTTCCTGCCCCAGTTTCTCCTTTGAGAATGTTCCTGTCACTGTTGTTCTCTGACCTTGGTTTAAATTGCATTTGGTGTTTAATTCCGGAATAAAGCCCAATTGGTTTGTAAAAGTGTAGACCTTAAGTGGTAATTGATTCTTCTGTAAAAACCGAAAGAACTGTGAATGCTGGAAATCAGAAACAAAAGCAGAAGTTGTTGGAAAAGCTCAGCAGGTCTGGCAGCATCTGTGGAGAGAAATCAGAGTTAAGGTTTCAGGTTGAGCTCTGAGGAAGGGTCACTTGACCCAAAACATTAACTCTGATTTCTCTCCACAGGTGCTGCTAGATCAGCTGAGCTTTTCCAGCAATTTCTGTTTTTGTTACTGATTCTTCTGTGCCCTTCATGCAAAATAAATATGCAATTGCTCTTAGAAATCATCATATCATGCGTGCTCTTGCTTGTCAAGAGCCTGATACTTTGCAGCATCAGTACTATCACACTTTATACTGAGGCTGCCCAACATAGATGCCTCCAATGGTTGAAATAGTTTAAAAGCACCATTCTGAGTTGAGTCAAAACCATCTAGAACAGTTATGAATTCTGAAAATGGCATTAGCAGCATCAAGTTTAGGTTCTCTTGTTTACCAGTAGCAAAATTTTCTGCTCAGCTGTACACCTAAAAGTTATTAGGGTGCTTTATTTAAATTGTTGTGAACTAAAATGATTACCTTGAGACTGAATTTATGTGAAGATGATATGACTCCAGAGACCTATTAAGAGTGGTGGGTGGGACTTGAATACAAAGTCACACACCCATTACTACCGATCCAATTTTTTTTCTGCCAGGGGAAAGAGGCACGGTGTAAATAACATAGTGGAACTGTTTGAAAGTTGTTCTGAATTCAAACAAAAGAGTATCCTCATTGTTACAAGGACCTAAATCGACAGTGTGTAAGTCCCAAATGTATGAGGTAGACAAAAACGCATATGAAAGGTGAATAAAATCAATTTAAGTGTCATTATCTCAAGCTTTCTAAATCCCAGTTCATAAAACATGATGCTGTAAATTATAGATTTTACAAAAAGGCTGCTGGACTTGGTGCAGTTTAAAAAAATATCATGACCATCTATCCCTGCTGTTTCCGTAGAGTTCTTTGTTGACATTTCCCAATGTTTACCATAGTTGAGATCATTGTAAATGTTTGGCTGAGTTTCAAAAGCTATTAAAAAAGCCTCATACTTTGACATTTTAAGAAGCTATTAAAATGTTTGATGACTTTGTGGTTAGAACTTCTGTTTTTTTTAATAACTGATCGTATGCTTGTGTTGCATGAATGGGATTTGTGTGTGTGTAAGTGGGAGTTCTGCTATATTGTTAGAACTTTATTTTTCTCATCTCCATGTGGCTCATGTTAGCTGCGGATAGTGGATACTAGTGAAGTTGCATGGTAGGGGACATGAATTGGCATGGGGTTATGGGATCTGGAAAGGCCATGAGGATGGTTATTGGTCATGAGTTGACATGGAGGTGGTATTTGGGATGGGTGACAGAGTAGGGCAATGAGAGGGCTGTACAACCTAATAACTTTTAAAATAACTGGAACAAAGTCTCCGAGAACTGATGTGAACCTTCTAACCAGTCTTCAACATGAAATGGGCGCCAGTCTAAATTAGATCAGAGTAATTATCAGTGTTTGTATTGTAAGTTGAAAATGTATTTTGTTAAACTATTTATTTCATCTAAAGTTAGCTTCAAAAGCAAACTGATTTTGTTTGTCAGTGTATTATATGGCAAATAAAAATAATATAATTTGTTGAGGTCACAGTGTGGAGCTGGAGGAACACAGCAGTCCAGGCAGCATCAGAGGAGCAGGAAAGTTGACGTTTTCAGTCAGGTTCCTTCTTCAGAACTGGGGAGGAGGAAAGGAGCTGGGAAGTAAATAGAGAGAGGAGGGGTGGGGCTGGGGAAAGGTAGGTGAGATGGTGATAGGTGGGATGTGGTCGGGATTGGTCAGTGGGATGGGTGGGGTGGATAGGTGGGAGGGAAGATGGATAGGTTGTGTCAGATCAAGGAGGTGGGAGAGAGGATTAGTGGGGCTGGGGAAAGGTTGGTGGGGAGTGGTGATCGGTTGATGCAGGTAGGAGATAGTGGGGTTGGTCGGTGGGAAGGGTAGAGTGGATAGGTGGGGAAGAAGATGGACAGGTTTTGTTAGGTCAAGGAGACGGGGCTGAGGGGGAGGTTTGGACGTGGGCTAAGTCCGGGAGTGGGGAGATTTTAAAACTAGTGAATTCCGGAGGCCGGGACGTTAAATGTCTTCAAGGCAGAGATTGATAAATTCTTGATCTCGCAAGGAATCAAGGGCTACGGGGAGAGTGCGGATGAGTGGAGTTGAAATGCCCATCAGCCATGATTAAATGGCGGAGTGGACTCGATAGGTTGAATGGCCTTACTTCCACTCCTATGTCTTATGGTCTTATATTCAGGCAATCAGGCCATTCAGGCTCCCAAGATGGAATATGAGGTGTTGCTCCTCCAGTTTGCAGATGGTGTCATTGTGGCAGTGGAGGAGGCCCAGAATGGACATGTTATCAAGGGAATGGGAGTGGGAATTAAAATGGTTGTGTAGTCGATTATCGTGTGCAGAGTGCAGGTGCTCCATGAAACGGTCCCCGAGTCAGCGCTTGGTCTCACCTGCAGTTTTTGCTGTCTCTAATTTGTTGAGGTGGTATTTTAGATAGAATGCTAGTTACAATTGTCATGCAACTGGAATCCACAATCCTCTGTTTTCAAGGTAGTAGCACTACTAAGATTCTGTAAAATAAAATTATGAACGAAAAAGAACCCCAATGATGTTTCTCAAGGTTCTGTTAATATAAATGAATGACCTTTGATAAAGTATTTAATTGTAGTGGTTATTGCATTTAACATAAAACTATTTTAAGAAATAAGTTTACTGGTCCCCCTATCTATGGGATGGTATTGTGGGATTGGAGGCAGTCCAAAGAAGGTTTACTAGCTAGATCCTGGGTGTGGAGAGGTTTTCTTAAGAGGAGATGTAGAGTATATTGGGCTTGTATTCCTTGGAATTGAGAAGAATGTGAAGCAACCTTATTGATACATATAAGGTGTGTAGATGCTGAGATGTTCTTTTCCCCTCATTGAAAAGTCCAGGATCAGAGAGCATAACCTGAGTAAGGGATTGCCAATTAAATAAAAAGATGAGGAATTTCTTTTCTCAGAGGATAATTGAAATAAATCTACGGCAGCAGGTATTGTGTCACCAAGTCACCCTTTAGTTGGATGTGCATAGTATGTGACACTTAACCAGCTAGCTCAAAGCCTAGGGTGAACAGAACCTCTGACACTCCACATTACATCTGTTAGCCACGATTCCCTGATTGGATCAGGTTAAAAGCCCCTATCAGGGAACCCATATTCCGTAATGTCCTCCTGGCTAACCTCATTGTAATCACTACACTCCCCACTTCTCTAAGTTGTGGAACGTAGGCCCGTTCTTTTTCCTGTAGCTTCTTTTGGGGCATTTTCGCACCAAATCTGGTTCCTCCGACTGCCTTGGACACTAGCAGAGTGTACTGGATGCAGCCTGCCTCTTGTATCTGGAGTGTCTCTGCTGAAATTCATCTTATTTAGGTGGTAACAGTGTTGAGGCTGCAACATCTGTTGTATCCATCTTATCCTCTGAGGTTTCTTTGATACTAAGCTGATGAGAAAAACCTACAGGTTCTGACAGCTTTGCTGGATGTTCTGAAGGGCCGGGTATGTTTTGCTCCTGCTCCGTTTGTGAGGTTGCAGCTTTCATGTGGTCTGTGTGCTTGTTCAGGACCGTTTCTCCCACCCAAACTTTGTACATCACGGGACCTGACCTCGTGTTGACCATGCTCCTTACCCATGCAGGCCCATTCCAGTGGTTTCGACACCAAACTTCGACCCCTAAAGTAAACTGCCTCTCTGGCTTGGAGGAGTGTTTGTATCCAGTATTGGGGTTCCTGATGTCATGTCACCCTCCCCCTCAGGTCTAGGAAGATCAGGTTTAGTATGGTGCAGAGTCTTCTCCCCATTAGTAATTCTGCTGGAGCTGTCCTGTAGTTGTGTGAGGGTGGTCCTATAATCAAACAGGAACTGGGAGAGTTTGGTACTAAGCGAAGCTGTAGACTGTTTCTATAAGCCGGCCTTCAAAGTTTGGACTGCGCTTTCTGCTAGACCTTTGGACAGTGGATAGCATGGAACTTTCCTTACATGCCAAATGCCATTTGACTTTAGGAAATACTCGAATTCCCTGCTGGTAAGTGATGGTCAGTTGTGACCAGCACCTTCAGGGTGCTCATAACTTTTCAATTGTCGTCCCTGTGTTTAACGAATGAACTCTATACACATCCAACCGCTTTGAGTGGGCATTGATTAAAAACATATAGCCCATGAAAGGACCAACATAGTCGGCGTGTAATGGAGTCCAGGGTTTACCCAGCTGTTCCCACGAATGCGGTGGGTGCTGTTGGTGGTAATTTTTGTCCTCACTGGCACTCTGGGCACTACTGAGGCTATGTAAGTATCCAATCCTGGCTGCCAGACATAACTTCTCACCAACATCTTCAGTTTGGAAATCCCTGGATGACCCTAGTGGAATTCAGCCGGTATCTGGAGGTGACCTTTGCTCGGTACCCTCCTTCCTGCTCCCCATAATGAAATACCATCCTGTATGGTGATCTGGTCTCGCCAGGTCCAGAAAGTTTTCGATTTTGGTTTTGATGGCTGTTTTGTTACCCCTATCACTATGAGCTGTTTTAGTTTTGTCGAGACAGGATCTTTTTGTATCCACAGTCTGATATTGTCATGCGGTGACTGGAAGGGTGTCCAGCAAGTTTAAAACCAGAATTGTCTGTTCTAATGGTAGCACCACCAGTGGTGTATCCTCCAGTGGGAGGCTCAAGGCATCGTATTTGCCACTTGGCCTCCCGGAAGGTGTTCCAACTTGTAATTGTATGCACTCTGAATAAGAGCCCACCACTGAATTCGACCTGAAGCTATGGGTGGCATGGCCCTGTCCTCTTTAAGTAGACCTATCGGGGTTTGTGGTCTGTTACTATCACAAATTTACATCTGTAAAAGTATTGATGGAACTTTCTCACAAAAAAGATGACTGTCAAACCTTCCTTCTCTGTCTAGGCGTATCTTCATTTGGCATCAGCCAAAGTCCGGGAAGCATATGCTTTTGGGTGTTCCTGTGTCCACTGGGTCACCCATGAGCCGATATTCCCCTGATATCATACAGTGAGGCATCGTACGTCAGTACCACATCTCACTTGGGTTGGTAGTGTGCTACCATCTTAGACGACAGTAGCTGCTTTGTCACTTTCCTAAAGATTACTTTTTCAAGGCTGATACCTTTTCATTAGCAGGTGTATGGGTGCCAGGATGGACCCTAAGTTACTATGAATTTTCTGTAATAATTCACCAACTGAAGGAAAGATCTAAGCTTCAGCGCAGATGTAAGAGCGGGGCACCTTTGATCACCCTTACTTTATCTTCCAACAGGTGTGACTGGATCTTGTCAGTAGTAGCCCAGGTAGGTCACTTGGCTAGCCTGGAACACACATTTTTCCCTCCTTTGGCATTCACCTACTTTGGAGAAATGTTTATGCACTGTGTGCGAATTCTCTAAATGCTGTTTATTCATAGAATCCCTCAGTATGGAAATAGGCCATTCGGCCGAACAAGCCCACGCCAACTCTCTGAAGAGCATCCTATCCAGACTCACCCCTCTACCCTACCTGTGTAACCCTGCATTTGCCATGGCCAATCCACCTGACCTGAATATCTGTGGACTGTGGGAGGAGCCAGAGCACCCAGAGGAAACCCACACAGACATGGGGAGAACGTGCAAACTCCACACAGACAGTTGCCCAAGGCTGGAATTGAATGTGTGACCCTGGTGTTGAGAGGCAGTAGTGCCAAGCACTGAGCCACCATGTCATCTCTTTATTGGTCTTCCCTGTTATTAGCATGTCATCCAGATAAATAGCGACCTGGGGTAGACCTTGTAAAATGTTCGCCATCGTCTACTGGAAAATGTCACAGGCTGATGATAGCCCAAAAGCCATTCTCCTGTGTTAGGGAAAAACCTTATGGGTATTAATTGTAGAGTACTTCTGGGAATCCCTGCCTAATCGCAATTGCAAGTATGCATGTCTCATGATCAGCTTCATGAAGGACAGCCCACAATCCCCCCCTCACCATGGGCTAGTTTTTCATGTAAATCCTTTATGTAAGGGATTGGACATTTATCCAGCTGCGAAAAGCTATTTCCATTTGTTTGAAATCCCCTACAAAGGTGACTGATCTCCCACCCTTCTCAATCGGTTATGACTGGTGCTGCCCATTCCACAAACTGGACTTATTTAATGATTCCTTCTTTCCAGCTTTGTGATTTCTGCCTCTGATTTTGCACATAAGGCAGTTGGCACTGGATGGGCCTTGCAGAATCGTGAAATTGCTTCTTGGTCAACATGTAAGGTGTCTTTGGTAGTCCCCAGACCTTCCTGAAAAGCTTCTGGGTATTTAATTAGGACTTCACTTACACAGCCATTTTCTAATTGAAAAATGTTGAGCCAATCAAGTTAAATCCCCCTCAACCAATTTTGCCCCATCAAGCTTGGCTCCAAGCCTTTCACTACAATCAGTCATGACTGAAGCAGCTGTCTCTCATACTAGACTGGAAGCAAAGTTGTACCCTTAATCTGTAGGGGTTACTTGGTGTGGCTTCTCAGCTTGGCTGAGATCTTACGCAAACTTAAGGTTTGGACTGCAGAGCGAATTTCGGTAAAGACTGGTTCCACAATCACTGATGTAGCCACACCGTTATCAACCTTCATTAGAACTCCGTTTATCCAGATGTTTATTTTGATCAGTTCTGATTTGGACATTGTTAAGCAATTTAATTGTTCCAAACTAGCTGTAGGTAGACTTTCAAGGGTGTACACTCTCCTGGACATTGGCCCATTAGTTCTCTTACTCAATTCAGGCTTCTTGGAATTCACTTGCTGTTTCAAGTGTGAATACTGGTAGCAACTACAATGGCCTGCCAGCTGGGATCCTGGAAAATTTGAACTGTTTGGTCGAGGCTTGGCTTTGTTTTAGGGTTTTGCTGTGAACTAACCTGGAATCCCTCTGATTAGGATATGTCCTGAGTGAGGCTATGCAATTGCCTCCATTCAAGTGGTGTACCCTAGCTCAGTTGGCTTGGCAAGGGTGTCCACTTCTGTCAGAATACCCTGGTAACTCATAAGCTCCGCTTGCCGCATTTTCTAATGACAAAGCCAGTAATAGCGCCTGTTTGAAGTCCAGTTGGGCTTCAGCTAGTAGGCGCTTTTGCATGGTCACATCATTAATCTCACATACCAGATGGTCCCTCAGATTAAGTCCCACTTCGGCTTAATCCAAAATCGCATGCCTCAGCCAGTTGTCTTAACCTCATCAAAAATCCCGATTACGGATTCCCCTGGTTCTCGAACTGCTAAGTAAAACTGATAGCGTCTCAGAATAAGAGAAGGCTTGGGGTTGTAATATTCCTTAGCTAAATCTGTCAACTCTTGAAAGGTTTCGGTACCTGGTGCCTCAGGGAAAGTTAGGATCCTAATAACTGAGAAAGCAGCAGATCCACAAGCTGTGGGGAGAATTATTTGTTGCTTTTCGTCTGCCCCAATGTAAATTGCCTGGAAGAAGTAACACATTCTTTCCACATAATGAGCCCAGTCTTTGACTGCAGGATTGAACAAGTCAAGCTTCCCAAGTAACACATAATGCCAGAAATGTTTACTCCGACTCAAAGACAGCTGTTGCAAGTCAATCTCTTTAGGGGCGTTTTTCTGCTATCATTTCTGACGAAGGGCCCTGACCAAAACCGTCAGCTTTCTGCTCCTCTGATGCTGCCTAGCTTGCTGTGTTTCTCTAGCTCCATGGTGTGTTATCACAGACTCTAGCATCGGCAGTTCTTACTATCTCTTTGAGATAGCGACTGCTAGTACTTGAGGAGAGACTGAGAAGGCACTTTTTGTTTATTCATTCATGGGATGAGGGCGTTGCTGGCTAGGCAGCATTTATTACTCATCCGTAATTGCCCAGAGGGCAATTGTGAGTCAACCACAGTGCTATGGTTCTGGAGTCACATGTAGGCCAGATGGTAGTTTCCTTCCCTAAAGGATGTTAGTGAACCAGATGAGTTTTTCCCCAACAACTGACAGTGGATTCATGGCCATCATTAGACTCTTAATTCAAGATATTTATTGAATTCGAATTCCACCAGCTGCCGTGGTGGGATTCGAAGCCAGATCCCCAGTACATTACCTGGGTCTCTGGATTAACAGTCCAGCAATAATACCACTGAGCTATTGCCTCCCCTGGCATATACCAAAAGTGGAACTTATAATGCAGTGAGGATAATGATTTGAACAATTTTGCATGCCTAGAAGATATCATAAAGCCCCAAAACCACAACAATGTGATTGACCCTGACTCTTAACTGCTCTCTGAAAAGGCCCTAGTAAGCCACTTAACTCAAGGGGCAAGTTGGAATGGGTGACAAATTCTGGCTTAACCAACACATAAAAACAAGTGGTTGTGAAAACAGGTTTATGAAAATGGGTGATCAAACATGAGAAGGGAAATAGGAAGCAATGCAGGTGAACAAAGCCAAGTAGACAAATTGAAATCCTGTCAAAGTGAAGAACAGAGTCTCTTTAGCATGGCCATTCCTGGAGAAAGGGAAGGCAGTAAGTAGCGAATAATGTAAAATTGAAATGCTGCAGATGCTGGAAATCTGAAATAAACAAAAGGGGATGGAAGAAATATTCAACTGACTCAGCAGCATCTGTGGGGTAAGTGTAACGTAGAGTCAACATTTCAGGATTGTGGCATTAGCTTAATTTAATAAAAACCAAAAGAACTGCGAATGCTGTAAATCTTTCTTCTAAAATTTTTTTCACAGATGCTGCCAGACCTGCTGAACTTTTCCAGCAACTTCTATTTTTGTTGGCTTAATTTAAGTTGGTCTATGGTGACAATGTAACCATTATCAATTGAATCCATGTGATTCCCTAATGTTGTTTAGGGAAAGAAATCTGTGGTCCTTACCTATTCTGGCCTACATGTAACTCCAGACTCACAACAATGCAGTTGACTCTTAGCTGCACTCTAAAATGGCTGAACAAACTACTCAGTTCCAGAACAATTAGGCATGGGCAGTAAATGTGAGCATTTACAGTGATGTCCATATCCCACAAATGGATAATAAAGCAAAATTGTGAGCTTTATTAAGAATTGGGGTTAATATACTGTTTATATTGTTTTGTTGAGAAGAGCAATGAGATGGAAAAATGTCTTTGGGAATCCACAGCTAAATATTCAGATGGAGTTCATGAAAATTATTCAGAAATTCTAAATTGAGTGAATTTTGAGTCAAATAGCAATTTTTTTCTGAATCTTTAAGGGGTAGTGTTGTAGAACAGAGGGACCTAGGAGTTTAGGTACATAATTCTTTGAAGTTTGCATCGTGTGTAGACAGGGTGGTTAAAAAGTCGTTTAGCATGCTTGCCTACATTGCTCAGTCTTTTGAATATAGGAGCTGTGAAGTCATGTTGAGGCTGTACAGGACGTTAGTGAGACCTCTTCTGGAGTACTCCATCCAGTTATGGTTGCCCTATAGGAAAAATAGTATTAAGCTAGAGAGGGTTCAGAAGAGATTTACCAGGATGTTGCTGGGTTTGGAAGATTTGAGTTATAAAGAAAGGCGGGATATGCTGCGAACTTTTTCACTGGGGCATAGGAGGTTGAGAGGTGACTGGAGGTTTACAAAATCATGTGGGATACACATAGAGTTGATGGCAGGTGTGTTTTTCCCTAGGATGGGGGATTTCAAGACTAAGGGGCATATTGTACAAGTTGAGAGGAGAGAGATTTAAAAAAGACACGAGAGGCAAATTTTTTATATAGATTGGTTTACAAGTGGAATGAACTTCCTGAGGAATTGGTGGGTGGAGGCACAGTTGCAACATTTAAAAGACACTTAGTTAAGTACATGAATAGGAAAGGTTTGGAGGCATAAAGGCCGGGAGCAGGCAGGTGGCACTAGTTTAGTTTGGGATTATGTTCGACTTGGGCTGGTTGGGCCAAAGGGTCTGTTTCTGTGATACATTCCTCTATGACTGATAGTCTTATGAGATTAAAAGCTAATAATATAATTTTTCTTTGTTCAGCTGGCTCACTGGAAAGATCTACTGGTAACAGGGATCCTACAAATTAAATGCATAACACTTAACAGATGCATATTTTATTTTTGTTGTACAGTGTTTCCTAAAGGAAAAGCCACATAAACAATAATGGGTAAAGATCCCTACATTTTGGAACTGGAGACTTCTATTCATTATTTGCTGTTGAAGTAATACAACAAGGGAAGCTTGTCATAATACCGGAAAATGAAAAAGAAAATTAGCTAGATTCTCCAATTATTCCCTGGTTGCAAATGTTGGAGCAGTTGAGAAGTTTATTTACTTTCCAGGCTTTCTTAAAAACAGTCAATAAAAATTTTATAATGCAGCACTTAGGTTTGCTATAAAACAAAGAGCATATGGAAACTAATTTGGCAATATGTGTTGATGGCAATATTGGAAAGCAACGCACTAACACAAAGGGCTGAATCTCATGTTTTTTGGTTAAGTTCAAGTCACGTCAAGGCTTGTTTTCTGCCCAGAGGCTGAGAGAGTTTTTCACTGTATATTATGAAACACTTCCCAATAATTACTTACAGTGCCCCCATGGCATCTTGCATGTCAGATTTCTGCCTCATTTTACAATGTACTATTCCTGGAACAACCTCACTGGGTATCATAGACTATCATAGAATACTATAGAACCCCTACAGTGTGGAAGGAGGCCATTCGGCCCATCGAGTCTGCACTGATCCTCCAAACAGCACCCCACCTGGACCCAGACCTCCTTCTATCTCTGTAACCCTGCATTAACCATGGCTAATTGACTTAACCTGCCATCCCTGGACACTATAGGGCAGCTTAGCATGACCAATCCACCTAACTTGCACATCTTTGGATTGGAAATCTGGAATCATCCTGGAATTCAATGGTATCCCTTGCAACGGCGCCATCTTTAAAAGCCCATTGTGCACCTGAATGGGCACTGTCAGTCCTGTGCTGTTCTGCCTGGTTCATGACTTTTGCCGCAGACATTGCATAAAGGGGAGTTGATGCCCCATTTTGCAAGCAGGTACCTGGATTTTCTGCTGGATGGGATGATGCAGGGTGCGATGTCCTCTTTCCCTGGACTAGCATTGGAGGCCATTACACTAGACCACGCTAGCCTGGTCTGAGATTACAGCTGAGGTTAAAGCTGCTTGGAGAAATGCCCAGCAATGTAGAAAGACTATCAATGCCCTTCTCCACTCCACTAGCATTAAGTGCCATATTCTTCTTCTTTGTGATATCTTACACTCACCCTATCTCAAGCTACTTATCCATTTCTTACCAAGGCTTATACTCTACCATTCTTGCTATTACCTACAACATCTTCCCTCGTTTGCTGTTGCCAATCCCAACCCCCGACACCACTAACCCTGAATGCCCTCTGTGCTACCTACTCACTAACTCATGACATCTCCACATACACAGCAATAGTAATAATTGTGCCACACATTTTCACCTTCCATAATACGTGCCTGTCTCATTTTATGAAGGAAATAAGGCAGGGATCAAGATGAATGGTGTGCTGCCCATCATTCCTCTCATCACCCCAAGAGAGATGTGCCTGAAACTGCCACTCATCTTGTCAAGTCACTCAGACCCATTTAAGATTCTGCCCAAAGAAAAAATACTTATGGATTTGATAGAATCTAGACCTCTTTCTTGGCTTTTATGAATCAGTTTATTTTTCAATGATGTGATGTAACGGCTTTGCATAGTTATAAATAAAATCATACTTTTGACTACTCTTGTGGCAGATATCACTACAGCACAGGAGTGTAGGACTTGGAAGCCTAGCAGGCTTGGGAGCTGAGTAAGTTACTCAGGCCTTTGGGCCTGCTGCGCCATTCATAAGATCATCATTGATTTGGTTACAGGTCCCAAATGAATTTGTGAGCAGAACTGCACACACTTCTCAAGTTGTGGCCTAACTAATCATTTATGCAGTTCTAGCATAATCTCCTTGCTCTTATATTCTATACCTCAACTAGTTAAGGAAAGGATTTTGTATGCCTTCTTAACCACCTTATTGAAATGTCCTGCTATATTCAGGAATCTGGACAAATTATTCTAAGATCCTTTGCTTCTCCTACACCTCTCAGCATTTTCCCATTAATTGTATATTCCTTTTCATTGTTTGACTTCTCGAATGCATCAACTTACACTCTATGGGTTGAATTCCATTTGACATGATTGATGTCTATATCTTCGTGTATTCTACAACTAACCGCCTCACTATCTGCCATGTGGCCCATTTTTGTGACATTTGCAAATCTTTTTGATGAAATCCCCTGCATTTACATTCAAACTGTTAACATACATCCCAAAAAAATGGAATCTAGTACTGAGCTTTGCAAAACCCTACTGAAAACAGACTTCAAGTTGCAAAAAAAAAAATGGATTCACAATCACTCTTTGTTTCCTGCCAATGATTCAATTCTTCATCCAGCTTGCTGGATTCACCTGAATGCACAGGTTTTTATTTCTTTTTATCTGTTTACCATGTGGAATCTGATTTAAAGCCTTATTAAAATCCACATGGACCACATCAACTACATTTCTCTCATTCATCTTCCTTGCTACTTAAAAAATTTAATCAAGTTAGTCAGTCAGAATCTTAATTTAACAAATCCATTCTGACCGTCCTTGACTAAATTGCACCTTTGAAAGTTAAAATTTGCCCTGTGTCTCAGAATTGCTTCCGATAATTTTCCCACTACTGAGGTTAGACGAACTGGCCTGTAATTATTCAGTCTATCCTTGCTCCCTTTTTAAACAAAGGTATGACAATAACAGTTCTCTGGCATTGCATCTGTATTCAGGGAGGTTTGGAAAATGACTGTCTGACCTCCTGCTTGTTTCTTTAATTACTGCACCATCTGTGAATGTTTCTTTGTGTTTTGCTGGAATATGGCAGAAGCATAATTGATGCTTCAGTGCAGGCCTTACCTTTTACTGCTGGCTAAAGAAAAAGAAAATGACAATTGAACTTTCAAAACTGCCTTCAGCTTGTCCATTTTCTTTGTCTGAAGCATGCTGTCTGAGAGAGAGAGCCATCCTTGAATTTACTGTGCATCACTGTGTGCTGTCATTCCCCTTTTTATTTATCAATATAATTTGGTAACATAAGTTACTGCTCGTATCTTGTATAGTTGTGAACTGAAATTCATTTTCTCATTCCATGTGGAAGTTGTACATTTTTGGTAGATATTTACATAGTCCAGGTTCATCGTTTATCTTTATTGCTTCATCTTGTTGTTCGTGACATCACTTTGGCATTACTCATTATGCAGGTAGGTCTCTAGATCTGTGCCTTTGGAACATTGAGAATGTTTCTGGCCACTTTCAAATGTGGAGGCATAGGAGGTCACTTCTGTGGTCACAATTATTTCTTGGGCCCTTGGTTTGCATGCGTTGGTTGGATATTAGATGTGGGGCGCAGTATTGTCTCCTGTAATTTAACTTTGTGTTGGATGGGCCTATTGGACAAACAACTGAAGAAAATATCTACGGATCTACAGAGAACATGAAGATGAGCGGGACTAGTTGAACTGCTGTTGCAGAGAGTCTGCACAGACGCGATGGGCTAAATAGCCTCCTATTTTTCTAGTACTGTAATATACAAGCTTCACACATCAGATCATAGTATCTTTCTTATTCATTTGTTTGTATTGCTAGGACAAACCATGCAATGATTGTCCATCTGGACCAATATTATAAAACATGATTTAACAAGCTGGAAAAGCCTTAGGGTGAACTTTCCTCTAGCTGAGCAGGTTCTAGGAAGCTCAAGTCATACAGCAGCATGATGGTGACATCAACTGTCAAAGACGTGCACGGTGAGGGAATGCAGGCATGCGGTGAGATTGACTGTCAGAGACATTGTGTTTAACCAGTTGATCGAGATCTGTCTGTCAGAGACCATAATGCTAGGTAATTTAAGATTGTAGAGCTGGGTTTTTTCAGACGGTCCTGGTTCTGGAAATAAAACATTTATGAACTGCAGTCATCAGATTTTAGCTCTAGAGTAGAAAATCCTGTGTGTGATTTTTAAACTTTAACTTTTAAACAAGTGTGACTCTTGGTCATTTAGAAATGTGTATATCTTTGGGTCCCAAATATAATCAGTAGGAGGACTATATGATAATTAAACCACAGAATTTTAGCTCAGAAGAGGGGTTACTTGTCAAACTTGTGTCAAACGTATGTTATAATATATATACTTTTTTTTCTGGGAAAAGCTATCAAACAATATTGTTTATAACCCCAGTGCTATTCACTGAATTGTTTCTAACCGTTTGATGAGTTCTCTGCCCTTCTAATTGTCTGTACTTTGATTTTCTCACTGTATTCAGATGGGCATGCAGACAGAAGTAGAATTCACACCCACTTCCATCTCTTTCTGTGAAGATTGTTTATTGTACTGACTCTCATAAATGAGTAATTTTCAAGTAGACAAGATTTAACAATTATCATTGCCACAAGGATTAACTTTTTACAATTTATATAAATAATTGGAGGTAGGAATTGAAGGTATGGTTGCTAAATTTGCTGATGATGTCAAGATAGGTAGGAAAGTGAAAAGGATAAAAGTAGGCTACAAAGAGAAGTAGATGGTTAAGCAAGTGGGCAAAGATCTGGCAAATGGAGTGTAATAATAGAATTTGTGTAGATTCAGAAAATCAAATTGGCAGACGTAGCTCCAAGGAAGAATTCACGGAATGTATTCAGGACAGGTTTCCTGAGGAGCATGTTATGAATCTAAAACAAAAAACAGAAATTGCTGGAAAAGCTCAGCAGGTCTGGTAGTGTCTGTGGAGAGAAGTCAGAGCTAATGTTTCGGGTCTGGTGACCCTTCCCCAGAAACGTTGACTCTGATTTCTCTCCACAGATGCTACCAGACCTGCTGAGCTTTTCCAGCAATTTCTGTTTTTGTTTCTGATTTACAGCATCTGCAGTTCTTTTGGCTTTTATGTTATGAATCTAACAAAGGATCAGGCTGTTTTGGGGTCTAGTGATGTGTAGAGAATTAATAAATGATCTCAGAGTAAAATATATCTTAAGATACAAAGAGGCAGAATTTAGCGTTCAGTTTGAAAGTGAGGACAAACTGTGATAAATTAGAAAGAATGAGAGCAGAGTTGGT
Source organism: Ginglymostoma cirratum (assembly GCA_024137785.1). Taxonomy (NCBI): domain Eukaryota; kingdom Metazoa; phylum Chordata; class Chondrichthyes; order Orectolobiformes; family Ginglymostomatidae; genus Ginglymostoma; species Ginglymostoma cirratum. The sequence continues at coordinate 5,475,150 of JAHRHZ010000012.1, forward strand.
TGGATTGGAGAAAGCTGCAACACAGAGGGACTTGGTAGCCCTTGTTCATGAAAAGCTAGCGTATTAGGTTGTTATGGAAGGCAAGTGGAACGTTGCCCTCTGTTTCAATGGAGTATCAAAATGGGAAAGTTCTGCTAAAGCTATTCAAGGCACGAGTTAGATCACACTTGGAATACTGTAACCAATTTTGGTTCCCTTATTTAAAGGCAGCAAACACTTATATTGGAGGTAGTCCAGAAATGTTTCACCAGGTTGATCCCAGGTATGGTGAGACTGTCTTATAATGAGGGGTTGAGTAGAGTGGTCCTGAAATTTATTGGAGTTTAGAAGAAGGAAAGATGATCTTACTGAAACAGACAAGAATTCTTGGAGATTACAAGGTGCAGAGCTGGATGAACACAGCAGGCCAAGCAGCATCAGAGGAGCAGGAAAGCTGACATTTCGGGCCTAGACCCTTCTTCAGAAATGGGGGAGTTGAGGCGGGGTTCTGAAATAAATAGGGAGAGAGGGGGATGCGGATTGAAGATGGAGAGGAGACAGACAGGTCAAAGAGGCAGGGGTGGAACCAGTAAAGGTGAGTGTAGGTGGGGAGTTAGGGAGGAGATAGGTCAGTCCAGGGAGGACGGACAGGTCAAGGGGGTGGGATGAGGCAAGTAGGTAGGAGATGGGGGTGCGGCTTGAGGTGGGAGGAGGGGCAGGTTAGGGAGGCGGGGACAAGCTGGGCTGGTTTTGGGAGGCGGTAGGGGGAGGGGAGATTTTGAAGCTTGTGAGGTCCACATTGATACCATTGGGCTACAGGGTTCCCAAGTGAAATATGAGGTGCTGATCCGGCAACCTTCGGGTGGCGTCATTGTGGCACTGCAGGAGGCCCAGGATGGACGTGTCGTCTAAGGAGTGGGAGGGGGAGTTGAAATGGTTCGTGACTGGGAGGTGCAGTTGTTTAGTGCAAACCGAGCGTAGGTGTTCCGCAAAGCGGTCCCCAAGCCTCTGCTTGGTTTCCCCGATGTAGAGGAGGCTGCATCTGGAACAGCAGATACAGTGTACCATATTAGCAGATGTGCAGGTGAACATCTGCTTGATGTGGAAGGTCTTCTTGGGGCCTGGGATGGGGGTGAGGGAGGAGGTGTGGGGGCAGGTGTAGCACTTCCTGTGGTTGCCCAAGAAAGTGCCGGGTGTGGTGGGGCTGGAGGGGAGTGTGGAGCGGACAAGGGAGTCATGGAGAGAGTGGTCCCTCCAGAAAACAAATAAGGGTGGGGAGGGAAAAATGTCTTTGGTGGTGGGGTCGGAATTGTCACAGTTGGGGCCAAATTGGGAAGGCCTAAATGTGGACATTGTCACGGTTGGAGCCAAATTGGGAAGGCCTAAATGTGGACATTGTCATGGTTGGGGCCAAATGGAGGCTTGACAGGTGAAATACTGAGAGGTTGTTTTCCCTTGTGGGAGCATCCAGGACCAGTGGACATAATCTCAGAGTAAGGAGTTGCTCTTTTAGGATAGAGATAAGTAATTCCTGCTGTTAGGGTAGTGAATCTGTGGAAATTTTCTTGAATTAAATATATTCAAGGCTGAGATAGACAGATTTTTCATGGGTAAGAGAGTTTTTGGGAAGAAGCAGGTAGGTGATGTTGAGAATCAGCAGATTGGCTGTGATCTTATTCACTGGTGGAGCAAACTCAGTAATTAGGAAAGCAATTACAATGTTGTTTATGGTGAAATAAAATGAGTACAAAACTGGGGAGGATATGCCCCTTTACAAAGCACATCTAAGATCACATCTTGTGTACTGTGTGCAGTAATGATCTCCCTTTTTGAGAAAGGGTGTAGCATTTCAGAGGTTTGCTAGATCACACCCGAAATGGGTGGTTGTTAAAATAACACTATAGAGGCTGGTATCCAGTCACCAAGTCACCCTTTATTTACACGTGGAGAGTCCTTGATACTGATCCAGCCTCTTCAGAGCCAGCTCTCAGAGTGAATAGACCCCCTGACACTCATATTTATGAGTGTCAGCCAGGGCTCCCTAATTGGACCAGATTAACAGCCCCAATCACGGAACTCGTATTCTATGAAGTCCACCTGGCTGACCTCATTACCATCATTACATCCTTCCCCCTCTGAGTCCTAGGACATAAGCCAGTTCTTTTTCTTTGTAGCTCCTCCTGGAATGTTTTAGCACCGGGTCAGGCTCCTCCAACTCTGCCTCTGATATGGGCAGCGTGTAACGCACAGTAGCTCACCTCTTGCGCCCGGAGTGATCGGAAGAAATTCATTCTCCTCTTCAGGCAGCAAATGCATTGAGGCGGTGATATCCACCACGTCCGAATCCACGGGTTCCAAAACAGTCGGAAAGGCAGTCTAAGAGCCAAGCACGTTTTGATCCCATTACCATTTGCGAGTTTGCAGCTTTCATATGACCCACATACTTCTTAAGGACTGAATTTTATGTGTCACTGGACCTGACCTTGCGTTGACCGTGGCACATACCCATATAGGACCATTCCGTGGGTCCTACACCAAACTTCATTCCCTAAGTAAAGCGTCTCTCTCGCATAGCAGAGTCTTGTGTCTGACATTGGCATTCCTGATGCCATTTCACCTTCCTCCGTCCAGAACACCAAGGTCTGGAATGATCAGATTTAATCTCATGTGGACTCTCCTCCCCATTAGCATCTCTGCTGGAGCTATCCCTGTACTTACGTGACAGGTGGTCCTATAATCAAAAAGGAATCGGCTCAGTTTGGTATCTAGTGAAGTTGTAGGCTGTTTCAGTAAGCCTGCCTTCAAAGTTTGGACTGCTCTTTCTGCCAGATCATTGGATAATGGATGGTATGGAGCTGTCCTTATTTGACAAATACCATTCGACTTTAGGAAATGCTCAAATTCCCTGCTGGTAAATAATAGCCCGTTAGCTGTGATCAACACTTCCGAGAGTCCATGTATTGCAAAAGGTGCACACAGCTTTTCTATTGTTGTCCCATGTTTGTTGAATGAACTCAATGCACATCCAGCCATTTTGAGTGGGCATCCACAATGAGCCCATGAAAGGACCTGCATTGTTGATGTATAATCGAGTCCAGGATTTACCTGGCCATTCCCAGGAATGTGGGGGAGCTGCTGGTGGTAATTTTTGTCCCTGTTGTTACTCCAGGCACTGCCCCACCAACACACCAGGAGAGTGGTAGCAGATTTGATTAAGTACAAATTTGGAATTAGAGTAGGTTGTATCATGATGACATGAAGCCCACAGACAGCGTGGCTTCCTGGTCGTTCCTGTCCTGTATCACGGAGGTCTTAGATGACAGCACACAGGAGAGGCTGGACCATCCATTATCTCTGGACGAGCCAACCAAGGCCCTCGATTCCTTTGGAAAGAATAAAACTCCTGGAAGCAAACTTGAGCTATATCAGAAGAAGAAACATCCTTTCTACTTGCAATCTTTCAAGATGCCTCAGGATGTTATACTGCAATTAAATTGCTTCTTGCTCTTCTAAACTCCAGTGGATAGAAGCTCAGCTTATTCAACTTTTCCTAATGAGACAACCCTTCCTCTTTTCATGTGTTGGTTCAGTATTGGATTTGTACTGTGTCACAGTACGTTTATTATCTCCCTTATTAGTACCTTTCTACAGGCAGGGTCTCTACTAGTCAGTTATTACTTAATGTTCTGATTTTGACAATTCTTACTAGATATGAGAATTGTTATGTTGTTATTTTGCTTTGGACCCAGTAGAGCTGCTTAGTTATGTAAGAAATGTAGTCATATAAGTGTGTAAGAGAACAGGAATGTTTGATAGATTCCAGATCACCTGGACAGTTACAGGCACAGCAGCCTGGATAATGGCATAAAAAGTCAAATCAAAATTTGCTGCTGACACACAAAGCTAGGTGGCTTGTAGACAACATAGATGATAGCATAAAATTACAAAGAGATGTTGATGGACTAGGTGAATTGGGTGGTCCAACACACTGGCTTAGGCTCCCCTGTCATATTTAGCTAAATTTAAGAAAAACCTTATCTTTAAGACTACTGGAAAGAATGAGCTAAACTCTTAACCTGAATACCCTATATACCAAAAGCTAAAAGAATGAAAACAGTATAAAAATAGTACTAAAAGAAATATAAATCACAATAGAAGATTATAAAATAGTAAAGAATAACAGAAAAGTCAGAAAAAGGTACCCTCAGTAGTCTTAAAGATAAGGTTTTTTAAAAAAAATTTAGCTGAATAAGACAGGGGAGCCTAAGCCAGTGTGTTGTACCACCTGCAGTATGTGGGATTCCTGGATGCTTCTAGCAACCTGGATGACCATATCTGTAGGAAGTGCTGCCACTTCGAACAGCTTGAGCATCAGAATTTGAATGTTGGCTGGAGGCTCAAGGGTGCATCTGTGAGGCTGAATGCTATGTGGATTGCATGTTTGTTGAGATGGTCACACTGCAGACTGAGGAGCCTCAGGTAGAGCAGGAATGGGTGACCACCAGGCAGAGGAAAGACACCAGGCAGACAGGAAGCCCCATAGAACATCTCACTCAGTAAATGTTTTTCTGTGTTAGCACATGATAGTGACCGTTTCACTGGGGAACGCAGCAAGGGTAAAATTCACAACACTATGGGTTGCTCAGCTGCGCAAGGGGCAGGGGAGGGGCAAGAATCCAAGGGAAATAGCAGCAGGTGACTCGACAGTGGGGGGAGTAGATGGGCACTTCTGCAGTCACAGACGTGACTCCAGGATAGGACCAGGGCCACTGATGTCAGTGAATGGCTGCAGGGCATCCTGAAGGGGAGGGTGATAAGTCAGAGATCATGATCCAAGTTGGTAGCGATGTGGGTAGAATGAGGGATGAGGTCTTGCATCATGAATTTGGGGAGCAGGGCAGTCAACTTAAAGAGCAGTACCTCTAAGGTTGTAATTTCTAGATTACTCCAGATGGGACATGCAAGTGACTACAGAAATATGAGAAGGGGTCAAATGAAAGCATGGTGCAGGAGAGATGATTCTAGATTCCTTGATTCACTGGGACTGTTTGTGGTCTGCACCTGAACTAGAATGGAACCAATAGCATTGCAGTGGGTTTGCTATGATGTAAGACCTCATCCCTCGTTCTACCTACATCGCTACCAACTTGGACCATGATCTCTGACTTATCACCCTCCCCTTCAGGATGCCCTGCAGAAACACTCACTATCAAGACTGACAGCATGACCCCATTTAAATATATAAAGAGGAAGAGAAAGGTTAAGGTTAACATATGTCCCTTAGAGAAAGAGGCTGGGGAAATAATAATGGGGAATCAGGAAATGGCAGAGGTGTTGAATAATTACTTTGCATCGGTCTTAACAGTGGAAGCACTCCATAATTATTAAATAATGAAAGGGAAAAAGGAGAAGAGCAAATACATACAATAACTATCGCTAGAGAAAATGTGCTAGAGAAACTAATGGGAGTAAAGACTGATAAGTCCTCTGGTACTGATGGGATACATTCTAGAATGTTAAAGGAAGTCGCGACAGAGATAGTGGACGCACTGGTAGTAATATTCCAAGAATATTTTGATTCTGGAACAGTTTAAAGTTTTCGAGAAGAATTGTAGTTCGGGTTGTGGATGAGGTTGTAGACATGCTTGCCGAGCCGGTGGGTTTGGTTGCAAACATTTTGTCACCCTACTAGGTAACATCATCAGTGTGCCTTTGTATAATTCGAAACTAACCATTAAGAAATAGAACTGGAACTGGTACCACCCCAACAAACCGAGGCATGTAAATAATAAGCGGGACAGAACACCAACGCTTCACTGGAGGTGCACTGATGATGTTACCTAGCAGGGTGATAAAACATTTGCAACCAAACCCACTGGCTTGGCAAGCATGTCTACAACCTCATTCTGGAGCAGTCCCAGGGGATGGGAAAACTGCCAATGTAACATGGATAGAGGATTGGCTAACTAATAGAAGACAGTGAGTTGGGATACTGGGGAAATTTTCGGGGTGGCAACCTGTAGGTAGAGTACCCAGGGATCAGTACTGGGCCACAACTATTTATAATATATATTAATGACATGGATGAAGAGACTGAACGTACTACAGCCAAGTTTTTAGACAACACAAAAGTAGCAAAGTAAGTGCTAAGAAAGACTCTAGAGGGGAATATAGGCAGGTTAATGAGTGGGCAAAAACAAGATCCTTACAACCAATTCATCTGTATTGATTGTGAATAGCTGTAGACCTATTCCTGATCCTTGCAATATCCTCCGAGTAGCCGTCAGCCATCCTGTATTTTTCATTGTGGACTGAAATTTGAAAGGAACTATTTTAGAAACCAAAGATTGCTGATAAGTTAGTACATTTTTATTGAAATCTAGTAACTTGACACTCATTATAAGCACTGTTCACATAGCTGCATGTTCTAGCAATAATTGATAATTGACGTGTAGTTTGTAGACGAACTGAGCTGAGGGATGTGTATCATAGAACATAGAACATAGAACATTACAGCGCAGTACAGGCCCTTCAGCCCTCGATGATGCGCCGACCCGTGAAACCAATCTGAAGCCCACCTAACCTACATTATTCCATTATCATCCTTCTGTTTATCCAATGGCCACTTAAATGCCATTAAAGTTGGCGAGTCTACTACTGTTGCATGCAGGGCATTCCACGCTCTTACTACTCTCTGAGTAAAGAACCTACCTCTGACATCTGTCCTATATCTATCACCCCTCATTTTAAAGCTATGTCCCCTCGTGCTAGCCATCACAATCCGAGGAAAAAGGCTGTCACTGTCCACCCTATCTAATCCTCCGATCATCTTGTATGTCTCTATTAAGTCACCTCTTAACCTTCTTGTCTCTAATGAAAACAGCCCCAAGTCCCTCAGCCTTTCCTCGTAAGACCTTCCCTCCATACCAGGCAACATCCTGGTAAATCTCCTCTGCACCCTTTCCAATGCTTCCATATCCTTCCTATAATGCGGCGACCAGAACTGTACGCAATACTCCAAGTGCAGCCGGACCAGAGTTTTGTACAGCTGCAACATGACCTCACGGCTCCGAAACTCAATCCCTCTACCAATAAAACCTAACACACCGTACGCCTTCTTAACAACCCTATCAACCTGGGTGGCAACTTTCAGGGATCTATGCACATGGACACCGAGATCTCTCTGCTCATCCACACTACCAAGAATCTTACCATTAGCCCAGTACTCTGTATTCCTGTTACTCCTTCCAAAGTGAATCACCTCACACTTTTCCACATTAAACTCCATTTGCCACCTCTCAGCCCAGCTCTGCAGCTTATCTATGTCCCTCTGTAACCTGCAACATTCTTCCGCATTATCCACAACTCCACCGACTTTAGTGTCATCCGCAAATTTACTAACCCATCCTTCTATGCCCTCATCCAGGTCATTTATAAAAATGACAAACAGTAGTGGCCCCAAAACAGATCCTTGCAGTACACCGCTAGTAACTGAACTCCAGGATAAACATTTCCCATCAACCACCACCCTCTGTCTTCTTACAGGTAGCCAATATTTAATCCAAACCGCTAACTCCCCCTCAATCCCATGCCTCCGTATTTTCTGCAATAGCCTACCGTGGGGATTCTTATCAAATGCTTTACTGAAATCCATATACACCACATCAGCCGCTTTACCCTCATCCACCTGTTTGGTCACCTTCTCAAAGAACTCCAATAAGGTTTGTGAGGCACAACCTACCCTTCACAAAACCGTGTTGACTATCCTAATCAAATTATTTCTTTCTAGATGATTATAAATCCTATCTCTTATAATCCTTTCCAACACTTTACCCACAACCGAAGTAAGGCTCACTGGTCCATAATTACCAGGGTTGTCTCTACTCCCCTTCTTGAACAAGGGGACAACATTTGCTATCCTCCAGTCTTCTGGCACTATTCCTGTAGACAATGACAACATAAAGATCAAAGCCAAAGGCTCTGCAATCTCCTCCTTAGCTTCCCAGAGAATTCTAGGATAAATCCCATCCGGCCCAGGGGACTTATCTATTTTCACACTTTCCAGAATTGCTAACACCTCCTCCTTATGAACCTCAATCCTGTCTAGTCTAATAGCCTGTATCTCAGTATTCTCCTTGACAACATTGTCTTTATCAAGTGTGAATACTGATGAAAAATACTCATTTAGCACCTCTCCTGTGTCTTCGGACTCCATGCACAACTTTCCACTACTGTTCTTGACTGGCCCTAATCTTACTCTAGTCATTCTTTTATTCCTGACATACCTATAGAAAGCGTTAGGGTTTTCCTTGATCCTACCTGCCAAAGACTTCTCATGTCCCCTCCTGGCTCTTCTTAGCTCTCTCTTTAGGTCCTTCCAGGATAACTTGTAACTCTCAAGCACCCTAACTGAGCCTTCATTTCTCATCTTTACATAAGCCTCCTTCTTCCTCTTGACAAGAGATTCAACTTCTTTAGTAAATCACGGTTCCCTCCTTCGACCACTTCCTCCCTGCCTGACAGGTACATACTTATCAAGGACACGCAGTAGCTGTTCCTTGAACAAGCTCCACATTTCAATTGTGCCCAGCCCCTGTAGTTTCCTTCCCCATCCTATGCATCCTAAATCTTGCCTAATCGCCTCATAATTGCCTTTCTCCCAGCTATAACTCTTGCACTGCGATATATACCTATCCCTTTCCATCGCTAAAGTAAACGTAACTGAATTGTAGTCACTATCAGCAAAGTGCTCACCTACCTCCAAATCTAACCCCTGGCCTGGTTCATTACCCGGTACCAAATCCGATGTGGCCTCGCCTCTTGTTGGCCTATCTACATGCTGTGTCAGGAAACCCTCCTGCACACATTGGACAAAAACTGACCCATCTAAAGTCCTTGGACTGTAGCATTTCCAGTCAATATTTGGAAAGTTAAAGTCCCCCATAACAACTACCCTGTTACTTTCGTTCCTATCCAGAATCATCTTTGCTATCCTTTCCTCTACATCTGTGGAACTTTTCGGAGGCCTATAGAAAACTCCCAACAGGGTGACCTCTCCTTTCCTGTTTCTAACCTCAGCCCATACTGCCTCAGTAGACGAGTCCTCATCAAACGTCCTTTCTGCCACCGTAATACTGTCCTTAACTAACAATGCCACACCTCCCCCTCTTTTACCACCCTCCCTGATCTTACTGAAACATCTAAACCCCGGAACCTGCAACAACCATTCCTGTCCCTGCTCTATCCATGTCTCCGAAATGGCCACAACATCGAAGTCCGAGGTACCAACCCATGCTGCAAGTTCACCCGCCTTATTCCGGTTGCTCCTGACGTTGAAGTAGACACACTTCAAACCACCTTCCTCCCTGCTGCTACACTCCCGCGACCTTGAAACCTTATTCATGACCTCACTACTCTCAACCTCCTGTACACTGGAGCTACAATTCAGGTTCCCATCCCCCTGCTGAATTAGTTTAAACCGTCCCGAAGAGCATTAGCAAATTTCCCCCCCAGGATATTGGTACTCCTCTGGTTCAGGTGTAGACCATCCCGTTTGTAGAGGTCCCACCTACCCCAGAATGAGCCCCAATTATCCAGGTATCTGAATCCCTCCCTCCTGCACCATCCCTGTAGCCACATGTTCAACTGCTCTCTCTCCCTATTCCTTGCCTCGCTAGCACATGGTACGGGTAACAAACCAGAGATAACAACTCTGTTTGTTCTAGCTTTAAGCTTCCACCCTAGCTCCTTGAATTTCTGCCTTACATCCCCATCCCTTTTCCTACCTATGTTGTTGGTGCCTATGTGGACCATGACTTGGGGCTGCTCCCCCTCCCCCTTAAGGATCCTGAAAACACGATCCGAGACATCACGGACCCTGGCACCTGGGAGGCAACACACCAACCGCGAGTCTCTCTCGTTCCCACAGAATCTCCTATCTGTCCCCCTAACTATGGAATCCCCAATGACTAATGCTCTCCTCCTCTCCGCCCTTCCCTTCTGAGCAACAGGGACAGACTCTGTGCCAGAGACCTGTAACCCATGGCTTACCCCTGGTAAGTCCCCTCCCCCCCGGCAACAGTATCCAAAACGATATACTTGTTATTGAGGGGAACGGCCACAGGGGATCCCTGCACTGTCCGCCTGTTCCCTTTCCGTCCCCTGACTGTAACCCATCTACCTTTTTCCTGTACCTGAGGTGTGACTACCTCCCTGTAACTCCTCTCAATTATCCCCTCAGCCTCTTGAATGATCTGAAGTTCATCCAGCTCCAGCTCCAGTTCCTTAATATGGTTTCCGAGGAGCTGGAGTTGGGTGCACTTCCTGCAGATGAAGTCAGTGGGGACACCAGTGGTGACCCTTACCTCCCACATTCTACAGGAGGAGCACGCAACTACCCTGACATCCATTTCCACTGATCTGAATTCCCAAACAGACTGTTGAAAAAAAAACTAGTAACCTTACCAAATCAGCGCTCAGAACCTTTTTTTTTTGGCTAGAGGAGGAGGATGGGTGGGAGACACTACCTAAGTAGCGTTTCAGGTAAAGCAACCGCTCAAATATATTACCTGACTTACTCAGCCGTCCCGTGTCCGCTCCTGCTCAGTGTGCGCTCCGCCTGTTCACGAGGTAAGTTTTTAAAGGATTAACTTACCTTCCCGGCAGCCCCCTGGTCCTCGCTCTCGCTGCTGCTGCAAAAATGAAGTTGAAAAGCTTACCTTCCCAGGCTGCCCTCGCACTTCCTCCCAGACTCCTGCCGCTGAAACAACTGAAAGTATCCTGACAACAAGCAGCAAAAGGCCCTTTGCCTGCCAACAACTATGTGATTGATTCTGAGGTAGCTGAACAGTTGGGGCTGTGAATAAGGTTGTGAGAAACTATCAGTCCCCCCGCCAGCTCAGGAGCTTTCTCTGTTCTTTGCAGTAAAAGCCATTTTAACCCTGAAAAAAACCAATTTATCTTTCCTTCAGCAGTTGCTGTAAACTGTGACTTAGTTAATAAGCCGAGATCTTATTGTACCAACCACCCTCTGCCTCCTGCAAACTAGCGAAAGCATCTGGAGAAGAACTGAGAAGCAGCATTATTATCACAAGGATCTACTGAATTACTTTCCCAGTTTTCATTCCATCCACAATACCCTTTTTTTCCCCTTTCTGTGTCAGGGGAAGTTTATAGGAGATTAAAGTTTTGAAAAGTAGAGTTATACGGCAACATTATTGTTTACCTTTAGCTAGAGTATATTTACTTGAAATGAATAGTAATTCTTGTTAAGAACAGAAATTTGGTCTGTGCTTTCTGTCAAACTGGGCCGAAAAGACAGGTCATTTGGGGAATTTTAGGTACTCCTTAAAGTATTTGACTTCTGTGACGGTTTCTAGAATAGCGGTTCTTGATCTTCAGCATATCACCCTAGTGAGAAATAATGCTGAGAATCATCCATTTACTGTTACTTTCCACTCCCTGTCTGTTAACACTTTCACAGTTGCTCTCGCAGGAGCCTTGGCGAGATGTTGCTGTTCACCCAGTGTAGATTGTGTATTTTTGGGAGTTCAGACTCACTGGGCCGAAAAACCCCTTCTGTATTGTATGATTCTATGATTCTGTCTTCTAGAAGGAACGCATTGCCACCATGGTGGACGGCATGAAAGTTTGAGATGGTGGATGGGTTCCCAGTCTAGGGGGCTGCTTTGTCCCAGACGGCACTGAGCATTTTCAGTATTGTTGGACTTATCTAGGTACATGGAGAGTATTCTATGACACTCTTCACTAGTACCTTATAGATGGTGGATAGACTCTGGGGAGTTGGGAGGTGATGTTAAGGCTAGTCACTTTCTCTCACCTCCGGAGTTCAACTCTTTTGTCCATGTTTGGATCAAGGTTGTAATGATGTTAGGATTTGAGTGTACTTGGCAGAACTGAAACTGTGCATCATTGAGGAAATTTTTGCTGAGTAGGTGCTGCTTGATAGCGCTGTTGAAAATTTCAATCACTTTGCTAATGATTGAGCATACACATATAGGGTTCATGAGCCAGGTTGATTCTTGATTCTCTGCTTCTTGATTCAGAGCATAACCTGGACAGTTTTCTACCTTGCTGATTAGAAAGCTATGTACTAGAACAACTTGGCTAGGAATGTGCCTTGTTCGGGAGTTCAAATCTTCAGTACTGGTGCCGGAATATTGTCAGGGATTATTGCCTTTGCAGTATATGCTGCTTATAGCTGCTTTTTTATATCACATGGAAAGAATCAATTTGGCTGGAATAGAATGGAATGTTGGCTTTTATAGCCTAATGAATAGAATATAAAGGTAAGGATGTATTGTTGCAACTATATAAGGCATTGGTGAGACCGCACCCGGAGTATTGTGCACGGTTTTGGTCCTCTTATTTGAGGAAGGATGTGGTGGAGTTCAGAGGAGGCAGTTCAGAGGAGGTTCCCTAGAGATCAGAGATCTGATCCCAGAGATGAGGGGTTTGTCTTATGAAGAGAGATTGAACAGTTTTGGCCTATACTTTCTAGAATTTAGAAGAATGAGGGGAGATTAAATTGAGGCGTTCAAGATGATAAAATAGACGTGATGGATGCTCCCTCCTGTGGGGCATTCTAGGACGAGAGGTTATAGTCATAGGATAAGGGGTAGCAAATCTAAAACAGAATTGAGGAGAAACTACTTCTCCCAAAGGGTGGTGAATCTGTGGAATTCACTACTCCAAAGTGTAGTGGATGCTGGGACAGTGTGTAAATTTGAGGAGTGTGACAATTTTTAGTTTGTAATGGGTTGAAAGGTTATGAGGAGAAGGCAGGAAAATGGGCATAAGGAGCATATCAGCCATGATCAAATGGCGGAGCAGACTCAATGGGCTGAATGGCCTGATTCTGCCCCAATTTCTTATGAACTTTTGAACTTATGGCTGAAGATTAGCATCTGTGATGGTGGAGACCTCAGGAGGAGCTGAGTCAGTTCATTTACTAAATATTTCTGACTGAAGATGGTTGCAAGTGATTCAAACTTGCCAATTACACAGTGGTGCCGGGTCCCCTATCATTGAGGATGGTGATATTTATGAAGCTGCTTCCTCCAGTTAATTGTTTAACTGTGTTAATTGTTTATTCGTGACTGAATGTGACCACATTGCAGGAAATTTGACTGATCTGTTGATTATAAGTTTGGTTCACCTCTATTGCATGCTGTTTGTGTTTTGCCATTCAAGTAGTCCTGTGATGTAGATTCACCAGATTGATATCTCATTTTTAGGTATGCATGGTGCTGCTTTCCATTTAATGAGGTATTATGAAATTCCATGATATATTGTTGTTGTTTGCAAACTGGGTTCTACAGTGAACAGAATCATATGTAGCTTTAAGAGATAACAAGCATGGGGCTGGATGAACACAGCAGGTCAAGCAGCATCATAGGAGCAGGAAAACTTGACGTTTCGGGCCTAAACCCTTCATCAGAAAGTTTGCTTTGGGTATCTATTTTGAGTAGTTTATTTAGTTTTACTTACTTAGTTTTGTTTCATTTTTGAGCTCTGTGAGTTAGGGACATGGTGTTTGAAGTTTGTTTACATGCAGCTAAATGAGGTTTCTAAAAAAAGACCTTGAGATGATCAATTCAGTACCTTAGCAACAAGAGTAAAAGAGAGGGAAAAATATTGGGTTATAAGGTGATCTATAACATTGGGAGACAGTGCCACAGAAACAGGTTTCTCTTCAAAAGGACGGAACCATCCAAAAGGTTAAGGGCATACAAGTTTCTGTGAGGAATTGTAAAGGTTCTTTTTCAGAGAAATAGCCTGTATTAGCAGTAGTGCAGTTTTGCAGTATACAGAAAGGTTAGGAAAAGAAAAGTCATTTAGACGTTACAGAGGCTCCAGTTACAGAAGGCTTTAAGATGTCAGAGAAAAGTACAAGACTGTTGAATACACAGTTTGAGGAACACATTTTCAGGAGTAAGTGAGTTTGTGTGGTACTTTGCTATTTCTTTGATTAATGGTGCTCCAAGCATGGAGCAAATGCAGAAGGTTGCTAAAAACAAATGCCCGCTGAGCAAACAACTTTAAAGTGGAAATAGGGCGACCCTAACTGAGGTTTGAGTAACTGCAAGGCCTCTATTGAGGGTAAATGGTTGGATGTTTATTTATAAAATTTGTAATAAGACCATTTCAAATACTTCTTATAGGTGTATAGTAGTGAGATGTAGGGGTGGGGGCTTGAGGAGGAAAGTGGATATAGTGGTGCTGGGTGGTGAGTGGGGTGGGGATGCATTTGTGTGTAATAGATTCTATTGCTTTGTTAAAAAGTGCATTGAGCATAGTCACAAAAGGGTTTCGGTGACTGGCCATCATGATAAAGTCAAACTTAACTTATGGTCCAACAAGCCAAGTTTCACTCTAGAATCTGTCTTTCCCAGTATTAACATCAGCTGAGGTTTTAACACAGGGTTTATCTCAGGCCTGATGGTAATGATAGAGTTGGGGAAATGCAGATTGGCATAAGTTTACACTGAATATAATTTTGCTGTTGCTGATGGCCCACAGTACCTCGTGGAGGCCCATCTTAAGTTTTTAGATCTGTCAAAATTCATCCCATTTTGCATCTAGTAGTACCAAATAGCACAGTGTGAAGACAAGGGCAGTGTGGTGGTTACTCCTATTTGTATTGTTATGGACAGGCGTCTCTGTGATATATATGTTGATGAGGACAGGGTCAAATAAGTTTTTATTTCTCGTTTGTTCCCTCAACGTTTGCTGCGGACTCTGTGTGGCAACAATGACCTGTGGGACTTAATCAGCTTGGATGGTACTACTGAGCCATTCTTAGTGATGGACATTTAAATTCGCCATCCAGAGTGCATTTTCTATCCTATCAGTGTGCTTCCAAGTGATGGTGATTCATTACTGAGGTGATGGTAGGTAGTAATCAGGTGGATTCCATACCCATTAGACATCATGGGATCTAGAGCCATAATTGTCAACTTCCTCTCAATTGTGTAACACTGTGCCAACACCTTTGTTTCTGGGGCAGGATGTACCCTGGAATATTGTCTGTACGGCAGTGGTTCCCAATCTTTTTAGTATCAAGGCACCCTTCAATGTGGCAAACACTTCACACATGCACTTTCTTTTGGAAGTCTATGCATGCACAGCGCTAGAGGCTTGCTCATGCACGGTCAATAGGGGCGTCTGGTGCCTGCAAATACTGGCTTCAATAATAGAAGTCAGAAACATGGGCACGGACTCAACACTTGGGTAAAGTGGAGGTGTTTCCTGAAAATTTCATGGCACACTTTTCACCTTGATGAGCAGACAGTGGTTTGATGATACTGGTGAGCTGACAGTGGTTTGATGGTCACGTTGTAAGCATTTAATTCCAGATTAATTTTATTTGTTGGATTTAAATCCCATCATTTACCATGCTGAGATTTGTGCACAGAGCATTAGTCTGGATCTCTGGTTTTGTCACCCAGTGACATTACCACTGTGCCACCATCTTCTCCTGTTTAACCTGTTTTAGTTTCAGTGGATCATAGGTTTCTTTTCTTTATTTGCAGGGATGCCCTAAAAGAGGCAAAATGTGCTGATCCTCATTTGATAACTGTGAGGAAACCCAACACCATTCTTATTGCTTCATTAAGATAGATACTCTAGCTAGAAGCCAACATTAAAAAAATGCCTGTACAGTTTCTGTGCTGCTCTTTTATTGAAAGGCAACTAGCAGCAATAGCAGGAACGATCCTCGGCTAAATTAATAAAAAAAGCCCCTTCCCCTTTGCTCTTAATTCACAGCTGTAACTAATATTAAACATTCCTACCACAGTGACTGATCTAGCTGAACAGAGTTTGGAGATTGGATCTAGTCTTTTTCCTACTGAGATATTTCTGATGCAGTTCATGCCTCCAGGTTCCTGCATCTAGTTTAGATTTCATTTAAAAATTAGAATTACCCATCCTGACTTGACTTATTGCCAAAATGGCTTGGGTATTCGTAGTGCAGAGCAAATAAATACTTCTACTTTCATGGTATTTTTCATGTCCTCAGATGTTCTAAAATATCTTGCATTCAATAAAGTACTTTTGAAGTGTAGTCACTGTTGTTACTTAAGAAACATGCAGCCAATTTACACATAACAAGCTCCCAAATATCCTATTATTAATACCGATTGCAAGATGACTTGTTGGGTCAAGACTTGAGGAATACTCCTCTGTTGTTTTCTAAAATAGATAGGGATCTTTTATGTGCGGATGAGAGACCACGTGGTGCTTTGGTTTAACATGCCCTCTGAAAGACAGTTCCTGTGACAATACAACAATTCCTCAGTGCTACAATGGAGTGTCAGCCTCGATTTTTGTGCTTGAATTTCTGGCGTTGGACTTGTTTCCACAATCTTTAAGACTCAAATGACATAGTGCTACCAACTAAGCCACAGCTGACAGTGGATGCACTTGTTCCATGTTTTTCCACCAATGTAAATGCTTATCCCATGGATGAACCTTCCTCCTCATATTCAGGCAACCCGAACAAGTCTCCAGGTGTAGTCTTTGTTCTATATCATTTGTTGTGGGCCATTTTCCTTGACATTCTGCTATAACTGCTGCCCTCCACAGTTGATGAAAAGCTGGAATCAGTGGTCATAGGTGGTAAAGGCATCTTTCATCTACATGAGATGATGAACACATAACAAATCTATTGGCAATTGAATTATTTCATACGGTGCATTTTTGCTGATAAAAGACCAATGAGAGACTGGTTCTACCACAACTATTCTCCAAGTTGTGGTTATAGAGTGTTCGTGTGGGCTGCTGTTTTCATTGTTGACGCCTTTTAAAATTCTGTAAACAATTATGGTGGAATGGTTGGATGAGTAGGAAATCATCAACATTCCATAGCCTACCTACATTCTTACTGGTATTACACTGGAGTGATCTAGTTTCTCTTTTTACTTTCATACACTATGGGTGCCACTGGCAAGCCGATAATTTGTTGCCTATCCTTAATTGACCTTATTTTAGGAAACCTCTTAGTTCATTTCTGAGGCAGTTAAGAGTTAATTACATTGTGCAGTTTTGAAGTCACATGTAGGTCTGACCAGTGGCAGATTTCCCTCTCTGAAGGACACTAATGAATCAGATGAGCCTTTAAGACCATCAATGTTAGTTTCATGATCAGCATCCTGAAAAAGCAATGCAGAAAATCACCAAGGCTGCTTAGATGGCATCTTCTGAATCAATGAGTTCTACCATCTAGAAGCACATAAGAACATAAGAACTAGGAGCAGGAGTAGGCCATCCGGCCCTTTGAGCCTGCTCCGCCATTCAATAAAATCAATGCTGATCTTTTCATGGACTCAGATCCACTTACCCATGTTCTCACCGGATCCCTTAATTCCTTTATTGTTCAAAAAAAATCTGCCTTAGCTCTAAAAACGTTTACTGAAGTAGCGTCAACTACTTCACTGGGCAAGGAATTCCATACATTAACAACCCTCTGGGTGAAGAAGTTCCTTCTCAATTCAGTCCTAAATCTGCTCCCTCTAATCTTGAGGCTATGCCCTCTTGTCCTAGCTTCACCTGCCAGTGGAAACATCCTCTCTACTTCTATGTTATCTCTTCCCTTCATAATTTTATATGTTTCTATAAGATTCTCCCCTCAATCTTCTGAACTCCAATGAATATAATCCCAGCCTACTCAGTCTGTCCTCATAAGCCAACCCCCTCAACTCCGGAATCAACCTAGTGAACCTCCTCTGCGCCCCCTCCAGTGCCAGTACATCCTTTCTCAAGTAAGGAGACCAAAACTGCACACAGTACTCCAGGTGTGGCTTCACCAGCAGCTTGTACAGCTGCAACATAACCTCTCTGCTTTTAAACTCAATCCCTTTAGCAATGAAGGACAAAATTCCATTTGCCTTCCTAATTACTTGTTGTACTTGCAGACCAACCTTCTGTGATTCATGCACAAGGACAAGGACACCCAGGTCCCTCTGCATAGCAGCATGCTGCAACTTTTACCGTTCAAGTAATAATCCTTTTTACTCCTACCAAAATGTATGACTTCACATTTATTTACATTGTATGCCATCTGACAGACCTTTGCCCACTCGCTCAGTGTATCAATGTTCCTCTGCAAAGTTTCACAGTCCTCTGCATATTTTGCTCTGCCACTCATCTTAGTGTCATCTGCAAAGTTTGACACCCTACATGTGGTCCCCAACTCCAAATCATCAATATAAATTGTAAATAATTGCGGTCCCAACACCAATCCCTGAGGCACACCACTAGTCACTGATTGCCAGCCAGAATAGCACTCATTTATCCCCATTCTTTGCATCCTGTTATTCAACCGATCCTCTATCCATGCTAATACTTTACCCCTAACGCCATGCATCCTTATCTTATGCAGCAGCCTCTTGTGCGGCATCTTGTCGAAGGCCTTTTGGAAATCTAGATACTCCACATCCACCGGGTACCCATTGTCCACCTTGCTCGTAATGTTTTCGTAGAATTCCAAAAGATTTGTCAAGCATGACCTGCCCTTCATGAACCCATGCTGCGTCTGCCCAATGGGACAATTTCTATCGAGATGCCTTGCTATTTCTTCCTTGATAATAGACTCAAGCATCTTCCCCACTACAGAGGTTAAGCTAACCGGTCTATAATTCCCCTTTTTTTGTCTACCTCCCTTTTTAAACAGTGGCGTCACAATTGCTGTTTTCCAATCTGCTGGGACTGCCCCAGAGTCCAACGAATTTTGGAAAATTACCGCCAGTGCACCTGCTATTTCTCCCGCCATCTCTTTTAGTACCCTGGGATGCATTCCATCAGGGCTAGGAGACTTATCAATCCTTAGCTCCATTAGCTTGCCCAACACTACCTCTTCCGTAATAATGATTGTTTCCAGGTCCTCACCTACCTTTGACTCTTTGTCAATTACTGGCTTGTTATTAGTGTCCTCCACTGTGAAGACCGATACAAAATACCTGTTCAATGCCTCGGCCATTTTATCCTATTCCATAACTAAATTCCCCTTCTCATTCTCTAAAGGGCCAATGTTTACTTTAGCCACTCTTTTTCGTTTTATATATTTATAGAAACTTTTACCAACTGTCTTTACACGGCAGAAGATAAATGGGAACACCACTGCCATGTTCCCCTCCAAGCCAATCACCAAGTGGACTTCAAACATTATTACTAGTCCTTCAGTGTTATTGAGTCATCTATGGAGCTTCTGTTTCATTAAGTGAATAGACAAGTGTTGGGATGTATGCCAATAACAGTGCACAATAGCCTGAAAAGCATGAGCCTGTGATTTGTAATCAATGTCTTTGCAAACCATGAAGTCTCATGATTTAAGGTTAAACCAGGTTAAGGAAAAGTGTTGCTCCCTAATGGTGCTTTTCCATATTGAAAGTCAGTTGGAAAAGCATCTGAAAAAAGGCTTGACAATGCATACTCTAGGTGAAGTCAGATCTGGCTACCATGATAGCTATCCTTAATTGTGGTGATTCCAGCACCTGACAGCAGGGAGTGAGGCAGAATGCTTGTAAGTGTTGATGGCCAAAGTTAATGAGTGAAAGTATCTTCCTTGCCTTCTGTTGAGGTCCTTTCCTATACTGAAAGAACTAATGTGTGGTTAGACATTGGCAGTAATGTTATAATAAGTGGCTGCGTGTGCTGACAGTAGGGTTAAAACTTCTGTTGAGTGATGGATTTCTGATGTTGGCATCTTGGAAATCTTCTGTTTTAAATACATTCCATCCTGTTGTTTAATTACCTCCATACCTTTTAATCAGTTTACACAATTGACCTTAGCTGGCTTTCCTCTCATATGAAGGTAATTGGATTTTTTAAAGATTAATATTTTCGATTGGAGTGCTTCACGTTCCAACTTAAAGTACCATTCATTATATGATGATCACCAATTGCCAGTGGATCCTTTAGTGTGAGAATACGAATTAAATCTGCTCATTTCACATTACTAGATCCACAATAGCTTTATCCTTAGCTGGTTCCATGACACAGTCCCAAGAAGCTATTGGAGAAGTATTTTACCAAATCATCTTCCAGACCATCTTTGCCAATTTAATAGGTCTGCATTTCTGAAGATTTAAGTTCAGATTATTACAGTGCCTTTGTTATTAGCTGCAATTATTTCTTATTTATCATGTATGTCTTGTTCTCTATTCAATGGTAGAACTAGTCAGGGACTCTAGAAAGAACTCTGACCAGTCTTTTCTGATCCTTGTTACTTCTAATCTCCTCCAGTATGGCTGATTCTACTTCAAGGACTTTTGTGTCAGCATCCTTTTTCACAACTCTCCTTATGTCATCCATTACTGTCAAGGCTACTCTTTCTACTCCTTTTCTGTTCTGCCTTTTGCAACATTATGTACCTTGAAAATGTCTGTTTCCTAACACTGGTCACATTATTCTATCACCTTCACTTTTCTCTTCAGAATTCTAAATCTCCCTCTCCACCCATTGTTATTTTGAAGCTTGAACCGTGACCCTAGTAATATAATCATTTGACGTGGATGTAACTGCCAATATTCTAGAACACCAGCAAGTCACTCTTCTGACTTGGACAAATATTACTATTCCTTCACTTCTAGGTAATTCTTCACCAAACACATTTTGGAAGTGATACCCCAAAAGGACAGCAGCAGCTCAGAATAGACCAATTGCAAATTTCTTGGCAAGTTTAGACATAGTCCACAAAATGTGGCTGTATCGTATACAAAGGAAAAAAGAAATGCGAATGTTGGTGTAGGAGCAACCTTCGCGGAGGTAGTCAGAGATTTGGAGACAACTATGTGGTAGCAGCAGTGAGATCTTTATTCAAGCAAAAACGCCGGTGTAAGTGCAGAGAGAGGAGTCCAAGGCCCACACAGGAGTTTAAACTTGCTCTGATTACAATGGCTGAGAGTGCAACTTTTATACAGTCACATAAACAAAGCTATTCAATATCGACAAGTCTTGTGGCCCAAAGCTGGTACCTAGCCATGTCAAGATAGCCGACCACCTGCAAGGTTTTGTGTTTGCTAAGCTTTGTGTTTTGTAATGTGATTACGCAGAATTCCTTATCTTGTAACTAGCCTTTGTGGTTTATCAGCTAAGGTTAAACTGAACTAGTCAGTAGTTCAGTTAAGCGTTTCAAAGATTGCATTAGCAATGGCGAGCAGCTGCTAGAATTCAAGCCCAGTTTAGCTCTTTCTTGCTCTGCAAGGTTTCACTAAATTCCTCCCCATTCCCTGTTGACTGGGAATGTTAAATACAGTAAAATTGAGATGAGTTGAATCATAGGAGGCTTGTCCACATATTTTCAGAGTTTCAAGATAGCCAAGGAAGCTCCTATGTAACTCAGTTTTTGCCTACAAATATGCTTTATGTAAAAAGAAAATTATAACATGGCGCTGTAAATATGTAAAGAAATATATTTATTTTTCAATTTATTTCATCCCTTACGGTGACCTGACTTTGTACAGTAAAAACCATTTAAAAATGTTGGGGATTAGCTCTGGAAAAACTAATTTTTATTTTGCTTGGTGTGTTAACCTTGGACGAGTGCAATACAGTTGCGATATTATCAATACAAACATGTTTTCCATGTTTTTGTGCTACAGTGCAAAATCCTGGAACATCTCCACAGTCTTTGCAGCTTCAGCTCAAGAATAGATGGGTGAGCTGATGATCATTCATAAAATTTTTTGGAGTCCTCAGACTCCTGGGTTAGAGAATATTCTGCACCTTTAGTTGTCTTATCTGTTAGTGCTGTGTGCAGCATCCAGGTCGTCCATCTCTCAGTTGGAATTTTCATGCTTGCCTCCTACAGGAAAAGCTAATAGAGCCTTGTCCTAGGGTCAGTTGGCATCATCCTGCTTGCTGCCATTCTCAGCATCTTGCACAGTTGTAGCCTGTTTTAGCAGCATGGTGGAAGCAGTTGGTGATCATGGCTTTGGTCATCATCTTCATGACTCCTTCATCATGAACATGGCCTCTACAACAGATGGATCGTACTTCTGCTTCTTATTGACGACTTGATAATATGAGAGATCGACTACTATTAGTAGTTTGTTTTTTAATTTCCTATGATCCATTGGCTGGAGCTTGACCATGGTGTTGGGAGGCAAAAATGTCAGTTTCACATTTTTGATGTCAGAGTATGCAGCACAGTTGTTTGTAAGGATGTAAATCTTCCTTTTCTTCTGCTAGTAGAATTTGTCCACTTTCCTGATTCATGCCCAAAAAATGCTGGAGGTCAGTCATCGTGGCCATTTTGTTAACTTCATAATGTGTGGTTAGTGCTTTGACATTCTAGAAGCAATGTGGCTTCTTGGACCTGTGTCAGCCATCCCTTAAGAGAAGAAAATATGCCTCCTTACCTGGCCTACATTTGAGTCCAGATCCACAGCAATGTGGTTGACTTTCAGCTGCCCTCTGGGCACTTTGGCATGGGAATTAAATGCTGGCTTAGCTAATGACATTTTCGTGCCATGAATGAATTAACAAAAAAAGTCCTGAGTTTCTCCAGTATTTTCTATTTTTAATTTAGTTTTCCAGCATCTGCAATATTTGGGGCTTTTTTTTTTACAGCAGTCCAGAGTGCTGTCTAAGACTCTTTCCACACATGCTCATTCTAGACTGTTACTTTCCCTTCTACGAATATCAGTCATGTGATCAGTTACATTATGACTTATGTCATAGAATCCCTACAGTGCCGAAGCAGGCTATTCAGCCCATCAGGGGGTCTCCACTGACTCTCGGAAGACCATCCCACCCAGATCCACCTCACTGCCCTATCTCCGTAACCTTGTATTTTCCCTGGCTAACCCTACACTCCCCTGGACACTACGGCCAATCAACCTAACTTGCACATCTTTGGACTGTGGATGGAAACCGGAGCACTTGGAGGAAACCCACGCACACACAGGGAGAATGTGCAACCTCCACACAGTCAGTTCCCCTCGGGTGGGATTCAACACAGGTCCCTGGCACTGTGAGGCAGCAGTGCTAACCACTGAGCCACTGTACTACCCATATATGATTCCCATTACAACACCTGTCCGTCCAATTTTTCTATACTTGCTCTACATTAGTCTAGAAATTCACTTTTTAAAATAATTTGTCCAAATAAGTTAATGTCATTCGTACAATAAATAACATAATAGTGGTAATAATAATTACTATTAACCATAGTTATACTAATTTCCCATTTCCTCAAAAGTCCAAACCTCAGAGTTTGAGATGAGCTGGAACTCTGACTGGATAACCCAGTCTCTTTTGTTTGAGTTCAACATGAGGGTCATGATATTGTACTGTATCTAGAAAAGTTCTACCACTCTGTACACTGCCTGAAAGTCCGTAAATTCTCAGCCCTCACATTGACAACTATATGGTCTCCAATTCATCCTTCAAGCCTCTGACCAGCAGAATTTTGCTAGATTATATAAATTCATTAAAAATTCTCCTAAAAAGAGGTGATGCCCCAGTGTTATTATTGTTGGACCTGATAGTCCAGAGATCCTAGTAATGTTCTGAGGACCTGGGTTCAAATCCCACTATGGCAGATGGTGGAATTTGAATCAAATGAAAAAAATCTGGAATTAAGAGTTTGATGTTGACCATGTATCCATTGTCAGGAAAAACTCATCTGGTTCACTAATGTCCTTTTGGAAAGGAAACTGCCATTCTTACTCGGTCTGGCCTACTTGTGAACTCTAGACCCCCAGCAATGTGGTTGACTCTTAAACTGCTCTCTGCGCAATTAAGAATAGGCAATAAATGCTGGCCTAGGCAACAATGCCCTCATCCCATGAATGAATGACAATGCAAAAGTGCAAAGATCACCAATTAGATACTGCCTGTTCTATCACTTTTGGAGCCAAAGCACTCACTGAATACTTTAATCAAGACATCAACCCTATTGTTATTCCATATTTTCTCTCAGTGGAATTCAGCTACTTGTCTTAAAACATACAACATTTGTTGATTTAGTGGTGCTGTTCCTTTGTCTGAAGATGTTCTTTAGTGTTGAAACTGTCTCTTCCAAAGCACCCACTTCTTGCCTCTTTGTTGGCCTTCTTCATTATCGAATGGTTGAGGTAATGGCATGGTCTCTACTGGAGCTCCATCCCTATGGAGTGTCATACCTGACTGACGTGACTACTTTTCTGCTTTTTGTCAAGGCATTTGACCCTGTGTTTTTACTCATATACAATATCGCCTGTACTTGGATAGGCCTCAAAATATTCTGAGATTCTTTCCCCACCCTTGGTTTCTTTCTTTTCCTTGGAGTTTTCTCTTTTCTCACTTTGTTCTGTTTCTTAAAATCTTCCGAGTTTGTGTTCTGCTGTCAGAGCCTTCCCTTTACAGCTATATCCCTTGGATTCCTTTTCAGCTACAGATCCTGCCTCTGCAGTTTTATTTTCCTTAGTAGCCACCATGCTTTATCTCATGCTTCGAAGCTAATACTGTGACCTGCAATTGAGATACAAACCTGGAGTATCCGAGGTAACAAGGCGTGGAGCTGGATGAGTACAGCAGGCCAAGCAGAATCATAGGAGCAGGAAAGCTTGATGTTTCGGGGGTTGTGGGTTTCTGTATATAGAGGAACAGATTTATGTTCTCATTGAATATTGACATTTGGTTTCCTGGTTGAAAATACTTCCTCACTCTTCATGTTTTTCATCCGGTGGTGGTGGGCTGGCTTGGGGGTCAGACCAGGTGACTTGGGAAAAGGTGAAGTGGCTGCCAGTTCCTGAGGTGTATTGGCTGAAAGCCTGCTTGGGGGCTGTAGCAGAACGTTCAGATTTTAAAAATAAAGATTACAATATAAAACTTCCCTTCTGCTTTCACCCCATCCGTTGGCTTATTTATGACAGTTTGTTTCACCTGATGCCCTAGACCCATGACCGTGGTGGCCACACCAATGCCAACCTATGCTTCTGCACCTATCACAATGGCATGGGATAGCCCATACTCCCTT
Organism: Ginglymostoma cirratum; assembly: GCA_024137785.1. Classification (NCBI taxonomy): domain Eukaryota; kingdom Metazoa; phylum Chordata; class Chondrichthyes; order Orectolobiformes; family Ginglymostomatidae; genus Ginglymostoma; species Ginglymostoma cirratum. The sequence continues at coordinate 5,500,114 of JAHRHZ010000012.1, forward strand.
TCTAGCTTCACTCTTTCCCTATGGCTCCTCATACCGAATGTGATCCTATGGAGAGGTTATGGGACCTGACAACATTCCGGCATTAGTACTGAAAAACTGGCCATATTTCTGGCCAAGCTGTTTTAGTGCAGCTGCAATCCTGGCATTTACCCAACAATGTGGAAAATTGGCCAAGTTTGTCCTATGTACAAAAAAAACGTGAAATCCAACTTGGCCGATTACTGCCCTATCAGTCTAGTACCTGTCATCAACAAAATGATGAAAGGTGTTGTCGACAATGCTATCAAGCACACTTGCAAAAGAAAATCTGATCATTGAATACTCAGTTTGAGTTTTGCTGGAGTCCTGGCCTCATTTCAGCCTCAGTCCAAATACGAATAAAAGAGCTTAACTCTAGAGATGAGGTGAGAGTGATAGCCCTTGACATCAAGACAGCATTTAACCAAATATGGCATCAAGGATCTCTGATGAAACTGAAGTCAGTGGGAATCAGGGAGAAAACTGTTAGTTGGAGTCATTTCCTAGCACAAAGGAAGATGGTTATGGTTTTGAAGGTTTGTCATCTCAGCACCAGGACATCACTGAAGGAGCCCTTCAGGGTGGCGATGTAGACCAAACCATCTTCAGATGCTTCATCAATTCTATTATCATAAAGTCATAAGTAAGGATCTTAACTGGTTATTTACAATATTCAGCACTGTTCATGACATCTCATATTGAAGCAGACCATATAGTATGCGGCAAGACCTAGGCAACATATTGGTTTTGGCTAACAAGTGGGAATTGGCATTCATGTTTCAGAAAAGCCAGGCATCTTACTGGAGATGATCTCCAGAAGAGAGAAAATAACCATCGCCACTTGATGTTCAATGCTGACTTCCTTCATTATCAACATCCTGGTTGTTATCATTGACCAGAAACTGAACTGGAGCAGTCCTTTAATTTCTGTGGCTACAAGACCCCAGTAACTCTCCAGTATACAAGGCACAAGCTTAATGCAGTGCTTTCACTTCCCTGCTCCCATAACACCATTTAGGACAAAGCAGCCCACTTCTGCTTTCACCCCCTCCATCGGCCTATCTATGCCCACATGATTGGCACCACATTAACAACCTTCAATATTTACTCCCTTCATACTGATGCACAGTGGCAGCATTACGTGCCATCTACAAGATACACTGCAGTTACTCATCGAGACTGCTTTTAAAGCACCTTCGAAACCTGTCCTCTACTACCAAGAAGAATAAGGTCAGCAGAGAGATGGGAACACCGCCACCTGCAATTTCTCCTCCATGTCTCACTGCTCCAATTTGGAACTATATCACCATTGTGTCTTTGTTGGTGAATCAAAATACTGGAACTACATTCTGATCAGCACTGTGCTTGTCCCCACACCCCAAGGACTGCAGCAGTTCAAGAAGATAGCTCACCACCACCTTTTCCACATCAATTAAAGATGGGCAATAAATACAGGCCCAGCCAGTGACACCTAAATCCAATGAACAAAAAAAAATTAAAATGACCCAAATGTTCTTGATGACCCTATATAGCCCAAATACAATGGATCCAGCACTCTTGCCCTTCCCTGTCCATGCCAATCACTGACTGTCCATCCTGAACTGTTGCAGTCGATTTGGTGTGGGTAAGTCCATAATGCTATGATGGAAAGTGTTTCAGAATTTTGATCCAGTGACAGCAAAACAATGACGATATAGTTGGGACTATGTGGCTTGGAGGGAAATTTGCATGTGGCGGTGTCCATATGTATTTGCTGCCCTTGTATAACCTATTTGCCGAGGTGGCACAGGGGTGGCACAGGTTATGGGTTTGGAACTCCCCTACTATCTACCTTAGGCAAACCCTCAGGTTGCATGCTGACAGAAAGTAAAATTATCTGTTGATTGATGGTGCCACTAAAAAAGCCATTCTCATTGACACAAAGAAAAATCAACACATTTAAATTCCTTCATCCAATTCTTTGCGTCGAAAATATTTCCATTCTATCGGCCATTGTAACTGTACAGTAATACTTAAGGACCTTGACATTGCCCAGAAGGAAAGACCCTGCTTGATTGGCACCCAACATGTTCAATATATGCTCCTTCCACCACTGATGCACAATAACAGCAGTGTGTACCATCTCCAAGATACATTGCAACAACTAACCAAGGCTCCTTAGGCAAAATATTCCAAAGCTGTGAGCTAAGGCATGTAGGAAAATAAGCCACACAAGGCAGCAAACATACATGAGCACTGCCACATGCAAATTCCCCTCCAAGCCACATACCATGCTGATTTGCAACTATATTGTTGCACTGTCACTGGGTCAAAAATCATAGAATCTCTATAGTGCTGAAAGAGGTCATTCAGCCCACTGAGTCCACACCGAACCTCCGGAGAGCATCCCACCCAGATCCAGCTCCCTACTCCCATAACCCTGCATTTACTATGGCTAATCCACCCAGCCTGCACATCCCTGGACACGGAGGACCATTTAGCATAGCCTAACCTGCACATCTTTGGACTATGGGAGGAAACCAGATCACCTGGCAGAAGCCCATGCAGACACAGGGAGAATGTGCAAACTCCACGCAGGCTGACATCCAAGGCTGGAATTGAACCTGGGACCCTAATGCTGTGAGGCAGCACAGCTGACCACTGAGCCACCATGTTACCCTTAAAATCCTGGAACTCCCTCCATAACATCGTCGTGGATGCGCCTATACCAAATAAACTGCAACCATTTAAGATGGCAGCTCACTTCCAGATGACAGATCATTCTCAAGGGGAATTTAGAATGAGAAGTAACTCCAGGCCTAGTCAGCGAAACCCATGAATGAATTTATAAAAATGTCCTATTCCATTGGAATTATGCATAATTGAAGTTTTCAAACTGAAGACAAGCTAATAGATGTAATAATATTTTGTGATAGTTTGTATGTAAATGTGGTTGCAAGTAGCTTCTCCTCATCACTCCTCATCCATGATTCCACTAGAACAAAACGTCTCTGTGGTCTCTCAAGAATGAGTATTTCCACAAAATATTTGCATCAAGCTGCCTGTAACTAACATTTTAAAGCAAAAAAATGTTCACTTATTAGGAGATAGTAGGAAATGCAGATGCTGGAGAATCTGAGATAACAAGGTGTAGAGCTGGATGAACACAGCAGGCCAAGCAGCATCATAGGAGCAGGAAAGCTTGACGTTTCGGGCCTAGACCCGTCTTCAGAAATTTCTGAAGGGTCTAGGCCCAAAACATCAAGCTTTCCTGCTCCTATGATGCTGCTTGGCCTGCTGTGTTCATCCAGCTCCACACCTTGTTGTTTCACTTATTAGGAGGTTTTCATGTGGAAGAACATAATTGCAAAAGTCTCCAGTCCCTGTGCCCTGTCCCAAATCAATGGTCATTGGTTAAGAATGTGTTGTTTACTGGCTAGGTTTACACTGCCGCAAATTGCTTCGCACTTCATAGCTAAATTGCAAGCAGCCAATCTTGCAGCAAAATGCACTCACTATATAACTGAGCCTGTATCAATATCGTACTTCTAATTAAACTAGCGATAAATGACAACATTAGAATAGATAGCCAAACTCTTGGTCAATAAGGTAAGAGTTAAGGAGGAAAAAGTGGTGGATTTAGGGAGAAATTTGCAGGGCATAGGCAGCTGAAGGCATAGTCATTAATAGTGGAGCAATTTAAAATTGAAATTGTACAAGAGTATAGAACTAGAGATTTGCAGGTATGTTTGAGAGTGTGGGTTGGAGGAGAGATTGAGAGATGAGGGCAAGGAGAGATTTGTAAACAAGGACAAACAATTTTAAAATCAAGACTTCGATTAACTGGGAACCAATGTTGATCAGTGTGCTCAGGGGTGATAAGTGAATAGAAGTTGGTGCAAGCATGGGCATAGATGGCAGAGTTTTGGGTCACCTTCAGTTTATTTTTTTTGATTTGGTTTGAGTTATTATTGTCACATGTATGTAGGTACAGTGAACAGTTTTGTTGTGCATGCAGTACAGGCAGATCATACCATACAAAGTGCGTTAGGCCAATAGAACAGAGTGAAGAATACAAGGTTACGGCTTCAGAGAAGGTGCACAAAAAGCCAATCTACATTAAATTTAAAATTTGAGAGGTCCATTCAGAAGTCTGATAACAGCGGAGAAGAAGCTGTTCTTGAATCTGTAGGTACATGTGTTTAAGCTTCTGTATCTTCTGCCTGACGGAAGAGATTGAAAGAAACAAAGAAACAAAGGGATGAATGAAGGTTTCAGTAGAGAAGTGAGCAAAGGCAGGGATGGTGTCAGGTGATGGTACAGAAGTGGAAAAATAGACACTGGGGATGCTGAGGATATATGATTGAAAGTTCATCTTGGGGTCAGACATGACACCAAAGACGCAAATATTGTGCATCAGCCTTTGACTTTTGCCCAGAAATGGAATGGACTTGGTAGCTAATGAATAGAAATTGTGGTGAAGACTGAAAACAAATAGCTTCAGTCTTCCCAGAGTTTAATCAGAGGCAAAACTGCATGTCCAGTATTTGATGTCAGCAAGCAGCCTGATAATTTAGTCACATTGGAAAAGTTGTGAGAGCTGGCAATGAAGTATGTTATCCTAGCTGATGATACTACTGGAAAAGTCAGATCGCAGCAGAAATTTAGCTTGATCAAGTATATTTTATAGTATATCGGGTAGGTGATGGCCTAGGGGTATTTTCGCTAGACTATTAATCCAGAGACCCAATAATGTTCTGGGGACCTGGATTCAGATCCCGCTGTGGCAGATGGTGGAATTTCAATCCAGTAATAATCTGGAATTAAGAATCTAATGATGACCGTGAAACCATTGCCAATTGTCAGGAAAAACTCATCTGGTTCACTAACATCCTTTAGGGAAGAAAATCTGCCATTCTTACCTGGTCTGGCCTACATGTGACTCCAGACGGACAGCAATGTGTTTGACTCTTAACTGCCCTCTGGGCAATTAGGGATTGGCAATAAATGCTAGTCCAGCCAGCGATGCCCATATCCCATGAACGAATAAAAAAAAATTGTTTGTTTTTGATTTAACAAGGTAGGTTGTCAATGAAAGAGAAGCATATAACACTGCAGGTTTGGTTTTAACAACAAAACAGAAGTTTTCAATGAAAACGAAATTAAGATAAAATAGAATAACCTGAGCCATTCACGTAAAACATAATTTGAAAGATTTTGTGACACTGTAAAAATCCTATTTATCCCAGTTTCAAGTAATCCATTCAAAGTTCTAACCAAACACTTCTAGTCAGGAATTTCCAACTAAAACTTACGCTGAGATAAGCTATTGCCTAACAGTTCTGAACAAACTCCTTTGTACAGGAGAAATTGATCTTACATCTAACTTCAGCCAGGACTTCAGAGAATTGCAACCAAAAGCTTTTCAATATTTGGCTTATCCCCTTAGCAAAAAAGCAAAATCAATTCTTCATTCTTCTAAACTAAACACAAGCTAATATTTTTCAATAATCACTCCATCCTATTATAGAACACTGACAATGCAAATAAATTCCCCTTATAACTTCAGGAATCATCTTTCACATGCTGGTATTAAAAAATCATGGTTCCAGAAAAATAGACGAAGACATACAGGTCAAAACCACATGTCGCTGGTTCAAAATCCATAATCTAAAATAAATGATAGTAATATGTACATAAATCATGCCTCTTATATCACAAGTAGAGCTTGGTGTCATGGTGTCAATATGAAAAATAATGTTTTTGGATGATGTTGCAATTGGGAAGAGAGAGGAAAAGGAATAGGTCACAGATAGATCTTTGGGCCATCAAAGGTTACAATGCAGGAGCAGCAAGAGAAGCCATCATAAGTGATACTTTGGCTATAATTAGGTAGATAAGAATGGAACCAGGCAAGTGTAAACCCACATATACAGCTTGGATGGTGTTGGCGCGATGTTGGAAATGAATAGTGTGCTCAACTGTCCAAAGGTTGCAGATAGACTGAGAAAGCAAGAAGGGAATCTGTACCATTGTCACAGTTGTATTGGGTATAATTTGTGACTTTGAGAGCCATTTTTGTACCATGCTGGGGTGGTAGGACGTGGAATTGCAGAAAAGATGTGCACAGATTTGGGAGGTGACAAGTTCAAAGACTTTGGAGATGGGGTGGCACTTTGCAACAATGGTGGGGTCAAAGTTTGGTTTTCTAAGAAAGAGTGATAATAGCAATTTGAAGGGAAGGAGAGCATTACTTAATATAAGAGAACTGGTACCATAATAAAAGCATTGGTTCTGAAGAACTAATGAGGTGAGGTGCGCTTGACAGTCTTTGACATCAAGGTTGCATTCGACTAAGTGTGGCATCAAGGAGCCCTAGCAAAACTGGAATCAATGGGTATCGGGGAGAAATCCTTACTGGTTGGAGTCATACCTGGTGCATTGGAAGGTGGTTGTGGTTGTTTGAGGTCAGCCATCTCAGCTCCAGGACATCTCTGCAGGAGTTCCTCAGGGGAGTGCCCTAGGCCCAACCATCTTCAGCTACTTCATCAATGACCTTTCATCATAAGGTCAGAGGTGGGGATGTTCACCGATGATTATATAGTGTTCAGCACCATTTGCTACTCCTCAGATACTGAAGCAGTCCATTTTCAAATGCAACAAGATCTGGACAATATCCAGGATTGGCAAGTCCCATTTGCGTCAAGTAAATGCCAGGCTATGACCATCACCAATAAAAGACAGTCTAACCCCTGTCCTTTGACATTCAATGGTGTTATCATCACTGAATACCCCACTACCAACATCCTGGGCGTTAATATTGACCAGAAACTGGACTGGACTCGCCACATAAACATAATGGCTGTAAGAGCAGGTCAGAGGCTTGGAATACTGCGTGAATAACTCACCTCCTGACTCCCCAAAGCCTGTCCATCATCTACAAGGGACAAGTCAGGAGTGTGATGGAATATTTCCCACTTGCCTGGACGCTACAGCTCCAACAACACTCAAGAAGCTTGACGCCATCTGGGATGAAGCAACCCACTTGATTAGTACTACATCCACAAGCATCCACTGTCTCTACAGCTGAAGCTCAGCAGCAGCAATGTGTACTATCTACAAGACGCACTGCAGAAATTCACCAACGATCCTCAGACAGCACCTTCTAAAGCCATGAACACTTCCATATAACAAGACAAGGGCAGCAGATACATGGGAACACCACAACCTTCAAGTTCCTCTCCAAGCCACTCACCATCCTGATTTGGAAATATATAGTCGTTCCTTCACTGTCGCTGGTCTAAATCCTGGAATCCCCTCTCTAATGGCATTGTGGGTCAACCCACAGCAGGTGGACTGTAGCAGTTCAAGAAGGCAGCTCACCACCACCTTCTCAAGGGCAACTAGGGACAAGCAATAAATGCAGGCCCAACAATAACACCCACATCCCACAATTGAATAAAGAAATGTTATTAACTCTGTTTCTCTCACTGCAGATGCTGCCAGACCTGTTGAGTATCTCCAACGCTTTCTGTTTTTATTTCAGAACTTTACCAATATCTGTTAACATGACAACTAGAAAAGGAAGTTGGACTGTTAGTAATTTAGTGGAAAAAGGGTTATGGAAGCAGGAGGAGGACCGTGTGTTCAGGATAAACTTGGAAGAAGAAATGACACACAAAGAGTGAAAGCTCAAGAAAAATCTGAGTTTTTGATATCAATGTTGAACCAAAACTTGTTTTGTTTTGAAGCATACTACTTAGTATGGATGACCAATGATAATCTCTTTACACATTGGGGTTACGGGCTAATTTACTGGAATGCTATTTCCCTTTGATAAGAGGCTTTAAGAAAATGTATACTTAGTGATATACTCATAATACCCCTACCATTTAAACATTAACCTGCAGCATTCATAAATGTTGTTGAAAATTAATGATGTTAAATAATAGAAACAAACATTGCCATTACATTTTGACTCCACTAGATGGCACTGCTAAAAATTGGAAGTTGAATTCAAACATTTTCTGTAGTTTTCATTGGAAAACTGTACAAAGAAATTTAGTACTTTTGCTAAGAATGTGGAAGAGCTTTTGAAAGTACCTCCAGAATAGTAGTGTAACAGGATTATAATGAGCATATTTGTATTTCATCGTAGTAACAAATATTCTTTAAATACTTCGTATGCAGCTTTTCTTTTTGGGTTTGTAATATTTCTCAGTATAATTTCAGTTATCCAAGCTATTCCTGTGTAGTTAATTAGGTGTCAGACTTCAGATGTAACTACGTTTTGTTTCACTTCACTAGCTATAATAATGTGTTTAGGGGTCTGCCCTGTGGACTGAACCTATTTATTCCACTTGCCAACATTGTCCAAGAATGACCATTTCCAAACATGATTGGGTTTTAAATAAAGAAAGTAACAGCTGTCTACTTTACATCACCTGAAAGAACTTTCCACACTTTTGAGAACAAAAAAAGTTCTTTATGTACGTAGATTTATCTACAAACTTTTTTTCTTTTAAATTTTGTTTGGGCATTTTCGTAAAAATCTGGTGACAACATTCTGATTTCTGGAATGGCATGATTGTGTGATTAAGTTGCAGTTTAGTTAACACAAGCTGTGGCGAAGAATGCTAAGAATCAGAAACTGCTAAAGAACAGTACCTCGTGAGCACTGGATGAGGCTTCTAGTTTCCATTAAAAGTTGTGAAGACTTCCTTTCCCCATTCACTTTCAGTATCTTGCTGACCAGTTTTCATTGCTTAACTTAGATTTTGTGTCTTTCTAACTTCTATTAAAAGTTATGTCTTAAACAGTGTACATCTTTTCCCATCAGATGAGTAGTTTAATTTAGTAGCTTCCAGAACATTTTATATGTAATTTTTAATGGGGAATACTAAAGACATACAGCAAATCTAGAGAAATTAAAATGTTAGTATTCCGAGCAGCGCATTTGTTTTGTAGCATTTGGGGTTTGGGGGAATCCTATTTAATAAAGCAGATGATAGGGCTGGGGGATGCTGGTTGTCATGTGTAAAGTAGAAGCTGAAATTTGTTCACTAAATTGTTCAACGTAATTTGACCAAGCATTTGTATCAATTAAAAAGTCTGCACTCATTTTGCACAGAATTTTGTTTCTTTCAGAAGATATGCATTAGTCAAACTGGAGACAATGGACAGGCAATTTTCAGTAATTTTTGATAATTGTCTTCCAAGAATAGGTTGCATTCACTTTGTTTCCCCCAGTCTCTGTACAGATATTTTCCTTATACAGTCATTGAGTCATACAGCATGGAAACAGACCCTTCGGTCCAACTAGTCTGTACCGACCATGTGCCCAAACTAAACTAGTCCCACTTGCCTGCATTTGGCCCATATCCCTCCAAACCTTTCCTATTCATGTACTTATCCAAATGTCTGTTAAATGTTGTAACTGTACATCCACTACTTCCTCTGGCAGTTCATTTCACACATTAGCCACTCTCTGTGTAAAAAAAGTTGCCCCTCATGTCCTTTTTAAATCGTTCTCCTCTCATCTTAAAAATGTTTCCCCTAGTTTTGAACTCCCCACCTTAGAGAAAAGACCTTTGCTAGGCACCTGATCTTTGCCCCTCATGATTTTATAAACCTCCATAAGATCACCTCTCAAACTCCTGCGCTCCAGTGAAAAAGGTCCTAGCCTATTTTTATAACTGAAACTCTCTATTTCTGGCAACAATCTTTTCTGATCCTTTTCCAATTCAATAATATCCTTCCTACAACAGGGCGACCAGAACTGCACACAGTACTCCAGAAGAGGCCTTACCAACGTCCTGTACAAATTCAACATGACATCCCAACTCTTGTACTCAAAGGTCTGAGCAACAAAGGCAAGCATGCTAAATGCCTTCTTAACCACCCTGTCAACCTGTATGAAAAGTATGAACCTGCTCCTTAGCATGCCATTGCACATCAACACTGCAGTGTAAAATAATCATAACATTTAAAATATGCCCTTTTAAATTCTTCTCTGGGAATTAAAGTAACAAAAACAAAGTGTTCAGTACATGCTGGCTATTTTCCCCTTGTAGCTAAAGCTATCCTTAAAGTTATTAGATTTTTACTTTTCATGTGGATCTGATAAAATGTGATTGACTTTGCTGATTCTTTTAAATGCTCTTCAAAGTAGTCCACTTAAATTTAGAATTGTATTCCCTAACTTCCTCAGCTTCAAATCAATTTACATGAACTTGGTGAAATCAAATATATCTAAAGAAATGCTGGACACTTATTCTGGTATTTCTTATTTGCATTTAACTTTCTCAGTTTTTAATCTTTATATATTTTTCTCAGGAGACCTGCTAGCTCTATTTTGTACTTCAGGTACAATGCTTTTTGGGGCGTTATTACTTGATTGTATATGTTTCTCTTTGAGAAAATTGGGCTGTTTCTTCAGAATGGAGCAGATTACAGAATATTTGATTTAGGCATTTAGAATTATGAAGGAATGAGGCATGGTAGAGAGAAATCAATCCATTTCTAATAGGTACGAGAATGTAGATATTAAAATTACAAACATTCAAACAATAACAGACTGGAAAAGGCCTTTTGGTATGTCAAAACAATTGAAACTAGTTCAGGAGATCACCCTGAATTTGATCGTTCTAAGCATCACCTATCCTTCTTACAATGTGATGTCCACCACAACCAGAAAGAGACTTGCTCTTTCTTGAAGAAATGCAGCCATCTGCTGTCCACCACTCAAGATGATAGCCTGTTTCAAAGGTTTACTATTCTCTGGAAAACGAGTCAACTTGTGACATTGATTCCAGATCTAGTCATATATCACTTAAAATTGTGAATCTTGGTCCTTCCTAACCTAATTATTTGAATAAACTATCTACTATGATTTCATGATTCTTATGAATCTTGATCTAACTATACATCCATAAATCTAACTTCCCTAATGTGTAGATTTCCAGCTGTTTTAGCTTATCCTGATAGCTAAAATGCTTTTATCCAGCAATTAGTTTAATGTTCTGTCTCTGAATCCTTTCTAAAGCTTCTAAATTACCAACTATTTCAGTCTTGTGGAAGCACAAAATAAATTTTTTTATTCGTTGGCAGCATTTATTGCCCAGAGGGCAGTTAAGAGTCAACTACATTGCTGTGGGTCTGGAATCACATGTAGACCAGACCAGGTAAGGACAGCAGTTTCCTTCTGAACCAGACAATTGACAACAGATTCATGGTCATCATTACATTCTTAATTCCAGATATTATATTGAGTTCAAATTCCACCATCTGCCATGGTGGGATTCAAACCCAGGTCCTCAGAATGTTATCTGGGTTTCTGGATTAACAGTCCAGTGATAATGCCACTAGGCCATCACCTCCCTCTCTGAGGGGGAGTGTTTGGATAAGAAGTTTAACAGAGGAGGAGAAACACTATATAATCAGAGTGACAAGGGCAAAATCTGTTCAAGTGACATTGTTTGAGGGATAAAAGTTTGATGTCTTGCCACAGAATCTTTTTATGTCTGTATCACTGAGGTCCTATATACCTGGCAACTATGTAGCCATTGTCGATTTTCAAACCCATCTGATTCACTAATGTTCTTCAGTGAAGGATATCTACCATCCTTACCTGGTCAGGCATACATATGACTCAGACCAAGAGCAATGTGGTTGTCTCATAACTACCCTCTAAGCATTTAGGGATGTGTAAAAAATATTGGCCTAGCCAGGAATGCCACATCCCATGAACGAAACCTTTAACTTATTTACTTTGTGATCATTTCTGTGCTGGAGATTCTTGGACAGAATCTGTTCCATCCCAGTGCACGATCTGTCCTGGAATGCAGCAGTGGGTAGATTCAGTGTAGAACCCACTCCCTTCTTTTGCAGCAGTCAGTGTTAAAATTTAAATGTCTAGCCACGTGACCAGCACTTTGACGGCTTCTGTGAAAGGGCAAATATTTAAGGCAGGTGTGGGAGATCGCTTAAGGAGGGTAAGGGAATGCAGAGGTGACAAGTGGTTGAGGGGTTAGGGGATGGCAGGTGCATAACGTTAGACCAGCTGAAAGTATTAGGGTTGCAGGTGAGTAACAGGTTAGGGTGGCAAGTAGTCGAGTTGGGTGCCTGTTTGGTGAGAAGAGTAGAGTAGTACAAGGATAATAGGGTGCTTGAGTAAGTTCATCTCCAATAACACTCAAGAATCTTGACACTTTACAGGATAAAACAGCCTACTTCAATGGCATTTCATTCCCCCACCTTCAGTATTCATTTCCTCACCATATGTGCACAGTGGTAGAAGTGAGGATCATCTTCAAGGTGCACTACAGTAGCTCACCCAGGCACCCTCTGAACCCATTTCTTCCAAACCTGTGACTTTCACCACCTAGAAGGTACATGAGAATCCCAACACTTGCAGAGTTCCCACCTACACACTACATCACAATTCCGTCATGGTCACTCGATCATAATACTGGAATTTATTTCGACACAGCACTGTAGCTATACCTACACCCCAAAGCCTGCACCAGTTCAAGAAGGCAGCTTCATTAGGGCAATTAGGGATGATTATAAGTGCTGGCCTCGTCAGCATCACCCACAACCCAAGAATGAATAATTAAATAAAAAGGTGTCAGACAGATGTCAGGTAAGTTAGGATGACAGGTGGATGAACGTTTATGGTGGCACTGCGGATTAGGGGCTAGGATGGTGGTGGATTGGCAAGTGGGTTAGGGTGGCAAGCGGATGAGTTGGCGGGTACTAGATATGTGGACAAGTGTTTGGGATAAGTTGAGGATAGAGGGATGTGTCGTAGGTGATGCAGCGTTCACTAGACTAGTAATCCAGAATTCCAGACAAATGTTCTGAGGGCATAGGTTTAAATCCCACCATGACAGATGGTAATTGTTGATAACCTGAAACGTTAACTCTGATTTCTGTCCACAGATGCTGTCAGATCTGCTGAGCTTTTCTAGCAATTTCTGTTTTTGTTTCTGATTTCCAACATCCACAGTTCTTTCAGTTTTTATCACAGATGGTAAAAATTTGATTTCAACAAAGACCTGGAATAAAAAATCTAGACTAATAGTGATCATGTAATCACTGTTGATTGTCAGGAAAAGTCCATCTGGTTCACTGTGTCCTTTAGAAAAGGCAATCTGCCATCCTTACCTGGTCTGCCTACATGTAACTACATGGAGATGTTTCATTGGAACAAGGAGGTGTTCGGATGTGTGGATGTTAGATTGGGCTGTAAAGATTGTCGACAGGTGGGGATTTGGTTGAGGCTATGAGCATATCAGGCCAGATTGTGTGTAAGGTGTTGGGCAGGAGTATGATTCAGTGAGTAAGGGGTTTTGGATCACGTTGAGTATGAGGTGTTAGGGTCAGGGCATGGGAAAGGGTCACAGAATTTATAGTTGAGAAGATCCATATTGTGTCAGTTACTCAGTTTGATAGTTTACCTGGGAGTTAGAGTAAGTTTTTGATTCTCTAGCTTTTCCTGAGTAAGTAAGAATTTTCAATATGTTGAAACCCTCAAATTGTATGACTCTTAAGGGCCTTTTTAAGATAATATTCCATTGGAATTTTAAATCACCTGTGCAGAGATTTTCTTGTGTCGGGATTTCTACGTAGTTGTGATGTGTAACTCCAGTCCGTGCTGCAGAAATGACTATCTGGCCACTGGAATGTCTGAGCCATTAACTCTGCTTCTCTTTCTACAGTATTTTGCTTTTAACCTTCATTTTCATGGTCTGTTTCATACAATACATTCTTCAACTAAGTTATTGTGAAAGTTTTGTTTTCAATTTTACCAATTAAAGTATAAAACTGATATCATATTTTGTTTAATTTTTCAGGGCACAAAGTTCTCTGGGAATTCAGTTGGATTCCCTCAAGCTCTCCAGCGTTCTTCTGTTCGGCGATCGTATGGGAGATCGAAGCGTTTCAGTATAACCCGGTCCTTGGATGATTTAGAGGTAATTTTAAAAGCGCTAAGATCCAAAGAACTTTATGATCCAATGCAGATATAAAATCTTTTGACAACAGTACAAATTTTAATTCTCAAATGTAAACCCCGGGAGACTTGGAGGTTTCCACCTGAAAGCCTCAGATGCTTTGCATTGCTAGACCTCATTACTATCCCCCAGGTAGTAGCCAAGAAGTTGGCTAATGGCTGATAGGCACAAATTATGCACGTCATAGAAGGAAATCAGTGTAGTCATTTCCCACAGGAAGGGTTGGTGTGGAGTTTAGAAGTTTTGTACCTGAGATAGGAGAGCTGAGGTAACAGAGGTTTAGGATAAAAAAGTTTTTAGAAAATACTTTGGTCATTAATTGTCTGACAGCTTTCATTGATCAGAACGATCATTTGCTTCCTAATTAGTACAAAAAGAAAATTACTGTGAGGTGGTGTTGGAACAGAAAGCATTTTACTTGAATTTATATCCTGTGCTTCCTGGTTTGTGTTGAGTGCATTCAAGTTCCCTCCTACCATGTATTGCAGCCCCAAATCTGTCTCATTTAGATTATCGGTAGGGACACAACAAATAGGGGCTTTAGGGTTTAGGCCCGAAACATCAAGTTTTCCTGCTCCTATGATGCTGCTTGACCTGCTGTGTTCATCCAGCCCCATGCTTGTTATCTCTCATTTAGATTATAAGCTTCTTTATTAAAGTTTTTCGGAAGTGTTGCAATTCAGACATTTACAAACAAATCTTAAATGAATAATGAAGTAGACTGACAAAATTTGCAAGGGAATCAAACTGTTCCTAAGTTAGACTTGTAGTATATCAATGTGTGTACTTTGAAATATTAGCTAATATGGCCAATTTTTTGCACATCTCAAGGAAGTTTATTGAGAAACCTATTGTTGCCAATTATAATTTGCCTTTTATTTTCTGTATTCCTCTAGAAGAAGGGATAAAATAAATATTCAGGCTGCAGCTTGGAACTGGATTGTGTTCTTTTAGGTGGTTGGACAAAGCTCCTTAACAATCTGAAATATCTAATCTTAAAACCCTATTTGCCTGACATTTTCAGTTTAGTCTTAGATGTGCAATAAACATGAAAGATCAAAAGCAGCAATTTTATTTAATTATATGAAGTTAGCTACTTGTAAATGGGCTTTGCCCTACTGTACAAATACTTCTCATTGCCAGCAGAGTACGTGGCTCAAGTATTGAAAATTCCCTCCTGTGGAAATGTTGAAATTCCATTCTTGGATTTCATGGTTTTAAGTACCCCTTTTGTTGCATTGAAAAGCTGAATAAATATGTTTAGCAGATATAAAATAACAATGTGTTGAGTACAGATTTATTTTGTCTTTGTTTAAAATTCATACCTATATATTTTTAAAGGTATCAATTACAATTTAACTGTTTACAATATTTCTTTCTCTGCAATAATAAGACTGATCAACTGAAAGTAGAGTTGAGACTATTCATTTTTGAATATAATTTTTAATATTGTGGAAAATGTCTGCAAGTAGTCTTGCCAGATCCTGTCTAACAACAAAAAATGGGGTGATTACCTTGCTGGGATTAATACTATAAGCATCCCAACAGTCTCAGGGTGATAGCAGAACAAATATGTAGGCAAATCTCAGGAAGGTGCCAGAGAAGCTGGGTTATAGTTGTATGGGAATTTAACTTTGCTAATGTTAACTGGGATTGCCTTAGTTTGAAAAGATTCATGGGTGGAATTTCTAAAGTGCATCTAAGAGGGGTTTTTGTGCCAATACGTGGATAATCCTGCCAGAGATGGGACAGTGCTAAACTTAGCCCTAGGGAATGAAGCCAGACAAGTGGTTGAAGTTCAGTGGATTGAGGTACATAAAATTCTGAGAGGCGTACACAAAATCTACCCCCCAGAGTAGATTGTGAGAATCTCTTTCTCATGGCTGACATGTCTAAGACCAGAGGGCGTAAATTTAAGGTTAAGAAAAAGTGGTTTGGAGGAGATCTGAGAAAATATTTTTTCACCCAGAGGAGGAGGGGCCTGTTTCCACACTGTAGGGGTTCTGAGAGTGACAGAGGCAACATTTAAGAAGCATCTGGATAAGTACTTAACATGCCAGGGCATAGCAAGCTCTGGACCAAGTGCAGATGTATGGGATTAGTGTAGTTTGATGTTTGTTGGTCAGCATAGACATGGTGGGCTGAGGGACCTGTTTCTATGCTGTATGACTCTGTGGAACAAAGAGACCAAGGTGTGTAGGTGCATTGTTCCTTGAAAGTGGAATCGTGGCTCAGTGATTAGCACTGCTGTCTCACAGCGCTAGGGACTTCGGTTGGATTCCACCCTCTGGTGACTGTGTGGAATTTGCACATTCTAACCCGTGTCTGCGTGAGTTTCCTCTGGGTGCTCTGGTTTCCTCCCACAGTTCAAAGATGTGCAGGGTGGGTGGATTGGCCATGCTAAATTGCCCATAGTGTCCAGGGATGTGTAGGCTAGGCGTGATAGCCGTGGGAAATACAGGGTTACAGGGAAAGTGTAGGGGAGTGGTTCTGGGTGGGATGCTCTTTGGAGAGTTAGTGTGGACTTGTTGGCCCAAGTGGGCTGTTTCCACACTGTAGGGATTCTATATTCTGGAGCTGGGGGGTAGACAGTGTTCTGAAGGAGGCTTTTGGCATGCTTGCCTTCTTTGGTCGGAACATTTAAAATAGGAGACCAACATAGAAATTGCTGGAAAAGCTCAGCAGGTTTTGGGTCGAGTGACCTTTCCTAAGAGGAAGGGGTCATTAGACCAGAAATGTTACCACTGATTTCTCTCCACAGATGCTGCCAGACTTGCTGAGCTTTCTCAGCAATTTCCATTTTTGTGTCTGATTTACAGCATCCGCATTTCTTTTGGTTTTCATTGACTGTTGGGACATTATGTTGCAGCTGTACAGGATATTGGTTAGGCCACTTTTAGAATATTGCATACAATCTGGTTGCCCTTCTATAGGGAGGATGATGTTAAACTTGAGAGGATGCAGAAAAGATTTACAAGGATGTTGCTGTGGTTGGAGGATTTGAGCTATGGGGGAGGCTGAATAGGCAGGGACCTTTTATCCCTGGAGTGTCAGAGGCTGAAGGGTGATGTTATAAAAATTTATAAAATCGTGAGTGATATGGATAGCGTGAATAGACAAGGCATTTTTCCTAGGGTGGGGGAGTCCAAAACTGGAGGGCATAGGTTTAAGGTGAGAGAGAAAAGATTTAAAAATGATCCGAGGGATAATTTTTTCATGCAGAGGATGGTGCATATACAGAATGAGCTGCCAGAGGAAGTGATGAAAGCGAGGACAAGTACACCATTTAAAAGGCATCTGGATGGGTACATGAATTGGAAGGGGTTAGAGGGAGATGGACCATATGCTGGCATATGGGACCAGGTCAGATTGGGATGTCTGGTCAACATGGATAAGTTCAACTGAAGGGCCTGTTTCCGTGCTGTACGACTGTGTGACGATTTCCCAACAAAATGAGAAAGCTATAATCGGGCAAATGGAGCAAAATTCACGTGAAGGATTCAATTGATGTTATAAATCACACATGGTTTTTTAAAATACAAGATCTGTATACTTTGACCTTTAGCCCTTTATATTTTTTATTTTCATTCATGGGATGTAGGCATTACTGCCAAAGTCAGCATTTATTCCACATTCCCAACTGACCTTGAGAAGGTGTTGGTGAGCTGCCTCCTTCAACTTCTCCAGTCCA
The DNA here is from genome assembly GCA_024137785.1 of Ginglymostoma cirratum. Taxonomy (NCBI): domain Eukaryota; kingdom Metazoa; phylum Chordata; class Chondrichthyes; order Orectolobiformes; family Ginglymostomatidae; genus Ginglymostoma; species Ginglymostoma cirratum. Next base: position 5,517,817 of record JAHRHZ010000012.1, read on the forward strand.
AATGGTATGAGCATACCCACCATTCTGTTAGGAAAGGAGTTCCAGGATTTTGACCCATCTGCAGAACAGTGATATATTTCCAGGTCAGGAAATGTGTGTGGCTCGTTCATGTTGCTGTGCATCTGCAGCCCTCATCCTTCTAGTTTTTTGAAGGTGCAATCATAGGACCTTTGTAGAGTTGTTAGAGTGCACCTTTTAGATGGTACGTACTGCTCCCACTGTATGTCAATGATCGAAGGAGTGAATTTTGAATGTGTTCAATGGGCTGCCACTCAAACAGGCTACTTTGTTCTGCATGATGCTGACCTTCTTGTATGTTGGCAGATCTGCACTCATTCCAGGTAGTTGGAAGGTATTCCACCACATCCCTGACTTTTTTGCCCCATAGAACATAGAACATAGAACATTACAGCGCAGTACAGGCCCTTCAGCCCTCGATGTTGCGCCGACCTGTGAAACCAATCTGAAGCCCATCTAACCTACACTATTCCCTTATCATCCATATGTTTATTCAATGATCATTTAAATGCCCTTAAAGTTGGCGAGTCTACTACTGTTGCAGGCAGGGCATTCCACGCCTGTACTACTCTCTAAGTAAAGCACCTACCTCTGACATCTGTCCTTTACCTATCACCCCTCAATTTAAAACTATGTCCCCTCGTGCTAGCCGTCTTCATCCGAGGAAAAAGGCTCTCACTGTCCACCCTATCTAATCCTCTGATCATTTTGTATGTCTCTAGTAAGTCACCTCTTAACCTTCTTCTCTCCAACGAAAACAGCCTCAAGTCCCTCAGCCTTTCCTCATAAGACCTATCCTCCATACCAGGCAACATCCTGGTAAATCTCCTGTGCACCCTTTCCAATGCTTCCACATCCTTCCTATAATGCGGCGACCAGAACTGTACGCAATACTCTGGCCGGACCAGAGTTTTGTACAGCTGCAACATGACCTCACGGCTCCGAAACTCAATCCCTCTATCAATAAAACCTAACACACCGTACGCCTTCCTAACAACCCTATCAACCTGGGTGGCAACTTTCAGGGATCTATGCACATGGACACCGAGAGCTCTCTGCTCGTCCACACTACCAAGAATCTTACCATTAGCCCAGTACTCTGTATTCCCGTTACTCCTTCCAAAGTGAATCACCTCACACTTTTCCACATTAAACTCCATTTGCCACCTCTCAGCTGTTGATAGTGAGGATTTGGCAATAGTATCTTATGATTGCTATTGGCTTTAAAGAAAAATGTAGAACTTTTAACATTTATTCTTTCTTGGTATATGGGCATCACTGAGAAGGCCATCATTTGTTGTCCTTCCCAAATTGGCCTTGAACAGTGAGATTGCTAGGCCATTTCAGAGGGCAGTTAAGATTAACCAAAGTGCTAGGGTATCTGGAGTCGCATGTAAGCCAGACCACATAAAATAGCAGATTTCCTTCCCTAAAGAACATTGGTGACTCATACCTTTATAATAATTGATGATGGTTGTCATGGTCACCATTACTGAGTAGGTTTAAATTCTAGAAATTAATAATTGAATTTAAATTCTATCCACTGCCATGGTAGCATTTGAATTCCCAAAGTATTAGAGTGACGTCTGAATTATAGCCAAATGATGTTACCACCATGGCACAGTCTCCCTTGTAATTGCTGTGGGTTTTTAAACAAATCATTAACCTGCTAACATTGATACTGTATGTTGCAGTTATAGACCTCTGTCAATTTGATTGTAAGCTTCGGCAGAGAAAAGCCTTATGTCATATTGGTAATTTCTTTTCCAGATTGATGTGAAGTGATGTGACTCCTTTAGAATGAATGAATCCACTTACTTGTGCATATTCCAATATTTCTTGTACAATCACTAATTTTTGAGTTGTTACTCAAATGGCAGGCTTGTTAATGGAAAATTCATAAGGGTCTAGGCAGGGTTGATGTTGAAAAAATGTTTCCCTGACTGGTGAATCTGGAATTCAAGCCACAATCTGACAATGAGAGTTGGCAGTTTAGGATTGAGATGAGGGCAAAGGATTGTGAACTTGAATATGGATATTGATTATATCGAGGACAGGGCTGATAGACTATAGGGTACTGAGGAATATGGGAAAGTATGGGACAGCGGAGTTGATATAATTGGTCAGCCACAATTTAACAGAATGGCAGAACGAGCTCAAAGGTGCAGTGGACCTATCCTCGCTTTTGTTTCTTGTGTTCTTTCAACAGTGTTAATTTGTTATAATTCAGTTAGAGTTCTAATTATAAGGCATATAATTAATTTATTGTACACGGGAGACACTTTCTCAGTCAACTTCATGCTTGCTCATTATCTATGAAGAGGACTGTTAAAAATTGGAACTTTTAACAGCCTTGCTTATGTGCACCAGGATCTGGATTACACAAACATTTACAATGAGTTGTGTCTGCGCATACACCTGGGTTCCAACCAAAGAGAAAACTGTAAATAAGGGCTGCTGAAGCATAGATAATAGGTACTGCAGATGCTGGAGAATCCGAGATAACAAGGTGTGGAGCTGGATGAACACGGCAGGCCAAGCAGCATCATAGGAGCAGGAAAGCTTGACGTTTCGGGCCTAGACCCTTCATCAGAAATGGGGGAGGGGAAGAGGGTTCTGAAATAAATAGGGAGAGAGGGGGAGGCGGATAGAAGATGGATAGAAGAGAGGATAGGTGGAGAGGAGGCAGACAAGTCGAAGAGGCAGGGATGGAGCCAGTAAAGGTGAGTGTAGGTGGGGAGGTAGGGAGGAGATAGGTCAGTCCAGGGAGGACGGACAGGTCAAGGGGGCGGGATGAGGTTAGTCGATAGGAGATGGGGGTGTGGCTTGAGGTGGGAGGAGGGGATAGGTGAGAGGAAGGACAGGTTAGGGAGGTGGAGATGAGCTGGGCTGGTTTTGGGATGCGGTTGGGGGAAGGGAGATTTTGAAGCTTGTGAAATCCACATAGATACCATTGGGCTGCAGGGTTCCCAGGCTGAATATGATTTGCTGTTCCTGCAGCCTTCGGGTGGCATCACTGTGGCATTGCAGGAGGCCCAGGATGGACGTGTCGTCTGAGGAATGGGACGGGGAGTTGAAATGGTTCGCGACTGGGAGGTGCAGTTGTTTGTTGCGAACTGAGCGCAGGTGTTCTGCAAAGCGGTCCCCAAGCCTCCGCTTGGTTTCCCCGATGTAGAGGAAGCCACAACGGGTACAGCGGATGCAGTATACCACATTGGCAGATGTGCAGGTGAACATCTGCCTGATGTGGAAAGTCTTCTTGGGGCCTGGGATTGGGGTGAGGGAGGAGGTGTGGGGGCAGGTGTAGCACTTCCTGCGGTTGCAGGGAAAAGTGCCGGGTGTGGTGGGGCTGGAGGGGAGTGTGGAGCGGACAAGGGAGTCGCGGAGGGAGTGGTCCCTCCCGAAAGCAGATAAGGGTGGAGAGGGAAAAATGTCTTTGGTGGTGGGGTCGGATTGCAGATGGCGGAAGTGTCGGAGGATGATGCGTTGGATCCGGAGGTTGGTGGGGTGGTACGTGAGGACGAGGGGGATTCTGTTTTGGTTGTTATTGCGGGGACGGGGTGTGAGGGATGAGTTGCGGGAAATGCGGGAGACACGGTTGAGGGCGTTCTCGACCACTGTGGGGGGGGAGGTTGCGGTCCTTGCAGAGTGAGGACATCTGAGATGTACGGGAGTAGAATGTCTCATCCTGGGAGCAGATGTGGCGGAGGCGAAGGAATTGGGAATAGGGGATGGCATTTTTGCAGGAAGGTGGGTGGGAGGAGGTGTATTCCAGGTAGCTGTGGGAGTCAGTGGGCTTGAAATAGACATCGGTTTCTAGGTGGTTACCCGAGATGGAGACAGAGACGTCCAAGAACAGCAAATCATATTCAGCCTGGGAACCCTGCAGCCCAATGGTATCAATGTGGATTTCACAAGCTTCAAAATCTCCCCTCCCTCAACCACATCCCAAAACCAGCCCAGCTCATCTCCGCCTCCCTAACCTGTCCTTCCTCTCACCTATCCCCTCCTCCCACCTCAAGCCCCACCCCCATCTCCTATCTACTAACCTCATCCCGCCCCCTTGACCTGTCCGTCCTCCCTGGACTGACCTATCTCCTCCCTACCTCCCCACCTACACTCACCTTTACTGGCTCCATCCCCGCCTCTTCGACTTGTCTGCCTCCTCTCCACCTATCCTCTCCTCTATCCATCCTCTATCTGCCTCCCCCTCTCTCCCTATTTATTTCAGAACCCTCTTCCCCTCCCCCATTTCTGATGAAGGGTCTAGGCCCGAAACGTCAAGCTTTCCTGCTCCTATGATGCTGCTTGGCCTGCTGTGTTCATCCAGCCCCACACCTTGTTATGTCGGCTGCTGAAGCATGTTGCTTTGCCGAGCCTGGAGTATGAATTGAATTCAATTGAATCACTTATTGTCACGTGCATTCAATATGAAAATACAATGAAAAGTGTGTACCTTTGCCGTACATACATGGCGCCATTCACACTAACTTAGAATAAGACAGAGAGAAAAAGATAACTTAAGAGAGTTATTTCCTTTCCACTGCCACAATCCTACTCAGGGAGTTCCAGCCCTCCCCATGCCTCTGCCAGAGTTCCGCTCTGGGCTTTCC
>JAHRHZ010000012.1:5522457-5551083 GCA_024137785.1 Ginglymostoma cirratum
CCTCTGCCAGAGTTCCGCTCTGGGCTTTCCAGCCCTCCCCATGCCTCCACCAGAGTGCCGCTCCAGGATTTCCAGCCCATGCCATGCCTCCACCAGAGTCCCACTCCGGGCTTTCCAGCCCACACCGTGCCTCCACCAGAGTCCCACTCTGGGCTTTCCAGCCCACGCCATGTGCTGCCAGTATCCCACACTAGGCTTTCCTGAAGTGTGAAGCAGTTATGCAGACTTTTAGTATGAATATTCAAATAGTGAAATAAATGCCTATGGTTTTCGATTAAAGTAGAAACCAAATTGATTAAAAACAGAAATAAGCCCTTCAAACAAAGGAGTACAAGCAGGCCATTGAGTGTGCACCACCATTTAGGGCGGGCATGGGGAGTGCTGGAAAGCTCAGAGTGGGACTCTGGTGGAGGCATGGCTGATTTGATAATCCTTAACATCTCTTGCTTGCCTTTTCCCCATTACCCTTGATTGCCTTACTAATTAAAAATCTGCTTCACTTAGCCTTGAATTTACTTAATGACTCAGCCTCTACAGCATTCTGCATAAAGAATTCCACAGACTATCCTTTAAGAGATATTACTTTCATTTCTGTTTAAATGTATGACCCCTCACTCTGAGATGATGCCCTCTAGTTCTAGACTCTCCACAAGGGGAAACAACCTTCCATATGTATCCTGGCAAGTCTTCTAACAACCTTTTAAATTTCAACTGTTTTATGAAAAATGTTAATATTTTAATCTTCATGGACAAATTTGATGTTCCATGAATACAAAATCATTTTTCAAAACCTGATTTATGATGACCTTAGTATGCTGTTAAAAACCTAGTTACACTTTATTCAACAAGATGTTATTTCTTCAAGGGTTTTACAGTCAAGCTGAGTTAAAGTGGAAGTTTCAATCAATTAACTGATTACTTTGGCACTGGTGCAGTTTGGGGGTACTTCATCACTACGCCAGCTGGAATGGCATTAAATCATGCATAGACTTTAGTTGCTGTAAGTTTACATGGAGTAATGGCGATGTGCACTGTTAGTTTCTCCATTTTTATTATTGGGAATTCTGGACCATAAATTTGTCTGTTGCATCTTACTGGATTATTAAAATCTAATAAAAAAGTGCATTAATAAAGAGCCTGCATTTAGATATTTAGTTCAATATGTCTGATGATCTGTTACATTTTTTAAGAAGGATATTTCTGCAAGTTTGAACTGGCAACTACTGAGTGAACTGATAGGGAAAGCAAAGTTTCAATACATTTCCCAACCGATGAGACTTCGACATTAAAATTTATTGCAGATTCATACTCAAGCACATACATTTTCTGATAAGCATCTAAATTAGCACGTTGCAAAAATGCTGGGTTTGATTCTCCTTCGCCACCTCTTGTCAGCCTTAAGTTGCAATTAAAGGTTAAAAGATTCCTTAGTGACAGAATTATTTTGTCCATTATTGGTTTTCTTCGCTGAGCATGCTGTTCAACATTGTTGTGTAGCCTGAGGGTATTTTACATGTTAAGGCAGTGAACAGCTGCAGAAATAGTATGTAGTCTGACGATAGACTACACGGAAGGGAGGAACCAGAGAAACGATTGGAGTATATCAAACAGAAATATTTTTTCACTTGCCATCTTAAAAAAAGTCACATTAAGTAGTATCTTTCTAAAGTCCATGTGCTGTAATCTGTGCCCAGGACATTTTCTGAAAACTTCTCAGTACATGGAGCATACTTTCATAGACAATCGGGTAAGAAAAAACATTGTTCTTTGCTTGACTGGGTGTTGGACATAAGGAATACACTATTATGAAAATGTTTACCTTTCAAAAGATTCTTACAATGCTGGTTAGAGTAGTATGGTAAGGAAAAAGTAACTAATAATTTTATAATACTTTTTTAAATACTTTATAACTTTTTGATCATTTGTCACATCCTATTAAAAGTAACAGGAAACAAAAATACCTAGAATATGACATCTGGTTTAAAATTTGATGTATGTTTGGCTGCCAATTAAGCAGTAACTCATGACTGGTCCTAGATCAGTTTTACTATGTGTTGGTATACAGTAAGTATATGCTGAATTTCTAAATATTTAAAAACTTGAGTACTCAGAAAAATAATACTTGCCTTTAAAAAAGTAATTTTCTTTTTATTGATATAAACTATTAAGAAACATCTATTTGGTTTCACAAAATTCGAGCAGCATTTGTAATTTTTTAATCAGACTGCAGGGGGTAGTAATACCTTTCTGTATGATTACCTAGAGGAAAAAGTTCGCCATTTTAATTGATATTGAATTAGGTTTTCTGCTTGAAGATCAGCATTATGAGCATTTATGTACATTATCTTAGGTTGAAGTTAAATATTGAATCAACTATATGTTTAGTTCTACAACTGAAGTGAAGTATTTATGGGCGTTATAATAGTGCTTTTATACTTTGCTGAAGATGGCTGACATAGTTTATCTGTTAGCCCTTGCTATTTTGACATCAGCAAGTACAAGTCTATGGAGCTTATGGGCACACGTTCTTGTTTTTGTTTGCAAATTTTGCATTTCCCATGTTGTACTAGCAGTGAGTACTGCTAATGAATGATGTTTATTGCACCTTCCTGCTGTTATATAAGATGTGGCAGTCCAGACATTAAAGTAGTGTCTGGGTGAAGTCTGGTTTTGCTAGTAGCAGGATTATTTTCCATTGGTATGTATTAAATCTAATTATTCTTCTAAAAATAGCTTGTCTGGCATCTTGTGCTATAGCTAGTTTGTCTGTAAACATATTCTTCAATTAACGAGGCAGTTTCTATTACTTTTCAAGCTTGTAAATGACAACTGCAAAAGATTTTTTACAGTGGCCTCACTAGTGAAAGAGTTGTGTGGAAGTTGGCTCATCTGACCCTTGATTTTCGTTACTACTCTGTAGGGGATAACAATCAGCTGACCATTTGTTGTATTATAGTGAAAATAAGTGGACGATTGCTTGGTGTTGTACATTGTTTATCGAAAACACCGCAAACTGCCACATTTAATATGTTCAAAAATTATACTCAGCAAAATGTCCCTAGCAACTGGTCTTAAGTCTTGTCGGCAGAGACACTTTCCACACAGATCCATGTGTCAGACCATGCTGGCTGAATTTTATCTTGTATGTCAGAATAAGCTCCAAATTCGCTCCCACTATTCATTCCCTTTTGTTTTGCCTCTGTCACATTATTATGATCGTTGTGTTTATTGCTAATCACCAAAACACCACCATTATGAAGACTTATGCTTCAAATTCTATTCGAGACTGTTCTGACGCCTTCATATATCTTTTTTTAATTCACTTGCGGAACATGGGCGTCACTGGCTAGCCAGCATTTATTGCTTGTCCCTATTTGCCCTTCAGGAGGTGGTAGGGAGCTGCCTTCTTGAACCACTGTGCTGTAGGTAGATCCACAATGCCCTTAGGAAGGGAATTCCAGGATTTTAACTGAGCGACCCTGAAGGAACAGCGATATATTTCCAAGTCAGGATGGTAAGTGGCTTGGAGGGGAACTTGCATGTGATGGTGTTCCTATCTATCTGCTGCTCTAGACCTTCTAGATGGAATAAATCATGGGTTTGGAAGGTGCTGTTTAATTTCTGCAGTGCACCTTGTTGATGGTACACACTGCTGCTACGAGCATTGGTGATGGAGGGAGTGAATGCTTGTAGATGCTTATGAAGGTAAACCAAGCGGGTTGCTTTGTCCTGTATGGTGTCAAGATTCTGGAAGTATTCCATCACACTCCTGATTTGTGCCTAGTAGATGGTGTAGATGGTAGATGCTGGAGAGTCAGGAGGTGAGTAAGCTGTTGTATTTATATGAAGAGTCCGGTTTAGTTTCTGGTCAATGGTACCGGAGGCTGCAGACTCTACTTGCATGTTGATGTCTGTTGGGCTTCAGCTATGATATCTCTCTGTCATTGTATCAGTGGCTCCTCTTCTGTTGTGTGATTGTTTTCTGATACAAGAACCTTTTCCATACTCGATGTTAGACTTTACCCTATGCTTTCTTACTCTCTAGTGGGGAGTCCAGAAATAGGGTCACAGTCTAAGGATATATTTAGGATTGAGATGAGGAGAAATTACTTCACATTGGAAGAGGTGAGCTTTTGAAATTCTCTGCCATAGAAAGCAGTTGGGGCCAAAACTTTAATGGTCCCAAGGAAGAGTTCAATATCATTCTCAGGGCGAAAAGGATCAAAGGGTATAGGGAGAAAGCAGGAATAGGATGACAGCCATGATCATATAGAATGGTGAAGCAGACTCAAAGGGCTGAATGGTCCACTCCTCCTATTTTCTACATTGATCTTTTCACCCTATTCTGTCCGTTCATGGACCTTGCTTTTTGGCAATCATCCTGAACATTCAACTAATATTTAAACATGCCAAAGCAATTTCGCATATCTCCCAGTTGTTACATTCCTCCACCCATTCGATTCCTTTGGAAGATGTTTCACCTTGGTTCCCACTCTGTGTAAATGGCCTTCAAATGTATAGCTCTAACCTGTGTGTCATGATTATTCACAGTATCACTACCTAGGCCTTGATCAACCCTATTCTCTTCTTCAGAGTATTCACCACAAGTCATGTGAGGTACACATTGCCAAATTTGCTTCCATCAGCTGCACAGAATTTCAAAGTTTGAAACTAATCTCAATCTTTAGGAATGAACCTTACCAGTTGCGTACTACTGCCTTACAAACAAGACTGTTACCTTACCCAGGCTCATATGAATTTCATATGACATCGTTTTTTAAAGTACACTAATCTTCTGAAATATGTTGTCTCTTGGATAGTTGAACACAATGCCTCAGAGTTCTCTGAATTTTCCCTAACAGGCCACGTGAAATTCTATCTCCTCACATGCAAAGCATTCAAGTGTGCAGAAATAAATTGAGCAAATTGTAGCATCTTCTAGAACAGGTGGACTGTCATACTGCTCAGAGTTAGTTGGGGATTTTGCCCATTGACGCCTTTATGGGAACTGTATCTTCTAGCCACTTGAAGCAAAGTTTTTGCACATGTTTGTAAATTTGCAGCCTGACTCAACTTTTATGCTGCATTTTATTGAACACCTCGTGACTCAACATTGAGTTTGACAACTTTCAGATCAAAAGCTTCACAGCATAAACACTATCATCCATTTTGATTGAGAGATAGCAAGAACTGCAGACGCTGGAGTCAGAGACAGTACAGTATGGAGCTGGAGGAACACAGCAGGCCAGGCACAATCAGAGGAGCAGGAAAGTTGACATTTTGGGTCGGGACTCTTCTTCTGAAATGGGGAGGGGGGAACGGAACTGGGAAATAAATTGAGAGAGGAGGGGTGGGCCTGGCCAAGGTAGGTGGGATGGTGATAGGTGAATGCAGGTAGGGAGTGGTGAGGATTGGTCAATGGGATAGGTGGGCAGATAGTTGGGAGAGAAGATGGACAGGTTGTGTCAGGTCAAGGAGGCAGGGATGAGAGGGAGGGTCGAACGTGGGATGAGGCCGGGGGTGGGGAGATTTTAAAACTGGTGAATTCTATGTTCAGGCCATCAGGCTGTAGCCTCTCTAGGCGGAATATGAGGTGTTGCTCCTCCAGTTTGCGGGTGGTGTCCTTCTGGCACTGGAGGAGGCCCAGGATGGACATGTCACCCAGGGACTGGGAGGGGGAGTTAAAATGGTTGGCAACCGGATAGTGTTGTTTGTTTGTTGTAGACAGAGTGGAGATGCTGTATGAAACGGTCTCCAAGTCTACGCGTGGTCTTGCTATGTAGAGGAGGCCACATCGGGAGCAGCGGATACAGTAGACCAAGTTGACGGATGTGCAGGTGAGCCTTTGTCTGATGTGAAAGGTTTGCTTTGAGCCTACGAAGAGGCAGGCATAGCTTGGGCCCATGTGGGTGCTTCCTAAAGAGTAAGTGGGGGCCATAGAGAGAAATCAGAGTTAAAGTTTCAGGTTGAGTGACCCTTCCTCAGAACTGAGTTAACTCTGATTTCTCTCCACAGATGCTGTCAGACCTGCTGAACTTTTCCAGCAATCTCTATTTTTGTTTCTGATGTACAGTATCTGCAATTCTTTTGATTTTTATTAAGAAACTAAGATGTGTAGCTCTAATCTGAAAAATGTTGGTTGCTTCCTGTTTTATTCTAATAAGTTTGAAAATGGAGGTTAAATCAAAATTGCTGCCTGCAGCAAACCAACATGATGAATTAGAAGGGGATCAAATTGAAGAACCCAGTGATTAACGTTTAACACAAGATACATTGGCTGAATAGGCAAGCTATTTGGAAATAGAAACATGATTCCTTCCCATGTTAAGCCAAGATAAACAGTGTACTCCATATTATCATCTAAAGTAGTAGCTTGGTTTTCTGCTTCTGATAAAGTTGGACACCTTCGACCTATAGAGATCATTAATAACGGATTCTTCTTTCAACTATACTAGAGAGTTGCTGTATAGCAGCAGTCATCACATCAAACATTTCACTGTATAAGTGCACATGTGAATTAACATACTTGAGGAGAAAAGAAAGGATTTCTACCAGAAAAGGTAGACTTCAGCATCTTACATTAAACTGCACATTTCTACTTACTCGGTGCTTAAGATGGCTGGAGTTTGATGTAAACAGAGCAGTTTTAAATTGGAATAGGACTAAGATTGTGTTTAGTGTTGCCTATTGCTAATCTGACAGATTATTTTTTGAAATCAGTCCAGCTTCATTCAGAAGTGCAATACAGAGTTATAAAATTAAGGAATACATTTTAGAAAGCAGAATCAACAAAGAAAATGCTTCGAAATACTTGGTAGAATTTTAAATGGAGCTCATCGGTCATTTAGAGGTGCTACCAGAATAGGTAAGACTATGGAAAAAAAAACAAAATTTTTTTTGATTTGGAGGGCTAGAATGTAAAAGCAAGATGTCAGCATTATACCTGTATTCTTGTTAGGTAGGATTATAGTTGAAATATTGTGTGCAGGACTCAAAAATACAATGGAGAAAGATGACTTGGATGTTACTTGTTTGCAGTCTTTGAAAGCCTCTTTCAGAAACCATGATTAAGACAGTGCTAGAATTCTAGAATATGAGGATAGGAAAGTGTCAGATGTAGGACCTTACTTAAAATTGTAGTTACATTCCTGAAAATCATAACTTTGAAACAAGAAGTGAGATTTCCCATCCAAGTAATATAAAAGCTGTAGTTGGACTCTGAGGGGGTTACTTGTCAGAAGCAAAGAAGTATTATACTATTAAAGTTAAAATATTTTGCGTTGTTAAATTCCCATAATTATAAATTAGATTAAAAAGAAACAAATTAAAATGTAAAAGATAAATGGTAACTTTATACTTACAGTGCCTTGTACTTGCTGCCACACAGCCTGTTCTTTGGTCACTATGGACGCTTCCTCTGCTGACCCTATGGTGCAAGGCCTTTGTTATTCCCTGCCTCACTCTCTAATTCATCTTTGCTATTCATCCCATTCCCTCACTCTTCTGCAGTCCACTTGAATGGCAAGGGCAGGATAACAGCTTTGAAGTGGAGTTGGTAAGTTCTGTTCAAGTGGGATTGTGATCAGCTCACCCCCTTTTTTAATTAAAAATGCCTGTTTCTACTCCTGCCTGGGTTTGAATCCCAAGGCTATAGTACAGGTGGGGTAAGCAAAGTGCTACCCTGCTGATTTATTTTGATGGAGACAAGTTCCTGTTTACCACAGTGTTCAATCAGTTTCAATTGTCAATTGTCTCATTGTCATGGTCAAAAAGAGGTAAATGTTGTTCACCAACCTACTTGAAGGGAAGTTGCATCCTTTAAGTAAAAGCTCCTTCTGCGTTTTGCCACTCGGGAAGTAGTTTGTAGAAGGTTCAACGAATGTTGTATTGTGGCATAGTTTCCAGAACAGACAGGCCTGTACCTTCAAGACAGTTCCATGACATCACACTATTTGACGTTCTGATACAAAGGTATTTACCTCACCTTCAGTTACTCCCTCTGTGTCATGGACTCAATCTATTGTCTTCAATCTATCCACTATGTGTATGTAATGTACAAGAATAGCAGTTAACACAAAACCTAGACTAGGTTATATATCTCTGACAAGTAAACTTCAAGACATCTCCAACAAGAATATGATTCCCTGTGGTAAATAGCATGTGGACTGACACATAGAAAATCACAAACAGGATCATGATGCTGGCGAATGGCCACCAAAAGCTGGTTGTAACAGCCAGTTAGTGACCGAAAGTAGATTCTGAAGGCTGAAAAGGTGACAGAAATGTGGCAGTTGTGAAAAATCTTTTTCCAAACAGTCATCCATCATCTGCCTGAGTTCAGAACTGCAGTTAAAACTACAATCAAGGCAAAAGAGCTGCAACCAATACTGAAGGCTATAAATTTGTACTGAATAAAACTCAATAAAATAAAAGTGCCATCCAACGAGTGAAAAACAATTTAGAAAAACATTGAAAGAAACGTATGAAACGGGATCGCTATCAAAATTGGCCATTACAGAAAGACTCCTAATATTTTTGCTATTATATCAACATATACCTTAACCAAGCAAAATAGAGAAGCAGCAGTGTAATTTTCCAATTCCAATTCAGACTGGTGAATTGATGTTTAAATTCAAATCAGCTAGCATGTTGATTTAAAAGTTACAAATAAACCAGATATGGAATTAAGTGCTTAAATGTGCTAATTCCTATTAATTAAATATGGTGATTTAGTGAACTTGTAGGGAAAAACAGCTTTAGTTGTGTGAGTGCCAGTTATTGTGAATTAGTTGTTGCTGTAGATAATGAGATATATTTAGATGGGTGTTTTCCACTCAGTGCACCCTGTTTTCTTGAATGAGTGCAGTGTTTTCTTTTGTTTGCAAGCTCTTAAAGTTGATTGTAGGAAATAAAAAGCAGCTTTACTGAATGATTCTTGGGAGATGAGTGGCTCATGTTCAACTTGCTCTAGCTATCTCACTGACGGTAATGAATTGTTTCTAAATGTTGCTTCTTGTCAAGGAAGTGATCAGTTTGATATTTATGAATTGCACGTTTTAAAACAATTGTTTTGTCATTGATGACATGTATGTTGCGCCTACAATGAGCTGATTCATGCCTAAGCTTTCATGACTAAACAATCCTCTGATTGAGTTCAACTTAGCTAGATAGCTCGCTGTCCTTAATTACTGTGTAATTTTCCCATTATACATCAGACAGGATACATCTGAAGTGAACTTTTAACTACTAACGGAAATTGTTATGGTGCATGGACCATAGTGGTTTATCATAAAAGTTCTCCCTTATAGTCCCAACTAGTCTCAAAATTATCATCTTAAGCACATGTTGGTGATACGTTGGAAAGCCTTGTGTCTGGTCGGCATTCCTATCCACACTAACTTTAATTGCAGTGTCATAATTTTGTGATACACTTTAAGGTTAGATGACATGGGATCCAGATGGAGCTAGCCAATCGAAATAACGTTGGCTTGAAGGTAGGAGACAGAGGGTGGTGGCAGAGGATTGCCTTTCAGACTAGCGGTGTGCCGTAAAGAGTGGTGTTGGGTCCACTGCTTTTCATCATTTATATAAATGATTTGGATGTGAATATAGAAGGTATGGTTAGTAAGTTTGCAGATGACACCAAAATAGGTAGTGTAGTCGATAGTGAAGAACATTATCTCCAGTACAACGGGACCTTGATCACATAGGCCAAAGGGCCAAGGAGTGGCAGATGAAGTTTAATTTAGATAAATGTGAGGTGATGCATTTTGGTAAGGCAAACCAGGGCAGGATTTATCCAGTTAATGGCAGGGCCCTGGACAGTGTTGCTAAACAGAGACCTAGGGGTGCAGGTGCGTATTTCCTTGTGTCGCAGGTAGACTGGGATGGTGAAGAAAACATTTGGTACCCTTGCCTTCATTGGTCAGTGCATTGAGTTTAGGAGTTGGGATGTCATGTTAGAATAGAAATATATGGGATAATAGAAACTTATTGTCACCTGTATTTTTACATGAAAAATACAATGAGGTTTTATAAGTTGGCACAGCAAGGTGCCGATATTAATAACAGAAGTCATAAATAATTTTTTAAAATGTAAAATTAAGACAAAATTCATCACAGTTCAGTTAATGACTCCTGGCCTTGAAGAAAGCTGATTAAGGAATAATGGAATATCCTAATGATGTAGCCGGGATGAGACAGCCATTTTAGGACAAGAACGCTATGCTGGGACATGCCGGGATGAGACTGCCATGCTGGGCCACTGGAATACTGGGCTGGAAACCTCCACAGAAGAAGATAGCCATGCCGGGCTGAGAATGCCACCACATTGCTGGGCAGGGAGAAGCCTCCTGTTCCTCATCCAACCTACCTCCAGAGACTGACGCTGCTCCGCCATCTGTCCCTTTCACCAATGCTTCTGCTTCTTCGAGCGCCTGTGGGTCTGAGTCAGGGGAGTTGGCCCAGGACCTGTTCCTCGCTTGATGGGAGAGCCAGGACTGGGTGGAGCTGTGTCCATCTAGTTCTGGAGTTATTATGGCTGTACAGGACATTGAACAAAGAACAAAGAACAAACAAAATTACAGCACAGGAACAGGCCCTTCGGCCCTCCAAGCCTGCACCGATCGAGATCCTCTGTCTAAACCTGTCATCTATTTTCTAAGGGTCTGTATCTCTTTGCTCCTTGCCCATCCATGTACCTGTCCAGATACATCTTAAAAGACACTGACGTGTCTGCGTCTACCACCTCCACTGGCAACGTGTTCCAGGCACCCACCACCCTCTGCGTAAAAAACTTCCCACGCATATCTCCCATAAACTTTCCTCCTCTCACTTTGAACTCATGACCCCTAGTAATTGAGTCCCCCGCTCTGGGAAAAAGCTTCTTGCTATCCACCTTGTCTATACCCCTCATGATTTTGTAGACCTCAATCAGGTCCCCCCTCAATCTCCGTCTTTCTAATGAAAATAATCCTAATCTACTCGACCTTTCTTCGTAGCTAGCGCCCTCCATACCAGGCAACATCCTGGTGAACCTCCTCTGCACCCTCTCCAAAGCATCCACATCCTTTTGGTAAAGTGGCGACCAGAACTGTATGCGGTACTCTAAATGTGGCCGAACCAAAGTCTTATATAACTGTAACATGACCTGCCAACTCGTGTACTCAATACCCCGTCCTATGAAGGAAAGTATGCCGTATGCCTTCTTGACCACTCTATTGACCTGTGTTGCCACCTTCAGGGAACAATGGACCTGAACACCCAGATTTCTCTGTACATCAATTTTCCCCAGGACTTTTCCATTTACTGTATAGTTTGCTCTTGAATTAGATCTTCCGAAATGCATCACCTCGCATTTGCCCAGATTGAACTCCATCTGCCATTTCTCCACCCAACTCTTCAATCTGTCTATATTCTGCAGTAATCTCTGACAGTCCCCTTCATTATCTGCTACTCCACCAATCTTCATGTCATCTGCAAACTTGCTAATCAGACCACCTATACCTTCCTCCAAATCATTTACGTATATCACAAACAACAGTGGTCCCAGCACAGATCCCTGTGGAACACCACTGGTCCCAGGTCTCCAATTTGAGAAACCCCATTCCACTACTACTCTCTGTCTCCTGTTGCCTAGCCAGTCTTTTATCCATCTAGCTAGCACACCCTGGACTCCATGTGACTTCATTTTCTCCATCAGCCTGCCATGGGGAACCTTATCAAACGCCTTACTGAAGTCCATGGTGAGGTCACTTTTAGAATACTGCATTCAATTCTGATTTCCCTGCTGAGGAGAGGCTGAATAGGCTGCGCTTTCTTACGTGGATCATCAGAGGCTGAGGGGTGACTTTATAGAGGTTTATAAAATCATGCGGGGCATGGATAGGGTGAATAGCCAAGATCTTTTACCTCGCGGGGGTGGGGCGCGGGGGGTACAAAACTAGAGGGCGTAGGTTTAAGGTGAGAAGGGAAAGATTTTCATGCAGAGGATAGTGTGTGTATGGAATGACCTGCCAGAGGTAGTGATGACAGGTACAATTACAACATTTAAAAGGCATCTGGGTATATTTATGAATAGGAAAGGCAAAGAGAGATATAGGCCGAATGCTGTCAAGAGGGACTGGGTCAGATTGGGATGCCTGGTCAGTGCGGACAGGTTGGACTGAAGGGTCTGTTTCTGTGGTGTATGACTCTATGACACTGACTCTATTTGAAAAATATTTCCATTCCAGTGTTATTTTGTCAAGTTTAATTGTAGAGCCCTGACCACAAGGTGGCATCAGTCCCCCAAGTCTACTACCATGTAGTTTTTCTATTTGAGTTGCTGAGTAGGCGGATTGCTGAATTTTGAGTGTTTGCCTGTTTCTCTGGGGTCGTTGAAAATTTGTCCCTCCTACCCGAGTTGCCCAATTCTGATCCCTCTAGCAACGGCCTTCCTATTTTTCATTCATCTCATTTCCTATTCCTGCTATCATGAACTGGTCTTGAGCCTGGAGCTTGGCCCTACCTGATTAACCATTTCCAGTGGCTGCCTCTGCTGCCACACCTTCCCCAACGCCCGCCAGTTTTATATGCTTTTCAGGTATGTTGGTTCTTGAGGCTAAAACCTCAAGCATGACGCTTCCACTTGGTCACCTCTGAGATCCCCCATGCTTATAACAATCCTTTGCCTCTCTCCAAGACAATGATCAATTTTAGCACAATTGCTTTTTCCTCTTGATCCCAGTTTCAGTTACATCATGAAATAAAAATAACTTCCATTGTCAAATGCAGTAATCTTTGCCTTTATTTTAGCCATTCAGGACTTCAAAGAGATAGTTCTGTGCATGCAATTCGTTTATTTTTCAGCAGGCTAGTCAAATTGTGGTTTTTAATACAAAAAGGATGTGATTGCAAGCTACATGAATGATATTCAACCACTTTTACAATGGTGCTATTGGATTTGTGTGAAGTTAGTGGTTTCTATGGTTTCCATCCACTTTTAGTAACCTTGACTTGGGGATGAAAGTGAATATCTCAATATAGGAGTAGCAAATTAACCAAAACGTTGCAACAGTTAATTTTTTTTAAAAAAACTGAGAGAAATTACACAGTTAACTACCTTGTCAAAGTTGTGGCCGACATGCTCAGACATGGCACTGAAATAACGTAACCCTGTAAGTTGATCCTTCCAAGCCTGCATGTTGCATCAACACAGTCGATTCTATTCTTGGAAACAACTCGTTATACTAAGCATCTGATTATGTATAGAAGAAAGTTTTCTTGCAAATATTTTCATATGCGGCAGATGTCAGTGGTATGTACAGAATGAATAAGGGGTTTTAAATTGTGTTAGTACCTTGAATTAGCTTACTTTATTTTTTCTCTAAACGGTTATTGCTGTAGAGCCAACAGTGTAGATTTTAAAATGTTAAATTATATGAATACTCTTTGTAAAAACTGTTAACTTCCTGTTGAAAATTCAGAACATTACCAGAGGGCTGAGTCTATAACCTCTGCAAACCATATTTAAGGGATTATTTTGCCACATCATTGTAAAGAATCATGGCGACTAATTTAAAGGAATTGTATATTTTTGTCTATAATTAGTCATAGTATATTTGAAAATGGATGACATGTAGTCTCGTTGACTAAAAGGCTGGTGTGTGTTTCTTTTCTAAGTGACACGTAAGTTATTTCATCAATTGAAAGCAGCTCTTGGTGTGCCCGAATTAATTAAATATACCGTGGGCGTTTTTTCTGGATTCCATTGAAAAGTGTACTTATTCAGCCTGGATTTGAATTCAGTGATCTTCAACAATTGCAGATTTGTTATGAATGAATAGCCCTAGACGTATTATTCATGACATGCTAAACTCTGTGTAGCCATTTGTGCAGGCAGCAAATTCTTTTTCAGTCTTTCTCCAAATTGTTTTTCTATGTACCTTTATTTTATGATTTTCTAACTGTGAAGTTTCACTGAATTTCTCCAGTGTCCCTCCAGTTCATGTGTTTTGCAAATTAAGTCTGAAATGGAGGAACAGGTTGCCAAATGTCAGTAAACTTCTGGTTCCTTGTCCACATTTTTGTACACGTATACATGCCTGGACATTGACTGTTGATGGCTTGTTTGTTGAAGCAAACTCATACTCATCTTTGCACAATGCCAATGTGCGCATTCTCAGCAAGGCTTAAGCCCTGGCTGATCATATTCCTGTCTTCCCTGCTCACCTGATCATTCCAAAGGAGAGTCAATTGCGGTATTTTCCTGGACTACTTCCTACAGATGCATGAACTAAATCTCATAATTGACCATAGTGAAAGGATTAAATCTGGATCTTCATACTATATGCGGCTTGTTACACATTAAAACTCATAAGGGAACTCATGAACCGTATTGTTGTGTAAGTTTATAAAATTCCTCAGACCCAGTAGTAGATTTCATGGAGTTATCTAAAAATACTGTGCTGCTGTGGTTATTCAGAAAATTAGCGTGTTAAACTAGTGAAGTAGTTCTTACAGCACTTGGAATATTTGAGGTAAATAGCGTGACTGAATTTCAGAAGTAACTAGGTAAGTATTTGAGGGAGAAATGAATAAAGGGTTATACTGACAGAGTTAGTTTGAGATTGATTTGATGAGGCTCGGGTGGTGCACAACAACAACCCTGTAACAATCAGTTGGCTAAAAATGGCTTGTTTCCGTGGTATGAATTCTGCATGGTCTGATTCAGGATTTTGTTCCAGGACAGTAATTGTGTTCTCATTCTTTTCCACTGCTTTAATAATCCACATTTATGTCACATCCTGTCTACTATGGGTGTGGCTCATTTGGAGCAAAGCACAGGGGTAATTATACAAATCACGAACATGGGTAGAATATGAGGCTAGAGAAAGGATTCAATTTATGCAATACAGTGAAGAATGTCCTAGACTGATCAGGCCCAAATGTTGGATTAAGTTGAAACAACTGTAGAATCATCCAGTATAGAAGAGGCCCTTTTATTAGACTGTCTTAGTAGAATAAATAAAGTTGAGAGATGTGAATGATGTGCCCACAAGTAGGTTATTTACCTAGCAAAATGGCAGAAACAGCAGGTTAGGAAGTATTTGGAGTCCTGGCCCATCTGCTCCCTTTCGGTTGACCGGCAGCATCCTTTGTTCAAATCATTTCTTCTTTATTATTAATTTTGCCCTTTGTATCAAATTCATTTTTTCATCTTTCTGCGCCTGAGGTATAGCAGTTTCGGTTGAGCAACCCTGGGTCCTCGGCAGTTTCAACAGGTTCTTGGCCCTCGATAGTTTCGGCAGGCCCCCTGTAGTGATTATAATGAGGTTATCCAGGGATGGGAAATAAATGCTGCCTACCAGCGACACCATCATCCCGGAATGAATTTTAAAAAATGGTGGACCTTATAGAATAACATATAGAGTAACATATGGTTTTGAGGAGGAAGGGTCAGACAAGCTCTTAGAATATTTTCAAGGCAAGTAAGTTCCCTTATTAGGGCTGCTCACCTGGTCCAATCAAGGAGCCCTGGCTAACAGATATGAACAGGAGTGTCAGAGGTTCTGTTCACTCTGAGAGCTGACTCTGAGGAAGCTGGACCAGTGTCAAGTACTACGCATGTGTAAATGAAGGGTAACTTGGTGAAGGGATACTGGCCTCAATGGAGTTATTTCAGTGGCGGAGAGAGAAAGACATATGCTTCTGAAGCAATTCGCTTGCAACAGTTGTCTTTGGGATAGCGTAAGCATTTCTGGCATCATGCCATTATTTGGGAAGCTTGACTCGTTTGAGCCTGCTGTTGAAAACTGGGCCCAGTATATGGAAAGAATGTACTATTTTTCCAGGCAAATGACATTGGGACAGATGAAAAGCATCAAGTAATTCTCTTTACAGTTTATGGACTCGCAGCTTTTTCGGTCGTGAGGAGCCTATTGTTTCATGAGTCACCAGGTACTGAAACCTTTCAAGAGTTGACAGATTTAGTTAAGGACTATTACAACCCAAGCCTCCTGTAATTCTGAGACACTAACAGTTTTACTCGGCAGGTCGAGAGCCAGGGAAATCTGTTTCTGGACTTTTGACAAGGTTAAGATGACTGGCAGAGGCGTGTGACTTTGGTTTAACCCTAATGAGAAGCTGAGAGACCGATTGGTATATGGGATTAATGATGTTACCATACAAAAGCGCCTGATAGTTGAAGCCCAATTAGACTTCAAACAGGCACTGCAACTGGCTTTGTCATTAGAAAATTAGGCAAGTGGACCACATGAGTTGCAGGGTATTCTGATGGAAGTGAACATGCTTGCCAGGCTCATTGAGCTTGGGGGACACAACTTGAGCAAAGGCATTTGCATAGCCTCACCCAGGTAATGTCCAGAACAGAGGAACTCAGGTCAGTCCACAGGAAAGCCCCAAAATAAAGCCAAGCCTCTGCCAAATGGTTCACTTTTTTTTCAGGATCCAGGCTGGCAAGCCCTTGTAGTTGCTGCTGGTATGCAGACTCGAAACAGCAAAAGAGTCCCAGTAGCCCTGGATTGAGTAAGAGAACTCATAAGCGGGTATCCAGGAGTATGCACACCCTGGAAAGTTCACCTACATTTGGCTTGAAACAGTTAAATTGCTTAGCATCATCCCAATTAGAACCAATCAATTAAAATAAACATCTGTTTAAATAGTCACCCTCTTCTAATGGAAGTTGATGTCGGCTTGGCTGTATCAGTGATTGTAAAACCAGTCTTTATCAAATTCAATCTGGGCTCCAACCCTTAAGTATGCATACGCCCTCGGCTAGACTGAGAACCTATACCAGAGAAATTCCAGCCTCAGGCAACTGTCTGTGTGGAGTTTGCACATTCTCTCTGTGCCTGCATGGGTTTCCTCCAGGTGTTCTGGTTTCTCCCACAGTCCAAAGATGTGCAGCGTAGGTGGATTGGCCATGTTAAATTGCCCATAGTGCCCAGGGATGTTTAGGTTAGGTGGGTTAGACATGGGAAATACAGGGGTAGGGGAATGGGTCTGGGTGTGATGCTCATCGGAGGGGCAGTGTGGACTTTTTGGGCCGAATGGCCTGTTTCCACACTGCAGGGATTCTATGAAATAGATTCGCGAGGGCTGAGACTCATTGAAAAACAATAAAAGGACTGCAGATGCTGTAAAACAAGAACAAAAACAAAGTTGCTGGAAAAGCTCAGCAGGTCTGGCTGCATCTGTGAAGGAGAAAACTGAGTTAACGTTTCGGGTCTGGTGACCCTTCTTCAGAACCAGACCTGAAACATTAACTCTATTTTCTCCTCCACAGATGCAGCCAGACCTGCTGAGCTTTTCCAGCAACTTTGTTGTTGTTCTGAGATTAATTGATATTGTTTGGCTGTGATTTTCAAGATAGTGGGATCAAAAACATGTGGATGAAGTTGAGCTATGAATCAAAATGATCTAATTGAATTGTAGAGCCGGCTGGAGGGACTGAATGGCCTCCTTGTGTTCCTATGCTAATGTAGAATGTGAATAGAATAGAGTCGACCAAATCGCCTTTTCACTAAGTTTATTTATTAAGAAAAACATTATCACTTCACTGGTGACATTGCTGGTACAGAATTGAATTATCCACTTTCTTCAAGCCAGTATAATTATAATTTTAGGTTCATCTATGGCGTGCCAAAGTTCTGTGTAAATATTGTACATTTGTGATTGTTTACAAATTCCTTGTGAGAGATTGTACCATAAACAAATGTGTGATTAACAGTGATTTCGCTGTTTTTTTGTCTTCATTTATAGGAGCATTAACCTGAACACTATACAATATGTAGAAAAAGTACCTCAGGAAATCTCAATGGGCATAAAATGTCAGCTGACTGACTTGTGTTTCTCTCCAGATGCTATGTGACCGACTGAGAAATTCCATTTTTTTCTGTTTATATTTTACAGTCAATGAAAGTCTTTATTATGGGGTATTGTTGTAATGTAGGAAAACCCCTGCAGTCAAATTACACACAGCAAGCTCTACAAACAATCTGTATTTTAAGAAATTGTGGTTGAAAAATAAGTATTGACCACGAAATCAAGAGAATTCCCAAAGAATTGAATGGGATCTTTTATGGTCTCTGTGAAAGCTGAAATGGGGACAACATTCCCTCAGTACTGCACTGAAGTGACACTTAAGATTATGTGCTTGTTAAATAATACAATTCAATACAACACAGCACAGGAACAGGCCCTTCGGCCCACCAAGCCTGTGCCAATTCCCGATCCTTATTTAGACCTTACTTATTTCCTATATGTGATTTCTGTCCCTTTGTTCGCCTCCCATTCATGTGTCTATTAAGATAGGCCTTAAATGTTGCTAACATGCCAGCTTCCACCATCTCCACTCGTGGTGCGTTTCAACCCCCACCACCCTCTATGTGAAAAATTTTCACGGCACTTCTCCCCTAAACCTTCCCCCTCTGACCTTGAACCTGTGCCCTCTTATAGTTGACCTTTCCAGCCTGAGAGAAAGCCTCTGATTATCTACTCTACCTGTGCCTCTCATAAATTTGTAGACCTCTTATCAGGTCTTTCCAGTGAAAACAATCTAAGTTTATCCAACTTCTGCTCATAACTAAAAACCTCCAGACCAGGCAACATCCTGATAAACCTTCTCCGAAGCCTCTCCAAAGCCTCTCCACGCCCTTCTGGTTGTGTGGTGACCAGTACTGGATGCAATTTTCCAAATGTGACCTAATTTAAAGCTTATACAGCTGTAATATAACTTGTCGACTTTTATATTTGATGCCCTGGCTGGTGAAGGCAAACATGCCATATGCCTTCTTGACCACCTTATCCACATGTATTGCCACTTTCAGGGATCTGTGGACCTGTACGCACAGATCCCCCGAAGGCCAATGCTCCTAAGGGTTCGCCATTTGTCGTACAATTCGCACTTGAATTTGATCTTCTAAAATCTTCCATCGCCTTGCATTTGTCTGGATTAAACTCCATCTGCCATTTCTTTACCCAAATCTGCAATCTATCTATATTCCGTTGTATCCTTTAACAATCCTCCTCACCATCTGTAACTCCGCCTGTCTTGGTGTCATCTGCAAACTTACTATTCAGACCACCTACCTTTTCCCGTAGATCATTTGTATATTTTAGAAACAAATGTCCCGGCTCTAATCCCTACAGAACACCACTAGTTATTGATTTCCATTCCAAAAAGCACCCTTCCACTGCTACTCTGTCTTCTGTGACCAAGCCAGTTTTGTAGCCATCTAGCTTGCTCACCCAAGGGTTTAGGCCCGAAACGTCAAGTTTTCCTGCTCCTATGATGCTGCTTGACCTGCTGTGTTCATCCAGCCCCATGCTTGTTATCTCGGATTCTCCAGCATCTGCAGTACCTTTTATCCCATGAAACTCTACCTTCTGTACCAGCCTGCCATGAGGTACCTTTTCAAACTTTTTTTTTATTCATTTGTGAGATGAGGGTGTCGCTGGCCAGGTAGCATTTATTGCCCATCCCTAATTGCCCAGAGGGCAGTTAAGAATCAACCACATTGCTGCAGTCTGGAGTCACATGTAGACCAGACCAGGTAAGGATGCCAGTTTCCTTCCCTAAAGGATATTAGTGAACCAGATGGGTTTTTCCAACAATTGACAACGGATTCATGGTCATCATTAGATTCTTAATTCCAGATATCTATTGAATTCAAATTCTACCATCTGCTGTGGCAGGATTCGAACCTGGGTCCCCAGAACGTTATTTGGGTGTCCGGATTAACGGCCCAGTGATAATGCCTTTAGGCCATCATCTCCCCCTAAATGCCTTACTAAAGTCCTTATAGACAACATACACTGCCCTTCCCTCATCAATCATTCTTGTTACCTCCTTAAAAAACTCATTCAAGCTGGTTAGACATGACCCTTTCTGCTCAAACCTATGCTGCCCATCTCTAACTAGTCCATTCACTTCCAAATATGAATAAATCCTGTCTCTCAGTATCTTCTCCAACAGCTTCCCCAAAAGCTTCCCCACCACTGATGTCGTGCTCAAAGGCCTATCCGGATTATCTCTATTTCTTTTCTTAATCAAAGGAACAACATTGGCCATTCTGTAGTCCTTTGGAACCTTGCCTGAGGCCAAAGAGAATGAAAATATATCTGTTGAGGCCCCAGCTATTTCCTCCCTTGCCTCCCTCAGTATCCTCTGTTTGATCCCATCCGGCCTCGGGAACTTGTCTACCTTAATGTCTTTCAAGACACCCAGCATTTTCTCCTTCATTATGTTGACTGCTCAAGAGTATTCACACACCTTTCCCTAACCTGAACATGCTTCATGTCCCTCTCTTTGGTGAATACAGATGTAAAATACTTATTAAGAATTTCACTCATTTCCTCTGGCTCCACACATAACCACCCTCTTTTATCTTTGAGTGGGTCTACTCTTTCCGTAGATAACTCCTTGTTCCTAATATATGTATAAAATGCCTTGGGATTTTCCTTAGCCCTGCTGGCCAAGGACATTCAAAGCCCCTTTTAGCCCTCCGAACACCCCGTTTGAGCTCCTGCCTACTTTTTCTATATTCTTCAAGGACTTCATCTGTGTTTAGTTGCCGAGACCTTGGGTATGCTTTTTATTTGACTAAGCTGATAATTTCCCCTATCATCCAAGGTTCCTGTCTCCTGCCATTCCTGTTCTTCATTTTAACAGGAAGATCCTGCAATCTAATTCATCGGTGTTTAAAAGACTCCCACATATCAGATGTGGATATACCTTAAACAGCCACTCCCAATCCACATTCTCCAATTCGTGCCTAATTCAGTTATAGTTGGCCTTACCCCAATTTAACACCTTTATCCAAGGTCCACTCTTGCCCTTATCCATAAGTATCTGTGAGGTTTTGGAGTAGATCTGTAGCTTGGGTTGTGGGTGTTGAGGTTGGTTGGCTCGCCGACTGATTTGTTGTTCTGCAGACGTTTCGTTACCATTACCAGGTGGGAAAAAACACCGATGCTTCATCAGAAGCTGCACTGAGGATGTTACCCAGCACGGTAATGAAACGTCTGCGGAACAACAAACCAGCTCGGCGAGCCAACCAACCTCAATAAGTATCTGAAAACTTAGTGAATTATGGTCATCTGGAGAATGGTTTAAACTGACTTCCTGCTGCTTTGGAGGCATGTTATTGCCACTAAGTCAAAGCTGACACCTTGGACTGGATTATTAGCCCATGCTGGGTGGTTGAAAAGAAGTGGATTGGTGGGAATTTCAAGCCCTCCAGCCTGATCCCTTGTTCCTCAGCTCCATCCAACCTTTTGTCCAATAAATAGTTGTTAAACCAGGTAGTTAAGGTCACTTCAAGAAAATTCTTGGAAGCCAACTGGAGAACTGTTCACCTGGATGGAAGGGATCTCCTGAGAACAGTCTGAACAAGAAAACAAACTAAACAGGCTCAGAAGCCCTGAGATAACAAGGTGTAGAGCTGGATGAACACAGCAGGCCAAGCAGCATCAGAGGAGCAGGAAGGCTGACGCTTCGGGCCTAGACCCTTCTTCAGAAAATCTTCAGAAAATGGCTAAGAAGCCCTACCTGGTTCAGCTCCAGTCACAAACCACCAAGTGAAGCATTTCTGTCCAAACGCCCAAACACTAACAACTCCCCCACTTCTCCAAAGTTGTCTGGGCTGCTGAATCCATTTTATATTTCATATTTGGTTTAATTTATTATTGTCACCCGTACCTAGGTACAGTAAAAAGTTTTGCGTGCACTACAGGCAGACCATATCATAAAAAGTGCATTAGGGTAATGGAACAAAGCGAGGTATACAATGTCATGACTGCAGAGAAGATGCACAGAGAGCGAAATCGACGTTAAATTCAAAATTTGAGAGGACCATTCAGAAGTCTAATAACAGAGGGGAAGAAATCTATTCATACGTGTTTCCAAGCTTTTTTATCTTCAGCCAGATGGAGGAGGGTGGAAGTGAGCAAACGGGATGGGAGGGGTCCTTGATTATGTTGGTTGCTTTCCTGAGGCAGCGGGAAGTATAGATGGAGTCAGTGGTTGGAAGACTGGTTTGCATGACGGACTGGGGTGTGTTCACAACTTTCTGTAGTTTCTTGTGGTCTTGGGAACATCAATTGCCAAACCAAGCTGTGATGCATCCAGATAGAATGCTTTCTAAAGTGCATCTATAAAAATTGGTCAGAGTCTTTGTGGACATGCCAAATTTCCTTAGCCTCCTGAGGAAGTAGAGACGTTGTTGTGCTTTCTTGACCATTGTATCAACATGGGTGAACCAGGACAGACTGCTGATGATCATCATTCCCAGGAGCTTGATGCTTTCCACCTCAGCTCCACTGATGCAGACAGGGGCGTGCCACTCTGCTTCCTGAAGTCAATCACCAGCTCATTTGTTTTGTTGATGTGGATGAAGAGATTGTTGTCTTTACATCATGCCGTTAAGCACTCAATCTCTTTCCTGTATTCTGTCTCGTCATTGTTTGAGATCCGCCCTACAATGGTGGTGTCGTCAGCAAACAGCATATTTGCAAACTTTGGAGAGAGGGCACCTCTAGTTTTGTTCACTTTGTTCTCCCACGCCTGCTGTTGACCTTCCAGCTTCAAGAACCCAACATAATTAGGTGACAGGCCCAACCATATGGCCATTAATTGATTAATTAATGGAAAATTCCAAATGAATGTGTTGTACACAGCGTAGACTTTTGAGCCCTATTTGAGGCTGATCGTGGGATTTTGATGAGAGGTTATTGTGGATTGAAGCATTAATTTTTTTGTCTACACAGATGCCAGCTGAGTTGCTAAGTAATTCCAGTATTTTTTGTTTTTACTTCAAGTTACCAGTACCCATTTTATTTTGTTTTTGTGTCTAAAAATGTGGCCTATTCCAGAATGTCCTCCTTAGGATGAAATGTTCTGAAATCTGCTGGCCGTATGGCCTACATGTGTTTGCCCCATACACTTAAATTAAGGGCCTAACCCAATCCCAAATTCTAAGCCAAGTTAAGTGATGATGTTCATAGTGGGGAACTTGAACTTGCATCAAGGTGAAAAGTCTCTGGAAATTTGGAACTTGAACACCTTTGTTGTGAAATGATTTCATGGCAGAAGTTATAAACCCATGAAATCATAGAATCCCTACAGTGTGGACGCAGGCCATTTGGCCCATTGAGTCGACACTGGCCCTCCAAAGAGCATCCCACCCAGATCCATACGCCCCCTGCTGTAACCCTGTATTTCCCATGGCTAATATACCTGACCTAGACATCCCTGGGCACTACTGGCAATTTAGCATGGCCAGTAAACCTAACCCGCACATCTTTGGACTATGGGAGAAGATCGGAGCACCTGGAGGAAACCCACACAGATTTGGGGTGAATATGCAAACACCACACAGTCGCCTGAGGGTGGGATCAAACACAGGTCCCTGGCGCTGTGAGGCAGCAGTGCTTACTACTGAGCCATCGTGCCACCCCAAAAATCAGTTATATAAATGTAGGTAAACATTGTTTGGAGCAGTTTTGATGTCAGGGTACAGTAACTATTTGTTATTTTTTAATTAATTGGTTTGAAAAGATAATTGTTTTCAATTATGGATCTAAGATTTATCAATTTTCATACTTATTCCAGTAGCTTCATTTGAAGATTGAAATAGTTCCAAATAAATGTATTATTATTTATACAATAGAAGCTTGTAAATTTGTAGCCACCAAATACTGAAGAGACTTGAGGAGCAATGTTCTGTTTGTTTTTATTTAACCAAGAGCCCATGCTTTCCTTTTGGCCCTGTTCGGCATGCTGATACCTCCTTTGCATTGCACATATCAAATACAATATTTAATCTTTTAATTGTCAGATAGTCACTAATGTGGAAATGAGTTGAAAATGCCATTGATTGTCTTAACTTAATCACTGGAAAACTGCAGATCATATGGAGTCCAAAACTAGAGGGCATAGGTTTAAGGTGAGAGGGGAAAGATTTAAAAGGGACCTAAGGGGCAACTTTTTCATGCAGAATGTTGTGACTGTATGGAATGAGCTGTCAGAGGAAGTGGTGGAGGCTGGTACAATTACAATATTTAAAAGGCATCTGAATGGGTTCATGAATAGGAAGGGTTTAGAGGGAAATGGACCAAATGCTGGGAAATGGGACTAGATTTATTTAGGATATCTTGTTGGCATGGACATGTTGGACCGATGGATCTGTTTCCATGATGTACATCTCTATAACTCCAATTCATATATGCAATTGTACTTTTCTGTTTAAATAAGGCAATAATTCAAGCTCCCCCCAACTCCCTTTAAGAGTTACCACTTGCAGATCTGTGTTTCTGGCACTTTGCATTTTGTTGTCATTTTAACAACTGGAATAGGGCCCATTAAAGATTAGCAAGGCCACCTTTTTGTGGAACTGTAGGAGATTGGAGAGATGCTAAACGTGTATTTTGTATCAGTGTTTACTGTGGAGAAGGATATGGAAGATATAGACTGTGGGGAAATAAATAGCAACATGTTGAAAAATGTCCATATTGGAGAGGAAGAGGTGCTAAACATCTTAAAACACATAACGGTGGATAAATCCCTGGGACCTAATCAGGTGTACACTAGAACTCTTGTGGGAAACTAGGGATGTGAATGCTGGGCCCCTTGCTGACATATTTGTATCATTGATAGCCACAGGTGAGGTGCGAGAAGACTGGAGGTTGACTAACGTTGTGCCACTGTTTAAGAAAGGTGGTAAGGAGAAGCCAGGGAACTATAGACTGATGACTTGACATCAATGGTGGGCAAGTTGTTAGAGGGAATCCTGAGGGACAGGCCAGGACTGATTAGGGATAGTTAACATAGCTTTGTGCGTGGGAAATCGTGTGTCACTAATTTGATTGAGTTTTTTGAAGAAGTACCAAAAAGGATCGATGAGGGCAGAGCGTTGGATGTGACCTATATGAACTTCATAGTAGACTGGTTAGCAAGGTTAGATCACACGGAATACAAGAAGAAGTAGCTATTTGGATATAGAACTGGCTTAAAGGTAGAAGACAGAGGGTGGTGGCAGAGGGTTGCTTTTCAGACTGGAGGCCTGTGACCAGCAGTGTGCCACAAGGATCGGTGCTGGGTCCACTGCTTTTTGTCATTTATATAAATGACTTGGATGTGAATATAGGAGGTTTGGTTAGTAAGTTTGCAGATGACACTAAAATTGGAGGTGTAATGGACAGCGAAGAATGTTATTTCAGAGTACAATGGGATCTTGATCTGATGGAGCAATGGGCTGAGGAGTGACAAATAGAATTTAATTTAGATAAATGTGAAGTGCTGCATTTTGGAAAGGCAAATCAGGGACGGAGTTATACACTTAATGGTAAGGTCCTGGGGAGTGTTGCTGAACAAAGAGACCTTGGAGTGCAAGTTCATAGTTCCTTGAAAGTGGAGTCGCAGGTAGATAGGATAGTGAAGAAGGCTTTGGTTTGCTTGCCTTTGTTGGTTAGTGCTTTGAGCGTAGGAGTTGGGAGGTCATGTTGCGGCTGTACAGGACAATGGTTTGGCCACTTTTGGAGTATTGCGTGCGATTCTGGTCTCCCTCCTATAGGAAAGATGTTCTGAAACTAGGAAGGGTTCAGAAAAGATTTACGAGGATGTTGCCAGGGTTGAAGTGTTTGAGCTAAAGGGAGAGGCTGAATAGGCTGAGGCTATTTTCTCTAGAGTGCCAGAGTCTGAGGGGTGACCTTATAGAGGTTTATAAAATAATGAGGGCCATGGATAGGATGAACAGGCAAGGTCTTTTCTCTAGGGTGGTGGAGTATATCTCTATGACTCTACCCTAGAATAATTGCCTTTCATTACTTTCTTGTAGCCTGTGATATGCCCTGATGGGAAGAGGTTTAATTGGTCTATTTGTTACTTCAATTTGAAATATTACTTGAGTAATTTGAGCACCTATTATTTACTTATTTTTCGGGCTGTGGGAGTATTAAAGAGAGAGTTTAATATTGTACTTTAAATACTAAATAGTATTTTGCTGCAAGGAAGTGGGGAATCTGGACCAGAGATGGTAATGTTTGAAAATTGCTCTAAATAACGCAACTAGTGCAGAACTGGGAAATTTTAAATTATTATCTTTAAAAGACCTAGACAAAATGAAATGGAGTCTGGCCTCATGGTATTAGCACTGGACTGTTAATCCAGAGACCCAGGTAATGTTCTAGGGGGACCCAGGTTCGCATTCCACCATGGTAGATGGTAGAATTTGAATTCAGTAAATATCTGAAATTAAGAGACTAAAGATGACCATAAATCCATTGCTGATTGTCGGAAAAACCCATCCAGCTCACTAATGTCCTTTAGGGAAGGAAATAATTGCACAGAGGCCTGTAAAGCGTCACCAAGTCACACTTTATTTACTTGTACACAGTATACTGGCTGTTGCCAGCCGGGTAGGAGTCAGACCCCTGAGCTGAGGGGATTCTAAATCCCCTGTTTATATTGGTCAGCCAGGCCTTCCTGATTGGCCCAGGTTAACAACCCCGATCAAGGATCTCGTAGTCAACAAGGTCCACTTGGTTCCAATCACTAAACCCCTCCCCCTCCCCCAAGCCTGGGGATGTAGGCCTGGTCTTTCTCTTGTAGCTTTTTCTGGGACATTTTCACCCAAGGTCCAGTTCCTCTGATTCGGACTGTGACGTGGGTGGCATGTACTGGACTGTAGCCCACTCTTGCTGCCTGACCATTGGATGATGAATGGTATGGAGCTGTCCTTATGTGCCGAATGCCATTCGACTTCAGGAAATACTCAAATTCCCTGCTGGTATGTCATCCCATTGTTCTTGACCAATACTCTGGGAATCTGTGCATCGCGAACAGTGTTTACATCTTCTCAATTGTCATCCCTGAGTTTGCTGAATGGACTTTATATACGTCCAACCACTTTGAATGGGCATTCACAATAACCAGGAACATTTAGACCATGAAAGGACCGGCATAGTTGATATGTAACGAAGTCCAGGGTTTACCCGGCTATTCCCATGAATGTGATGGCAAATTTTGTCCTTACTGGCACTGCGGACACTGCCCCAC
This sequence comes from Ginglymostoma cirratum, assembly GCA_024137785.1. Taxonomy (NCBI): domain Eukaryota; kingdom Metazoa; phylum Chordata; class Chondrichthyes; order Orectolobiformes; family Ginglymostomatidae; genus Ginglymostoma; species Ginglymostoma cirratum. The sequence goes on from JAHRHZ010000012.1 coordinate 5,549,516, forward strand.
CAACACAGCTATGTCGGCATCCAACTCCGGCCACCAGACATAGCTTCTTGCGAGCATCTTCATCTTGGAAACCCCTGGATGACCCTGATGGAGTTTAGCCAGTATTTGGCAAAGACCTTCACTCGGGATAATCACTCTAGCTCCCCAAAGTAATACGCCATCCTCTATGGTGTTCTGGTCTTAGCAGGTCCGGAAAGGTTTCAGTCCTGGTTGTGAAGGTCCTTCTGTCTCCCCCATTACTACCAGCTCTTTTAGTTTTGCTAGGACAGGATCTTCATGTGTCCACAGTCGGATATTGTAAGCAGTTTCCAGAAGAGTGTCCTGGAAGTTTATAACCAGAATGGATTTTTCCACAGGAGGCACCAGCAGTGGAGTGTCTGCCCGTGGGAGGCGGCTCAGGGCAACTGCATTAGTCACTTGGCTTCTTGGGCAGTATTCTAACTTGTACTTGTACATGCTGAGAATAAAGGCTCACCACTGAATTCTACTGGAAGCTAGGGGCACTGCTTTGTCTTCCGTCAGTAACCTTAGCAGGGGTTTGTGATCTGTCACTATGACACATTCCTGTCAACTCTTGGAAGGCTCCAGTGTCTGGTGCCTCTGGAAAAGTTAAGACCCTTGTAACCGAAAATGCTGCAGCTCCGCAAGCAGTCAGAAAGATTACTTGTTGCTTTTCATTTGCCCCAGTGTCATTAACTAGGAAGAAAATATTCCATTCTTTCCACATGCTGGGCCCAGTCTTCAATGGTAGGATCAAATGAGTCAAGCTTCCCAAATAAAGGCATGATACCAGAAATGCTTATCTCAACTCCAAGAGGACTGTTGCGAGCGAATATTCTTCAGGCACGTACATTTTTTTTCCCGTCCCCACTGAAATAACTGCACAGAGGCTGGTATCTTGTCACCAAGTCACCCTTTATTTACTTGTGCACAGTATGCTGGCTATGGCCAGCCAGCCTGGAGTTAGACCCCTGAACCGAGGAGATTCTAAATCCCCTGTTCATATTGGTCGACCAGAGCTTTCCTGATTGGTATGGGTTAACAACCCCAATTAATGGCCGCATAGTCAATAAGTTTCACCTGGTTCCAATCACTACAGAAGGAAACTACCATCCTTACCTGGTCTAGCCTGCATGTGACTCCAGATCCATAGCAATGTCGTTGACAGTTAACTGCCCTCTGGGCAACTAGTGATGGGCAATAAATGCTGGCCTAGCCAGCAAAGCCCTCAATCCATGAATGAATTTTAAAGAAGTCTAAATTTAACATTCATTAGTCAATCCTTGAAAACAATGCTTTTCACTGTATCTCGGTACATGTGGCAATAATAAATCAAATCAACTCAAAATCCAAGGAATAATGTAAATAATAAGTGACCTTGATTATAACATGCCCTTTTGAAGCAGGATCATTACATATGTTAACAAGCATGGGGCTGGATGAACACAGCAGGTCAAGCAGCATCATAGGAGCAGGAAAACTTGACGTTTCGGGCCTAAACCCTTCATCAGAAATGAAGGGTTCTGATGAAGGGTTTAGGCCCGAAGTGTCAAGTTTTCCTGCTCCTA
>JAHRHZ010000012.1:5551483-5569735 GCA_024137785.1 Ginglymostoma cirratum
TGACGTTTCGGGCCTAAACCCTTCATCAGAAAATGAAGGGTTCTGATGAAGGGTTTAGGCCCGAAACGTCAAGTTTTCCTGCTCCTATGATGCTGCTTGACCTGCTGTGTTCATCCAGCCCCATGCTTGTTATCTCGGATTCTCCAGCATCTGCAGTACCTTTTATCTCATTACATATGTTAAAATGTTAACTTATTACATTAATTTAGTTTTTATCTAGTGGAGTACTTTATCAACTTTAAATTGTTGGCTAGAACTTAAATGTACAACTCAATCTCTGGATGCATTTGATGAGAGTCTCATTAAAAAATGTTCTGAAAACTTCATGGTTGATGGCTGGTACACATACTTCTGTAAAATTAAATTGGGCTGTTCTGCATCAAAGAACTACTTTTGTAGGAGTTGCTGCTAACTCTGTGTTAAAATCAAGTCTGACCCTAAAATGAAACGGTATGTTTCTTCATGCCCCTGGTGGGCAGGAAGTAAGGACCCTATGATTGACCCAAAATTCCATCCATTTTATATCTGAATGTCGCCTTTACTATCATTAGCTCTCCCTTTTTCTCTGGTTACCCTCACTATGTGTTTCACTTGCTCCTCCTGACCCTCTACTATCAGCTTAATATATATAAATAATATCTAGGAAGGTGGGTTTGGAACCTGGCTAAACCACTCAAAAGTTTTATTTTCAAAAGAGTAGATGGGAGGATTTGTGCCAGCGCTCCAGCCCATTAATTAGCATATAGTATAACATTGTCAAGTTCTTAACACCACCAAAAAAGCAATGCAACTTCTATAATTTCCACCACACTTTCAACAGGAATGTAGTCTTGTGTATAAAGTTTCAAGCTTTTTCTAAGGTCAACAGGATCCCTTCTCCCGGTTTCGTCAGGATGATTTTTTTTAAACATCCCTTCAGTCAATCTTCTGAGCATTATCGAATGTACCTCCAGCAGTAAGCCATCCTCTGACAACACTTTGGTTTTTTAAACTCCACGAGCATTATCTTTTCAAACAGGGGAGTCATCCTCATCGGAACGCTAATAAGAGCAAAATGTCAAAGGTGCTTGAAATCTGAAACGAACACAGAAAATGTTGGCGAAATCCAGCAGATCTGGCAGTCTGTGGGGAGAGAGAAACGGAATTAAAGCTTCGAGTTTGTTGTGACTGCATCTTTGATGCTGATGTTAGAAGGGGAGGAGGCACAAGTGATACAAATGATGAGAACAGCAAGAGCAAAAGACAAAGGGAATGCTAATGATTCAAAAGGAGTGATTAAGATCTAAAATGAAGATGTGAAGGAGAGAAAATGGGTCTGCTTTGCTGAGAACAAAGTGAGTGGGCATTAACAAGACGTGCCTGTGTGTGAATAATCACACTGTTCAGATGCATTATGACACACCTCTGGAGCAGGTGGGTCTTGAAAGTTGGCTGTCCCTAGAAATAGGGATACTACCACTGCGCCACAAAAGCCCTAAATCCTCCTTCCTGTTCTATCTCCAAGGGTCTGTTTGGTTAAAGTAGTAGATGAAATAATAGAAAAACTTAGCAAGAGGCACTTGTCGTAACAACAAGGTATAGTTACTTGCACTATAACAATAGGTACAAGTTACATTCACCAGTAAGATATAAGTACTAAGACTCTCAGGAACTAGGGATGACATGTCCTATTGGGATCTTGAGAGAAGCTCCTCTTCACCTGGACTATGTGACATCATCAGATTTGGTAGAGCCCAATGTAGTTTCCAATAAGATTTTCAGAATCATTACCTTATACAACAAAAGTGAAATACATTTTCTGTAGTTTAGTAATAGCATGTATCAGTTTAGTCAATGTTGATTTTAGCTTGTTTGTTATAATAAAAGTTTTAAAATCTGAAATTTAGTTGGATGATTCTTTCTGTCAATCATTGTGAAAATCATGTTGATCTCTACTTGGATTGTGAACGTGCGGAGATATTTGAGCAGGTATGCATGTATACATACATGTACAAGTCCTACCCTGGTTTGCCCTACCAAAATTCAACACCTCACATTTATCTAAATTAATCTCCATCTGCCACTCCTCAACCCATCTGATCAATGTCCTGTTGTACTGAGATAACCTTCTTCACCATCCATTACACCACCCATTTTGGTGTCATCACAAACTTACTAACCATACCGCCTATATTTACATCCAAAACATTTGTATAAATGGCAAAAAACAGTGGATCCAGCACCGATCCTTGAGGCATGCTGCTGGTCACGGGGCTCCAATCTGAAAATAAGAGTTGCCAGTTCTGTGGGACATGATCGTTATTGTTTCATGTGATTTTTCTCAGAATTTATGATCAGATTTTGTGGTGATTAAAGAATTCTCAGAAGTTATTAAATCTTGCCATAGCACATTGGTGAAGGGTTTTTGGATCATAAGAACACCTTTCATTGCATCATTGTATCTCCACAGGCTGCAAAATCTTTCTATGAACATTTGCAAACCATTTTACAAGGGAGAGACAGGTGATTTTAGCTTGGTTGTCGTAGACTTGGAGGAAGTGATTTAACTTTTCAAATCATCAGTCAGAAGGTTGTTTTCTCAGACACACTTCACTCAACTTCAAATTCTCCCCATTCATAAACATGGCCTGATCCCAGTGCCCTGTTACCCAATTGTTGTTCCACCCACCCATCACACAGTTCCCTAATAAATTGATTTAATCACATTCTTCATTGGCAAATCCCGTTGTCACCCCTTTGAGAAATCAGTTGTTATTCCCAGCATGCACCTGACATCTAATTCTGAATTGTCCCTTGTCCTTTGTCTTTTTAATTGGCTTCTACCTTCTGCAATGTCTTCCTGCCTTACCTTGCCTTGCCACTTCTCTCACTCCCATCGAAAACATCTTTAAACTGTACATTTAGAAGTGCATAACTTTGCGCACAGTATATTCTTCCTCAAACAACTCTGTACTTCCCCAACACACCCCTGTCCTGTAAAATGCCACACAAATCTCTCGCATAAGGAGCACTACACAAATCAAAGCTATTCTGGTAGTAACCAGCAACTGCATAATTTGCTTTAAAGGAGCTGCATGAATTGTTTGATTTCCCTACACAGGGCTTGGATATAGAATTTATTACCCATGCATGTGCATATTCATTGATGCTTCACTGGTTTATGATTTTTAAAACAGAATTGTTCCATCAAGTTCCTCTTTCCAAAAATCTTCACATTCCTACTTTGAATGTTGACTCCTGGTCTGTCAGCATGAGCCGTTTTCTTATTTGCTCTGAAATTGAGAGCTAGTAATTGCTACTTGGTTGATAAATGGTAATCACGAGTAAGTGTCTTTTTGAAAGTATGTGGTTGTGTATGGTTGGGATTTGACTTCCGACTTAGTGAAAATAATTATAATGTACTAGTGATTATTCATTCAACTGCATATTCATATTGTTTATTAAGTTCATTTGTAGTTAGCAGAGAAAATTAGCATTCTGTGTTTCTTTTCATCAAAGCAGTTAGACATTTGTTTTCAAACTTACATTTCTGAAGTTTTTCATCGGATATAAGTTAATCTACCCTTTTTGTGTGGAATGTTCTAGTGCATTGTGTATCACATTTTTAGGAAAAGGAAATCTTGTGCTTCGTTTGTATTTTCAGGAATCCACCTGAGGAAAACCACTTCAGTTGTGGAACTAGCTATTACCGTGACTTGAAAAATCACAACAGTTTTTCATTTCAAATCAAGTGGCACTAACTGAGTACCCAAAAAGAGCTGGACCTATTGTTGCAGGGGGCCAGGTGCAGTGTAAACACTGTAGGTGAAGATGTTTTTCTTTGTTGCCACAAAGCAGTTCAAACCAGGATGTTGCCTGGAATGGAGGGAAGGTCTTACGAGGAAAGGTTGAGAGAGCTAGGGTTTTTCTCTTTAGAACAACGAAGGATGAGAAGTGACTTGATAGAGGTGTACAAAATGATCAGAGGTATAGATAGAGTAGACAGCCAGAGACTTTTTCCTAGGGTGGAGGTAGCTACGAGAGGACATAGTTTTAAAGTGAAAGGAGGTAGATATCAGGGAGACGTCAGAGGTAGGTTCTTTACTCAGAGATTGGTCGGGGCGTGGAATGCATCGCCAGAGAGGGTAGTGGAGTCGGCCTCATTAGGGGCATTTAAGCGGCTATTAGATAGGCATATGGATGATAGTATAAGGTAGCGGTGGAGGTTAGATAGACCTTAGATTTCGGGTAAAAGTTCGGCACAACATCGTGGGCCAAAGGGCCTGTACTGTGCTGTACTGTTCTGTTCTGTTCTGTGTTCTATGTTCTAAACCCTCATCCCACCAGCACCTCAACCCCACCCTCAACTCTCCCTGCTCCACCCCCTTAGTTCATTAATGACCCAATCAACTGCAATTTTGCCTGCTACATTAATGTGGCATTGGCATGAATTGGTTTGGGAGAGTTTTAAGGCAACTGCGTCAAAGCGGCACAAGGGCGGAAGAGAAGGCCTGCTACTGTGACCATGTCTGACTGTAGCAGCAGATTCTGTTTATTTAAAACCTTTTCACTTGATTGCACCCTTCCATAAGAAATAAAAATTAAGACAGCAGGACGTGGGGTTTTTAAATTTATATCCGTAACTGACTTTGTGTTAATGGCGTAACCTCTCTGCTATTCGAAGTCCTGGCTTAGACTCCTGACTGGGCGCCGAGCTCTACTTTACACTGCTAACTGGCTATTTTCTGCCATTTAGCCACTAATTGTCCACTTGATGCTTGATTTGATGATCTGAGATGATGGGAGTTGGAGTGAGCTGACCAGCCAGTTTCCTTTCTATCTCCATAACCTCTCCATAATATGGAAAATCCAGCCCATAAACTACTACTTCACTTTTGTAAAAAGGTGTGAGAAAGGAGCAAAACATAATGTTGTCAACTGGACACGCCCTTAATTCAACTGATTGTATAATTCTTCACATATTTAAAACTAAGTCGTTTTATGGATTGTGATCATGTAGAACAGTCTCAAAGTTTATACAATGCATCATTCACTTTCAGTGATGCCTGGAATAATTCATTAGTAAACCTCTTCTGTATCGTATGTTGCGTCTTTAAAAATTGTTAAACAATTCAAGTAATTTAATGTGTAAGATTGGAGTGCACAATGTACACTTGTGTCAGTTATGTTTCTGTTGAACTTTTGAAGGTTCCTGTGTTTTTCTTTCCATAAGTAAACCTAAGCAGACTTTAAATGTACGACAGTACTCCAAAATATTGTATCTACTCATTGTACGGAAATCAGAGGTGGGGCAGCATAATGACTAAATTTGTGCAATACCAGGAAAAACAGGTTCTTTTAAACCAGGAGTTTAGCCAGTTTTTGCTTTACAACACTGCTTGCGACTCTGAAGTCTGTTTAATTAACATGTTTAGCAATTCTCTAGCATTGGTTTGTACCAATATTAAAGGAAGTGTCAAGGGAGTGAATTGTCTAAGGGCTTATACCACTCTGTTCCCATAAAATGAGATGTTCTGCAGAAAATCTGACATCTTCTGACATCAATGGGGCAAGCTCTGAGGAAATACATGTAATGTCAGAGATAATAGGTACTGCAGATGCTGGAGAATCCGAGATAACACGGTGTGGAGCTGGATGAACACCCCAGGCCAAGCAGCATCATAGGAGCAGGAAAGCTTGACGTTTCGGGCCTAGACCCTTCATCAGACATGTAATGTCAGTAGGGTTTGTATGTATGGATGTACTCTGTGCTTCATTCCCTTCAGATGTGAATTCTTCTCCTGATCTGGCTGTGGTTTTCTTTATAACAGCACTTCATGGAGCGAGTTAGTGGGAATAAAAGAAACTTTTAAAATTGGTACTTGGCCTATTGACCAACTCATTATCTCTAATGGTAATAGTGGCTGTGGAACTTTAAAGTCATTGGAAATATTTCTCCTTATTCTGGCACTTGTTCAGATGAATTATTTTTCTTCTGTGGGATTATGTAACCTCTCCCTTGCCCTGTTTTAATCTGTTAAAAACTGCCAATTTGAGGAGTTAACTAGCTGCTGGAAAAAGTGCATCTTGTCTCTTTTAGGCGACGTTCATCTTTCCATTTCAACTTGAGTGGAATTATCAGTTTCAGAAGATGCTTAAATTCACCATAGACATATAGATTCTCACAAAAGCAGCAGTGAAAATGTTTTGCATCATTATAATGAAGTGTACTCACCCATGCTTCTCTCCTTTCTTACAGACAGCGGCTGTCTCCGATGGAGGTTAGTGCACATTTTCAGATAAGTAAAGAACAGACATGGTAAGGTGTACAGTTCATACCATAATTTATTTTTGTATTGAATTAGGCAGTAAGTATTTGGTTAAACTAAATTAGGGTGTGTAGACTGCAATTCTGTGGCAGGCAAATGCTGCAGATTATTCCGTTTTCCTGGCAGTATTATGGTATTTTAGTGATTGATAATGTTCTACTTTTCCTTAATCAAAGTGATTTATGTCTTCTTATCGGTTCACACGCTTACGCGTGATCTTTCTCTTGCATATATATCCAACTTGCTGCAGACTATGGATTCTGAGTTCTGCAGTGCAGTGAAGGAAGAGACCATCAAACCACTAAGCTGTTGTTGCAGTGTAGCAACACAAGGATATTTGACATTATCTCTGGCCAAAAGAAGTATAAAGTTTTATTTGATTAATCCTATTGCAAATTAGCTAGACTCCAGTCAGATATAGGTACTGAAAGTTACGTGGAGTGAAGACTTTGGTACAAAACTGGTCAAAGATAATAAAATAGAACAAATGCAAGAAAACATTGCATTTTTAATTGTCTAGTTGTATAACCATTCACTGGAATAAATGTTATTTGGTTCACATCAGCCTATACTGTTAAGAACTGCAAGAGTCATTTTCAAGTTATATAAAAGTTCCTTTTGAAAACATTAGATCATTATGTGTATAGCATGTCATGCTAACACCCTAAACCTGGAAATCCAGAGTACGCCAATGTGTGAAGTTCATTGTTTCACCTTTCAAGATAATTTAACTTGACCCACCAATATGAATTCATGGTGTCTTGCCCACATTACTTGGATTACTGCTGCACAAAGCTTATTTCCGTGAATGCTTTGACAACATTTAATAACAGCAAAACAATAAAAAAAGTCCTGTAACGATGCTACTTAGATTATCAACTAACTATTGCGTCTCAAGAATAAAATGAAGCTACCATTGTAGTAGTGCATTATAAAATAAAAGTTAACTTGTCTTCTTACAATTTAGTTACAATTTCAAGCAGCATGGATACAAATTGTTTGAGTGACAAGAAGCAGAGAGTTGTGATTAATGGATGTTTTTGCACTGGCAGAAGGTTTATGAAAGAGTTCCTAAGGGAGTCGTTGCTGATGCTATCTGCTCTTCCTGATGTATATTAATGACCTATTCCTTCGTGTACAGGCAAAATTTCGAAGTTCACGGTTGATATGTAACTTGGAAACATTGCCAACTGTGTGGATGATAGTGTAGAACTTCAAATGGATATAGAGAAATTGATGGAATTGTTCATGAGGTGTGGCACCTCTGGCTATAGGTCAGCATTTCTTGCCCATCCCTGGTTGGTCTTAAGAAGATGATGGTGAGCCAAATTCTTGAATGACTACCGTTCTTGGGTGTGGGTACATCATCAGTGGTGTTAGGAAGGTGATTCCAGGATTTTGACCCAGACTCTATGAAGAAATGACAGTATAGTTCACCCACTCTGATCTGTCCTCCTCATATACACATAGCTATTTCCATAGCCCATCATGTTCCCTATTCATGTTCACTCATACACCTATGTCAACCCAATGCCCCTGCAGACATCCCCTATGACTTCTTTTATTCCTGATGCCAATATATGCCCTTACACTCATTTCTCACGGCCCGTCATAACCCTGCCAACCAGTAACCCTGTACCTAGCCCCCAAGATCCCTCATACCCCTTTGGGGCCCCATGCCCATCTACTCATGCACCCTATAGCAACTGCCACTGTCTACCCATCCTCTACTGTACCTTGTAGTCTCTATGCCTCCTCATCCACCCCCAAGGCCCCTCAAACCAGCTATGTCCCTCTGTGTCCATCTAGCTAACCTGATTTCCGGTCAGATTCTCTATGTCCCATGCTGATCCCCATTGCAGCTTAAACCATCTGTACCACCCTCTAACCATCCCCCAAAGCCCCTCATACTCCATATTGCCTGTAATAATCCCCGAGCCCTTTATATTGCCCATGTCAACTCAATCCCAGTTATTTTTTTGATTCACTGACAGGATTTGGGCTCTGGCTGGCCCAACACTTAATGCTCATCCCTGATTGCCCAGAGGGCAGTTAAGATTCAATCACATTGCTGTGGGTCTGGAGTCACATTAAAGCCAGAGCAGGTAAGGATGACTGATTTCCTTCCCTAAAGGACATTAGTGAACCAGATGGGTTTTTCGGACAATCAACAATGGATTCATGGTCACCATTGGACCCTTAATTCCTGACTTTTATTGAATTTACATGCCACCATCTGTCATGGGTTCCCAAAATGTCATCTGAGTTTCTGGATTAATAAGCTAGTGATGATATTGCATGGCCATTGCCTCCCCAGATATTTCCCACCCTCCACTCTTCATGCTTCTTTATTCATGCCAATGCACCTGCTATCCGCATGGGTATTTTTCAGGAGGTATTGTGATGGAAGAAGTTACCAGTCTATTGGTCGTGTCACTGTTGACAAAAACACCCCTAATTTGATACAAAACAATCACCTAACAAAGTGAAATTACAGAACAAATCCCTGATTAAAACAAATTTGTCAATTAAGAGGTTAAACCTTGTGTCAATAAACATCTCACTCCAGTGCTTAAATTGTCACCAAATACAATAAGCAGCTGCAACTGTCCATTAATCAGCAGCTGATAATGAGAACGAATGTTTGGGAAATCAGTCACACAGTGCAAATCCTACATAACTAGGCAATCTGAAATGGCTTGCACTTCTTTAATAATTGCACGTTTTGTTTGGAAAGTTCTTGACAACTTTGCAAATCACAGCTTATGTGGTTTTTACCCACAAGCATAAAATGACTTTTCACAATCTTAAAGTGTGCATTACCCCTCCCAAAGGATATCGTACTCTTACCTTGTGCCAACTTAGTGAACACAGAACATAGAACAATACAGCACATTACAGGCCCACGATGTTGTGCCGACCTATTATCCTACTAAGATCAATCTACCCTGTATATCTTACATTTTGCTATCCTCCATGTGCCTATCCAAGAGTTGCTTAAAAGTCTCTAAAGCATCTGGCTCCACTACCACTGCCGGCAGCGCATTCCACGCGCCCACCACTCTCTGTGTGAAGAACCGACCTCTGACATCTCCCCTATACCTTCCTCCAATCACCTTAAAATTATGTCCCCTTGTAGTAGTCATTTCCGCCCTGGGAAAAAGTCTCTGACTATCCAAGAAGCCTGCCTATTTTGAATGAATTGCCAATTCATTGACTATCCTGGATGAGTGCAGCTCCAATAACACTCAAGAAGCTTAACACCATGAAAGACAAAGCAGTCTGCGTGATTGGCACCCAATCTAACACCTTCAACACTTATTTTCTCCACTGCAAAAATGCAGTGGCAGCAGTGTGTACCATCTACAAGACACAGCATGCCAAGGCACCTTAGACATCACCTCCAAACAGGCCACCTCTGCTGCCTGGAAGGATAAGGGCAGATAAATGGCACACCACCAGCTGAAAATTCACTTCCAACCATACGCTATCTTGACTTGGAACTATATTACCATTCCAGTACTGTCACTGGGTCAGTCTTCTCCACAGTGAATCATCCCAAAGGGCCGACCCTCCCAAAGGATGCCTAACCCCACCCTCAAAGGATACAAGATGCCATTTCACCACCCGACAAAGACCTAAGACCATACCCACAGAGATACCTCAGCTCTCCAAACTGATATCCTGAACTAAATTAATTGCATTGAGAATAAACCTGCTTTTATCTGGTCTAATCTCCATCCTTAGGGTATGAGACATCAGGGATGCCAAAATCTCATTTCTGTAAAAGCAGCTGCTCATTTAAATGGTCAGATTCCTCCAAGAACCACAGCCCACCCCTAAAGCTGGCTCTGCGGACAAATTGGGCTTGGAACTTGTGACTCTGAACAAATTCTGGCATTTTCACAGCAGCAAAGATTTCCACCGTATGGTGAATATCAAGGCCTGTGATTTTTGTAAGTTTGGGATGGCCTGTTTCTGAGTCATTTAGATGGCTGCTGTGGTAGGTATTTTTCTTAATGAAGCTGCATTTTGCAAGTATTTAATTCATACCAAGTACAAGTTTTTAATTAATTTTGATCCTCAACTGAAAGAAAAGATTTGGAGAAATAAAGGACATTTTAAGTCTACAGTTGTAACCTTATCCAGACAGAAAGTGCTTCTATTATACAATCATGTGCTTTAAGTTAGCTTGGCTTTTTATTAACCTAAACCCTGCATTTAGAGCCTCAAAGCAGGGATTGAAGATTAAAATCAGTGAATGCCAATATTACCCAGCAAGATATACTGTCAGTATTATTTTACTGCTTTCTTCTGCTGAATTACATAGACTAACTAATGATATCTATCCATGGAAACAGTTCAGTTTTTTTTAAGAAAAAACCTTAATACTGCTGTTAGTATAGTTTTAAATTTTGAGTGTACCACAGCAAATTATCAATGCAAATAAGGTGGTTTCTAGGTAGAGATATCAGTAGAGCAGTGTAGCTGGTATCAGTTAAAATTGCATGTTGCGGTTGAGAGCACCTGAAGGAGGCAGTATTGCACTCCTTTGAGTTACATTGGTTATATTATAAATCCATTCAATGAACAGCCAGCTTTAAAATGAAATTTATGGAAGTGTTCCATAGCTATCTTTTAAGCTTGCAATTTTCTAAAATTAAAAGCTCCGACAGATATTAGCATATCCGAGTTCTTTTTCTTACATCTGAATTCTAGGAATGTAGCTTTAAAATGATCCCAATCAGTTTAGTTTCCTATTATTATGTTGCTATCATTTCCTATACATAGGACGTTTCCCTGTATTTCTCTCTTTAGCACAAGTAATATTTTCCCACTGGTTCTTCAATAATTTAGATTCCTGTGGTAACGAAAGGGTATAACTCCTCCTAAATAATTAACTAGCACTCTTAAAGCTTTGTCTTTGACATTCTATCTGTTTCCTGTACTTGCGGTCATGAGGAAGAGAATTGTTTTGATCATGTGGGGAAGCAAACTCAACTGGTCTCTGGTATATGTTCAGCCATTCAGAGAGTGAGCTACATTTTCTTGATGTAGGAGTTAGAGAATCTGCACAAAATGTCACAGAGGCTGACAGTAGTTGGCTTCCAGTTGCTGCTGGGAAAGTGCAGTTGAGACTGGTATGGATTCTGGAGGTTGGTTTCCAGTGAATAGTTTGAAATATTTGGTGAGACGGCATTACAGTGGATCCTACCAGATACAATCAGGTAAATGGAGGGAGTATGCCTTTTCATTATACATTCTGAACTGTGATATTTTCCTCACTGCTCAAAACTGAGATGTATTATCTTAATATTGTTTTTGCCAAAATTATGCCTTAGGCAATTTTTAAACAGAAATCCCCAAGTTTAAAAGTACATATTAGTGAAAAAACTGCTGAATGCAGTTGTATGGTACTCCTCTATTTGCTAGCCTAGAATTGTTCTGGTCAAGTTTCCAGTATTTTAATACGTTGTGATACAATACTGGTTGACAGTGTTTAACAGCAGCATAGACAGATTAGTTAGAAGTTAGTATAGCAGCCAAATCCTCAACTCTGCTCAGTTGATAAATGCATTGCCCATGTGAATCTACATTCAGACCAAGAACATTTGAAAGTAAGTAGTCTACTGACATTTACTGACACAATGTGGTGTTAATGACAGACTCAATGTTTTCAGCGAGGACAGGGAACAGTAAATATCTTGTCACTTTTACACTTGTGTACTTAGTGTAGTGGATTTTGTTTGTTATTCACAAAGTGCGTGCGACAGGGAACCAAGAATAATTGAACCCAAGTTTATGTATTACTTTGAGGCATTATTTTGCATCAGTTTATGTTATAAAGGCTACAAGTTATATTCCAAAAGCAGCAATAAATCAAGAAATGGAAGGGAAGGCGGAACTCAGGAAGTTATAATCAACAGAGAAGTGGTCCTGAATAAACTGTCGGGTTCGTGGGCTGACAAGGGCAAGGCCATTCGGGAGAGATGTTAGAAAGCAGTTTTACACGCAAAGAATATTGGAGGTTTGGAGTTTTTCCTCAAAAGATGGCCGATGCTAGTCAATTGTTAAGTTTAAATCTGAGCTAGACAAAGTTTTATTTAGCAAGAGTATCAAGGGATATGACTCCAAGCCTGGCATATGGAGTTAGAGCACAGATCAGCTATAGTGGAGCAGGCTGAAGGGGCTGAATGGCTTACTCCTGTTCCCATGTTCCTAAGTATCAGGTCCAGATGGACTTCAGCCCAAGATCTTTAAAGAAGTGGCTAGCGACATACTTATACATTAATTTTAATTTTTCAAACCTCCCTAAATCTGGAAACATCCCTTGATATGGGAAGGTAAGAAATGTAACTCCTTTATTTGAAAAATGAGAGAGATGGAAAACAGGAAACTACTAGCCAGTTAGCTTAATATGTCAAGGAGAAAATGTTAGAAGCTATTATTTAATAAGTTATTGCACTTAGATAAGTTCGAAGTAATCAGGCAGAGTCAACATTATTCTGTGAAAAGGGAATCATGTTAATCCATCTATTGGAGTTCTTTGACAAAATAACATGTGCTATGGACAAAGGGGAAAAAGCAGATGTTATATGCTAAGATTTCTAGAAGGCATATTAGCATTTACAGAAGATTGGCTGGCTAACAGGAAGCAGCCAGTAGACATAAGTGGATCTTTTTCAGTTTGGCAGGATGAGAGGTATACCACGGGGGTCAGTGATGGGACCTCACCTCTTCATAATCTACATAAATGGCTTGGATGATGGTATGCACAAATTTGCTGATGACACAAAGAAAGATAGGAAAGTAAGTTGTTAAGATAATATAAAAAGGCTACAAAAATATACACAGAAGTTGCTGGAAAAGCTCAGCAGGTCTTGCCGTACCTGCATTCTATCCTAATAAAAACTGAAAGAACTGTGGATGCTGTAAATCAGGAACAAAAACAAAGTTGCTGGAAAAGCTCAGCAGGTCTAGCAGCATCTGTGAAGAAAAAATGAGAGATAATGTTTTGGGTCCAGTGACCCTTCCTCGGAACTGAGAAAATTGGACCCGAAACGTTAACTCTCACTTTTCTTCACAGACACTGCCAGACCTGCTCAGCTTTTCCAGGAATGGCAAGTAATGAGCAAAGCTAATAGAATGTTATTGTTTACCATGAGGGCATCTGAGTACAAAAGTAGGGAGGCTGCGCTTCTCACCAGGGCACTGGTGAGACCACATCTGAAGTATTGTTTACAGTATTATTCACCTTATTTAAGGAAATATGTAAATATGTTGGAAACAGTTCAGAGAAGGTTTATCTGACTTAATCCTGGATTGGGTAGTTTGTCTTATGGGGAACGGTTAGACATGCTTGGCTTCTAACTGCTGGATTTCAGAATGTTAGAGCTAAATTGAATGAAAGTTCTCAGGCAGAGATAGTAGGAACTGCCAATGCTGGAGTCAGAAGAAGGGTACAGACCCGAAACGTCAGCTTTCCTGCTCCTCTGATGCTGCCTGGCCCGCTGTGTGCCTCCAGCTCCACACCTTGTTATCTAAAGTTCTCAGGCACCTTGATAGGATAGATATGGAGAGACCTTTTCCTGTTTTGGGATAATCTAAAACTAGGTGTCACTGTGGTTGCCAATATAAGAGATGAGGTGATTTCTTTTTCTCACAGGGAGTCATGAATCTTAGAAAATCTCTTAGGCAGTGGAAGCCAAATCTTTGACTGTCTTTAAGGCAGAGTTGGATGGATTCTTGTTAAGCAAGGAAGTGAAAGGCTATTAGTGTAGGAAGGAATGTGAATTTGGAGTTACAGTCATGATCTCATTAACTGGTGGAGTAGATATTTTCTAACTAACTTGTTCAGAGATATTATCAGACACCTCTGGAGCAGGTGGCTCTTGAACTCGTGTCTCCTGGCTCAAAGGTATGGATGCTACCACTGCACCACAAGAACCTATTAACTAGTGGAACAGACCTGCGAGGCTAATGGTCTACACCTGCTCCTTGTTCATATGTTCGTAAGATGAGATCATTTCTGAATTGGTACTTATAGGGAGAAGATGAGAGATTAGGTGCATAAACTGTTTTCTTTTATAAAATATATTCACTGATAGCTGGTGTATTAAAGTAGTTCAAAACCATGAGGATTTCCTTTGGTTTGATATATGTAGTTTGAAGCTATTTGATATACATAGACTTAAGATGATTTTTTACAAAAATCTGAGATACACTAATGCATCATTTATCGATGGAGGTCATGTTTTGCCATTTTGGTAGTTAATGCACCTTTTTTCTTCTTTTATTCAAGTATTATGTGTCAGTCAATCCTATCCAGAAAAGTCCACGACTTAAGCAAAAGTAATAAATTAAAGGCAAGATTAGAGTTCTGTAGTCATTTAGGGAAAAAATAAAAGTGAGAAAACGTACATTCTAGAGGTGAAAATTAACTTTTTTAATTCAGTCACAGGACGTGTGTGTCACTGGCTGGCCAGCATTTATGCCCATACCTAGTTGCCCTTCTGAAGTTAGTCGTGAGCTGCCTTCTTGAACTGCTACACTTCATGTGCTGTAGATAGATCCACACTGCCATTCGGGAAGGAAAATGGAATATATGCAGGGAACATAATTGTTTTATTGGAAAAAGATATTCTTGTCATCAGAAATGGAGATTAATTTTGCAAGCTGAATTCCTAGGTCAGGAGCATTTGCTTTCTGGTCAGAGATTTATCTTTGAACCTTGACCATTATGACTGAACTAAAAGTACTTGATTAGCTGTAAAGCATTTTAGAATTCCTTGAGATCATGAAAAATGCTGTATAAATGTAGGATTTTTCTTAACATGACAATTCTCATTGCTAGTAAGTTAAATCTCAAGCCTGGAAAAAAGAGTTCATCAGCAGTTTTTGGCTTCACAGTTTTTTGGGCCATGTTTTCACCTGAAGACTTGGGCATAAGCTTGGTGGAGGTAACCTTTTTGTAAAAGCAAAACTAGAATGCATAGGATTAAGGTGAGAGGGGAAAGATTTAAAAGGGACCTAAGGGGCAACTTTTTCACACAGAGGGTGGTGCATGAACAGAATGAGCTGCCATAGGAAGTAGTAGAGGCGGTTACAGTTATAACTTTTAAAAGACATTTAGGCAGGAACGTGAAAGGTTTAGAAGGATATGGACCTATTACAGGTAAATAGGATACCATTTGACAGAAGTAGGATTTATATAAATCCTATAAATTTAGGATTACGTTTTGGATACCTGGTTGGCATGGATGAGTTGGACCGAAGAGTCTGTTTTCGTGCTGTGTGACGATGACTCTATAAAAGGATCTAGCTGCTCAAACAGCTTAATGCTGAGCTGTGAATCAATAAGTAGATAAGCAAATGTTAGTTATAACTTGAAGTAGAAGAATGTTTCTCAAAGTTCAAAGAATAGATAATTCATAATAGTCATAGTCCTAGAGGTCTACAGCACAGCTTCTCCCTTAATGCCATGTGTATTTTCCAGTTATTTATTTCACTTTCTGGAAAATTATAATTAATAGTGGAAAAAATGGTGGATTTTACTTAAGCTTCTGTGAGAATACATCAATGTGTTTGAATTTTTAACCTTGATACCATCACTGTTACTAGATGTATGGAGATCCTTGTTTTGATGTTAGGTTTAAATTGACATCTGAAAAGGGGTTACCATAGCACAGAGATTTCTCAGTTTTGTGGAATCTTTTATCAAGGTCAATGACTATGCAAATGGTCATGAAATCCAGTCTTTATGATTCTGTTATTTAGTGTTTATGATGACACTGGTTTTGATTTATTGCAGGTTACAGTGCAGTACAGTACAAATCTGTGTGTGAGATACATGATTATTATCTTGTTTGGCAGAGTTAAACAGTGCAGACCTGAAGAACTACAACAGTGAGAACAGCATAAACAGCAATGCCAGTCTTCCCAGTGTCCAGAGCTGCAGAAAACATGTGGAACGGCAGGTAGCTAGTTGGGCTGTTTGCTTTGAACGTCTCCTGCAAGACCCAGTTGGCATCAGATACTTCTCGGTAAGTATGCCCTACAACTCTGAAAAGAAAAGTAGTACCTTCTGGAAGGTGAGTGATGTGGCAAGTGTCTGAACTAACTCTCTGTATACCATATCATTGGACATTTTCTGCCTTGCTTGTTCAAGAGATGATTCAACATTTTTTTTCAAGGAAAGAATCGGCAAGAGAAATAGATGGAATTAGATGCCTTATAAAGTGGCTCTTTTTTATGTTGTAAGTCTTGAATGGGTACGTTTTTAATGCTTTAATGAGTGTTTGGTCCATATTTTATGTTTAAAGATTTTTGTTTCTGATTTTACATATGCCACTCTTAAGCTTTCACGAGAGCTAGTCTCCAACTTTGATTTTGTAATTTACTTCTTTTCCAGGATTTAATTGTTCTGTGGGATAACTGCAGATAGTTATTTGAAATTCAGTAGTATAGAAGAGCAGTAAATTAACTTTGTAAATTCACATTCAGATTATATTGGTACTTCCTTCACCCACATTTGAAGTGTAGATTTTTTTTGTTTTTTTTTGAAAGCAGGAACTACTAAGGTTTTCCCAAAAAAAAAATGAACAAATGTTCTCAAAGTTTTCATAAACAATGTGAAAGACCTCAGACTAGCTTCCTAGTTAAACCAAACAAGCTGAACTCTGATGACAAAATAGTAGGTGAATTACTATTACCTATTGATTTGAGTTAGGAAGGGGATCCTTGCCTCTTCTTATCATTATCCAGTGATATGCAAGAAAATTTGATTATGTTGCGCTTGGCGAAGAACGGGCTTAAATTTAGCTGTGATTGCTGTTAAGATCAAAATGTGAACAATGACCATTATCTGACATATTCCACAGTCCATGGAGCCTAAGTTGTTCAGTATCTGAACATTAGTGAAGAAGTGTTAAAGGAACTTAAAAATATCTGGGTGCAGGAGCTGAGGAAATGGTCAAAGAATCTCATTGTTGGTGATCAACACCTTAGAGCTAGAGAGATCCCACAGTATCAGACCATGGCTGTGAACAGTAGTGTTTAACTTGCACAGTGATGTTTTGTGAGGACAGGAAATGAGAGATGTTGGAATAAAGTCACCATGCTGAGTTTTGGGCATAATTTGGAGTCACTGATTATGATTGATTACCTAGGATAGAGGGCAGGACGTGACAAAAATAAAGTTGCTGGAAAAGCTCAGCAGGTCTGACAGCGTATGTGAAAGAAAAAACAGAGTTAACGTTTCGGGCCCAGTGACCCTTCCTCAGAACTGATGGTGGCTGGGAAAACGTCAGTTTATATGCAGAAAATAGGGAGGTGGACTGATAAGAATTTGTTAAGTTAGTTATCAGGTGACCCGAGAAGATGAGGACAAGATGATGCATTTACCTCTTAAGCCTTTTGGAGGAGCTTGAGTCAGCATTAGAACAAAGAAACTTCAAGTTTTACATTTCTAAAGTCTTCATTGTCAATTGTAATTTCCATTAACAACTTTCTTCCTCCTGTTTCTTTTGTCTTTTGCTTCCTGTGCTAATTCTTGTGGGCATATTAATCAGTGTAGAATACAAAAGAAGTTACCAAATCATAATGTTGTAGGATTATGAACCACACTGTAAATTCAACTGGTTATGCACAAGTGTAAAAAGAAATTTGTGGTTCAGCAGTTGTGTCATACCAACATGGAAACAGACCTTCAGTCCAACTCATCCATGCTGACCAGAAATCCCAACCTGACCTAGTGCCATTTGCCAGCATTTGGCCCATAATCCCTCTAAACCCTTTCTATCCATATACCCATCCAGGTATAGTAGGAACTGCAGATGCTGGAGAATCTGAGGTAACAAGGTGTAGAGCTGGATGATCACAGCAGGCCAAGCAGCATCAGAGGAGCAGGAAGGCTGACGTTTCGGGCCTAGACCCGTCTTCAGAA
>JAHRHZ010000012.1:5570135-5592060 GCA_024137785.1 Ginglymostoma cirratum
TTCTGAAGACGGGTCTAGGCCCGAAACGTCAGCCTTCCTGCTCCTCTGATGCTGCTTGGCCTGCTGTGATCATCCAGCTCTACACCTTGTTACCCATCCTGGTGCCTTTTAAATGTTACAATTTTACCTCTGG
The DNA here is from genome assembly GCA_024137785.1 of Ginglymostoma cirratum. Taxonomy (NCBI): domain Eukaryota; kingdom Metazoa; phylum Chordata; class Chondrichthyes; order Orectolobiformes; family Ginglymostomatidae; genus Ginglymostoma; species Ginglymostoma cirratum. Next base: position 5,570,269 of record JAHRHZ010000012.1, read on the forward strand.
CAGCTCGTTCCATACACGCAGCTCCCTCCTTCCCCAGTATTGATACCAATGTCCCATGAATTCAAACCTATTTCTCCAACACCAATCTTTAAGCCACGCCTCTTTAATCTTTTGATGCTGTGTCAGTTAGCTGTGGCTCAGGTAGTAATCTAGAGATTATTACATTTTTGATTTTGCTTTTTAATTTAGCCCCTAGCTGCTCATATTCCCTCAGCAGAACCTCTTTCTTCTTTCTAAGTATTTCATTGGTACCTACGCAGGCCACAACAACTGGATCTTGGCTCTCCCACTCCCAGTTGCTCTACAGGCCAGATGAAATATCCTGACCCTAAGCAGTACCATAGCCTTTGGGACTCAATCCTGGCAACAGAGAACAGTGTCTATTCCCTGACTATTGTATTTTCTCCCCCCCGTCTTGAATGGCTCCCTATACCATGGTGCTATGTTCAGTTTGCTCGTCCTCCCTCCAGTCCCTACACTGGTCCACATAGGAAACAAGAATCTCAACCCAGTTAGACAAGCATAACAGCTGAGGCTCCTTTAGCACTACCCCCTGAATCCCTCCACCTACCTCACTCGTAGTCACACCCTTCTATCCCTGACCACTGACCCAATTTGAAGTAGTTAATTTAAGAGGTATGACTCTCTCCTGAAACACAGCTTCCGGGTAACTGCCCCTTTCCCAGATGTGTTGCATGTTCAAAGCTCAGACTCCAACTCAACAACTTTGAGCTGGAGTTCCAGGAGCAACCAACGCTTGTTGCAGATGTGGCCACTGTGAATCGCAATGGGGTCTGCCAGTTCCCACATCATGCATGTATAATGCATCAGCTGGTCCTGCGTCTCTGTTGTATTTACTTAGTTCTTAATTTTGGTCGTTTAGTTTGGCATCTCAAAATATTTTTCCTATTTACCTTCAATCAGAAAGTGATCTATACTAGATAGTCACATTTGCACCTATTACCAACCTGTGAATTTTATGGTTTTCCTGTGATATCACTCTTTGTTCTGTGCCAGCCTTTTGATTCTGGCTTCAATTTATCCTGTTAAAAAAAATCCTACAAAGCTATGAGCCAAAAAAGCAAGGAAAAAAGTATCTCTTTCTCTCTGGACCAAATTCTCACACTGCCTACAAAGTCATTGAGTCAGCACGGAAACAGACCCCTCAATCCAAGTAGTCCATGCTGACCAGACATCCCAATCTGATGTAGCCCCATTTGCTGGTATTTGACCCATATCCCTCTAAACACTTCCTATTCATATGCCCATCCACGTGCCTTTTAAATGTAATTGTACCTGTCTCCACCACTTACTCTGGCAGCTCGTTCCATAGATTCATCACCTTCTACATGAAAATTGGGGAGGCGACGGCCTAATGGTATTATCTCTGGACTGTTAATCCAGAGACCCAGATAATGTTCTGGGGACCCAGGTTCGAATCCTGCCATGGTAGGTTGTGGAATTTGAGTTTAATAAATATCTGGAATTAAGAATCTAATGACCATGAATCCATTGCCAGTTGTCAGAAGAAAAACCTTTCTAATGTCTTCTAGGGAAGGAAACTGCCACGCTTATCTGGTCTGGCCTACATGTGACTCCAGACCCACAGTAATCTGGTTGACTCTTAACTGCCCTCTGGGCAATTAAGGATGGGCAGTAAATTCTGCCTGGCCAGCAACTCCCTCATCCTGTGAATGAATAAATAAAAGTTACCTCTCAGGCCCTTTTAAAATCTTGAACAAAAACAGAAGTTGCTGAAAAAGCTCAGCAGGTCTGGCAGCATCTGTGAAGAAAAAAATTAGTGTTAACGTTTCAGGTCCGGTGACCCTTCCTCAGAACTGATGGTAGCTGGGAAAACGTCAGTTTATATGCAAAAAATAGGGAGGCGGTGGGGTAGGGAGTAAACGATCAGATAGAGCCTAGAGAGAGAAGAACAGTTGGACAGACCAAGGAGTTGATAACGATCTGGTTGGGCGGGTGAATAGTTGTTAATTGGGACTGTTAGTGACTACCAACAGGTGGTGTGTAATGGCAGGCTATGTGATAACAAGGCCTGATGTGTGGGGTAGGGGGCTGGGACATGGGGAGAGTTTAGGCCCTAAAATTATTGAACTCGATATTGAATCCAGAGGGCTGCTGGGTCCCCAAGCAGAAAATGAGGTGTTGTTCCTCCAGCTTGTGTTGAGCTTCGGTGGAACATTACAGTAGGCCAGAGACAGAGACCTTTTAAAATCTTTCCCATCTCACCTTAGACCTATGACTTCTAGTTTTGGATTCCCTCACTCTAGGGAAAAGATCTTGGCTATTCACTCTATCCATGTCCCTCATGGTTTTATAAACCTCTATATGGCCACCCTCAGTCTCCGATGCTCCGGGGATATGAGCCCCAGCCTATTCAGCCTCTCTCTATAACTTGAGTCCTCCAGTCCCAGCAACATCCTTGTAAATTTGTTCTGACCCTATCAAGTTTAACATCATCCTTCCTATAGAGGGAGACCAGATAAGTCCCCAAACTCTGCACTCACTCAGGGTGTGTCTTGCTGCAGATCTGATCTCTCCTTTCTGACCGTGTGAAGGAATTGTAGGATCCTGTTCAAAAGAAGGCTTTTGTAGGTCATGATACTCTTTACTTGCTTGCATACTTCTAACATCACATCACCTTTCCTGATTATAAAGCTCAAATGTCTCCACCCTTTCCTCAGAGCTTAGATTTCTAGTACAATACTGGGGAATCAATCTCTTAGTTTTTCTCTGCATTCATTGCTTAAATACTACTGTGTCTTAGTGACTGAACCTGAACATATTTCAAGATGCAGCCTGACCTGAAAATTGTATAGCTTATTATAATCTGTTCTGTTTCATCATACATTTTGATGATATGATTCAAAGTTATAGGCTTTTTGATTGTTGCTCTACTTAGGGCAGTTTGCATCTGCTAAGAATTTTAAGTGTCTCTCCACTTCATCCATAGCCATTTCAACACCACTCATTGGATATACTTGTTGTCTATTTTTTTGCTCAAGACACAGCATTTGATGAGATGTGGAGAAATTTCTTTAGCCAGAGAGTGGTGAAGCTATGAAACTCATTGCCACAGAAGGCCATAGAGTCCAAGTCATTCAGGGTCTTTAAGACAGAGATAGATAGGTTCTTGATTAGTATGGAGATCAAAGGTTATGGGGAGAAGGCAGAAAAATGGAGTTGAGAAACATATGAGCCATAATCAAATAGCAGAGCAGGCTCAGTGGACCAAATGGACGAATTATATGTTTAGTTACTTGCAATCTTGGTACAAGCAAGTCTATTTGCTGCAATGGTGGACTCAAATAAAAATGTTGGGGAGGAGGAAGTGTGGAGGGAGCTTTGGGACAGTCACCGTCTTACTTTCAGAATGACCTATTCAAGTAAAGAAATAACTCTGAAATGGTCTCAGCAGATGGGCAGTGGCACATCTTAGTAACCTATCTTTACATTGTTTTGAGAAACTGTGGCAGTTTTGATTCCACTTATCAAGTCAGATTACTCTCAGTAGCCATCTTTGCAGCATGTTATTGTCCATTTTCAAAAGAAAAGTAATTTCCAGAAAATTCCACACTGAGTAAAGTTCATATTTTAAAAGCTATGAACAGGACATGCTTTTTACCTGGCTCGACAGGTTTCCTTCAAAAAAGGTGCATGTGTCATGCATGACAGCAAGGCATTGAATTTTCTCAAGATTTCTTTGCCTGTTATTTGCTCTTCAAGTTATGGATCTTTCTCGATTATGCCTTCATAATCAAACTGTGACTTTTTGACACATACACAAAAATATCACTGCCTTAGTCAAGTTGATGCATTTAGTATATGTACATAACTTGTCTTCACCTAACTATACTTTCCTTAGAATTGAGTATCACAGTAGGCAAGATAAATAGAACTGCATCTGTCTTGGGCCAGTTATATAGTAGCTTGTTATTAAGTCTATTCTGTTTTTTAATGTTGTCAGGAGTTCCTTAAGAAAGAATTTAGTGAAGAAAATATTTTGTTCTGGCAGAACTGTGAGTACTTCAGTCAAATCCCTAAGAATGACAAGAAACAGGTGAGAAATAAGTTAAAAGAGTTCGAAATTTTTTCCATGACTCTGTTCTTGCCCCTGTACTTCCTCTCCTTTAGGTTTTGCCTCTTTGTAAGGATACAGTTGGCACAAAATGAACATATAGATTTTAATAATGCCGTCACAATGATGTAATACATACAAAAACAAAATTAAACTTACCCTTTTTGTCGCACTGTCATGACTTAATATCAACAGTGCAGTTAGTAACTCCTCTTTACCATTTAATCAAAACCTGCTATCATTTACTTTCTCTCTCCACAGATGGTGCCTGACTGACTGAATACTTCCAGCACTTACTGTTTTATTTCAAATTTGTAATGTTCACAGTACTTAGATATTCCAATTGAAATGCTGCTTTATAGATATCTACAATATGATGTTGCAAGAACCGTCAAAGGGAAAGACAATGAAGAAGAAAAGTGTGTGGAGGAAAGGCATCTCGGAGACAGTCAAAGCTTCGAGGGAGTACAGTGATCCTCTCTCTACCTCTCATTCCTAGAGCTAAGATTTAATTAACTCATGACACATATTTTAAAAGAAATGCTACCAAGTACATCTGTAATCTGTTTCACAAATATGAGGAAACACATTGCAACTTGTCAGTTTTCAACAAACACAAAATCTTAACCCAAAATGGAAACTGAAAATGCTGAAAACACTCAGCAGGCCAGGCAGCATCTGTGGAATTAACATTTCATGTTGACAAGGGAATAGAATCAGAGATGATGAGTAAGGAAATGCATTTCACACAGCAAGAGGTTGGGATCTGGAATGTAGTGTTCATGACAGTGATTTATAGAATCAAATGTAGATTTTAAAAGGGAATTAGATTAAAAAAGGAGAAAAATTGAAAGATATGGAGAAGGAGCAGCATAGTGAGACTAACTAGATTGCTCTTTAAAGGAGTCTGTGCAGACTCAGTGGCATGAATACCCTTATTCTGCACAGCTTAGTGTTTTATTGTAGGCAGATGTTGTTTCCAGATTTTGTTGCAAAATCCAGTTTTTGAACGCTCAACTTGAAGTAATGCTGAAAAATGTGTTGTGATGAGGCTGCACAAAAAAAAATCTCAAAGAGAAACAAAACATGTAGGAAATGTTCAGCAGGTCCGATAGCTCAGCATCTATGGAGTTTTAGGTCAAGATGACTTGCAGAAGGATACCCTGTAGCATACTGGTAATGTCATTGGGTTAGTAATCCTTTTGCTTGGAGATATGAATTTAAAACCTACCACAGCAGCTGGGGGACTTTGAATTTAATAAATTTGAATTAAAATGCTGGCCTCATTAGTGACAACTATGAAACAACAAATTGATGGAAAACCTATGTATCTGCAACATTTGATTAAATATTTTGTTATTTATGAAATAGTGAATCTGTCTCCCTGGTAACCTGTTTGTGATACAGTCTTCCTCACTTTGCTTGTGTACTTATTTCTTTTAAATATCCATATGTTAATCACAGTAGATGTTTGATAATTAACCCGAACTTGGTAAAACACAACTTATGTCTTCTTCTTTGTGATTCCATTGTTTTACAGCTTCTGTATAGAGCTCGGGAAATCTACAACAACTTTTTATCCAACAAGGCAAATACTCCTGTCAATATCGATAGCCAGGCACAGTTAGCTGATGATATTATTAATGCACCACACCCAGATATGTTTAAAGAACAACAACTGCAGGTATAGTAAAATAAACAAAGTGTTTGTCTATTTACATATTCTGCTGATAAACTCTTTTCTCACTAATCCCTCAGTCAAAAACCAATAAATCGCAGTGACATATTTTGTAGAATTAATGATACTGCCAAATAGGCCTAATCGCAGAAAATATTTTAGCCTGCAAAGAAATTTTCAGTCATCATAGTTGGTGACTTTGCATAATGAAGTCAATGTATGCATTTGTTTTTCAGCTGTATTTTTTCACAAGTATCTAGTGTTAAGTAGCATATGCATAATGTAATATTATCCATTTCTTTTGATTTGAAAATAACTATTTTAGAAAAAAGGTCTACAGTATTTTTTCCTCCAAAGTAGATTTTTAACCTGATGAAGTTTGACAGCTACACTCGCTTTCTGAAATCAACACTATACCAAGAATGCATGTTGGCAGAAGTGGAAGGTCGCTCCCTACCTGATCCTTGTCAGGTACCATGCAGTCCTGCATCAAGGCACAGCACCACTTCAGACCAATCTACCCCAAACAAAGTAGGTATTTAACATTTCAATTTTTTAAATTTAACTTCTTATTACCATGGGATGGATGAGGGTTAAGAATAACAATGAGCATTTTCAACTCCTGATCATTATCCAGAGCCCTGTGCGGAATGTAAGTGAAGACAGGATTGGACTCATAACCTGACATTAATCACTTCCCAAACACACATGGCATATTTGGACTTGGTTGAGGTATTTTGGGACATCAGTGGAACTGCAGCCTAGCATGTTGTGCTTGCCTCCAGAGATGAGGAAAACAGGGAGGGGAGATAGGGTTGAAAAACAATGAATCAAAATAAAATACATCTTCCAAAGATTATTTTTAACATTTGTGGGATGTGGACATTGCAGACTGACCTGCACGTTATTGCCCATCCCTATTGCCCTTGAGAAGGTGGTGGTGAGCTGCCTTCTTGAACCGCTGCAGTCCACCTGCTAAAGGTTGACCCACAATGCCATGAGGGAGGGAATTCCAGGATTCTGACCCAAAGACATTGAAGGAATGACGATATATTTCCAAATCAGAATGGTGAGTGGCTTGGGGGGGATCTTGTTGGTGTTGGCGTCCCTATGTATCTGCTGCCTTTGTCCTTCTAGATTGAAGCGGTCATGCATTTGGAAGGTGCTGTCCGAGGATCTTTGGTGATTTACTTCAGTGCATCTTGTAGGTAGTACACACTGCTGCTACTGAGTGTCAGTAGAGGATGGAGTAGATGCTTGTGGGTGTGGTGCCAATCAAGTGGGCTGCTTTGCCATGGATGATGTCAAGCTTCTTGAATGTTGTTGCAGCTGCCCCCACCCAGGCAAGTGGGGAATATTCCGTGTCATGTAGGTGGTGGACAGACTTTGGGGAGTCAGGAGGTGAGTTACTCGCCACAATATTCCTAGTCTCTGACCTGCCCTTATAACCACTTTGATGAGTCCAGTGATTTTCTGGTCAATGGTAACGCCAAAAATAGAATAGAATAGAATATCTTTTAGTGTCAGATGTACTCCAATGAGCGCAGTGAAATGTTTGTAATGTTGCCTCTCGGCGCCATCTTACATACTGGGTATGTAAGTACAGATACTTTAGATGTTGTCACAGAATTGAAATAGTAAAAAAAATTAGCATGGGAATGTAGATTTTAAAAAGTCCAGAATAAAAATAAAAAGTGTCTTTAAGTACTCAAGCTATGGTCCTTTTCCAAATGAGTCTGTGTCTGCTGGGCTTCAGAACATAAGACCATGCTGCCTCCACGCGCTGGCCGTTGTCCAGGACTCGTCCTGCTCCCTGCCCCGGAACTCGGCCCATGACTCGCTCTGCTCTTTGCTCCGGAACTCGGACCCCAACGACTAGCTCTGCTCCCTGCCCCGGAATTCGAACCCCGACTCACTCTGCTCCCTGCTCTGGGACTCGAACTCCTACTCACTCTGCTCCCTGCTCCAGGACTTGGCCCATGACTTGCTCTGCACCCTGCTCTGGAACTCAGCCCGTGACTTGCTCTGCTACCTGCTCCAGGCACCCGCTGTGCTTGTTCTGCTGCCAGCTCTGTGATTCGGCTGTGCTCGAACTGCTCCTGCTCCAGGACTACGCTTGCGCGCTCTGCTCCGCCTAAGCTCCAGCCATGATTCATTTCCCCTCGTCTTGACTTGATCCTCCAGGTAGAGTAGGGTAGTTTAAGAAGTTGAAAGTTGGTGGAGGGGGGTGGAGGGAAGCTGCTGCGGAGCTTCAGTAAAGCTTTTGATAAGGTTCCACACGGTAGGCTATTGGAGAAAATGCGGAGGCATGGGATTGAGGGAGATTTAGCAGTTTGGATTAGAAACTGGCTTTCTGAAAGAAGGCAACGAGTGGTGGTTGATGGAAAATATTCAGCCTGGAGTCCGGTTACTAGTGGTGTGCCGCAAGGATCTGTTTTGGGACCACTGCTGTTTGTCATTTTTATAAATGACTTGGACGCAGGCATAGGTGGATGGGTTAGTAAGTTTGTAGATGACACTAAAGTCGGTGGAGTGGTGGATAGTGTGGAAGAATGTTGCAGGTTGCAGGGAGACTTGGATAAACTGCAGAATTGGGCTAAAAGGTGGCAAATGGAGTTCAATGCAGATAAATGTGAGGTGATGCACTTTGGGAAGAATAATAGGAAGGCAGAATACTGGGTCAATGGAAAGATTCTTGGTAGTGTGGATGTGCAGAGGGATCTTGGTGTCCAGATACATAGATCCCTGAAAGTTGCCACCCAGGTTGATAGTGCTGTTAAGAAGGCATACGATGTGTTAGGTTTCACTGGTAGAGGGATCGAGTTCCGGAGCCGTGATGTCATGCTGCAACTGTACAAAACGCTAGTGCGGCCTCACTTGGAATATTGTGTGCAGTTTTGGTTGCCCCATTTCAGGAAGGATGTGGAAGCATTGGAAAAGGTGCAGAGGGGATTTACCAGGATGTTGCCTGGTCTGGAGCGAAGGTCTTATGAGGAAAGGCTGAGGGACTTGGGTCTGTTCTCATTGGAGAGAAGAAGGCTAAGAGGGGATTTAATAGAGATATACAAAATGATCAGAGGATTAGATAGGGTGGACAGTGAGAGTCTTTTTCCTAGGATGACGTCGGCTTGTACGAGGGGGCATAGCTGCAAATTGAGGGGTGATAGATTTAAGACAGATGTCAGGGACGGTTCTTTACTCAGAGAGTGGTAAGGGCGTGGAATGCCCTCCCTGCCAATGTAGTTAACTCATCCACATTAGGGGCATTTAAACAGTCCTTGGATAAGCATATGGATGATGATGGGATAGTGTAGGGGTTGGGCTTAGATTAGTTCACAGGTTGGCGCAATATCGAGGGCCGAGGGGCCTGTTCTGCGCTGTATTGTTCTATGTTCTATGTTCTATGTAAAAGAAATGAAAGGAAAAGAAACTAGCGAGCAGAGGATTTCAGGCTGGAGTGTCTTACTCTGCCACTATCTTGTCTTGTTTTGGAGGATTCAGTGATGGTAACATCATTGAATGTCGAGGGGTGGTGATTTGGTTGTCTCTTAATGGAGATGATCGTTGCCTGGCATCTGTGCTGCACAAATGTTACTTGCCACTTGTCAGCCCAAGCCTGGATATTGTCCAGATTTGTTACATTTAAAAACATGGACTGCTTCAGTATCTGAGGAGTCGTGAACAGTGCTGAATATTGTGCGATTATCGGTAAGCATCCCCACATCTGATCTTATAATGGAGGGAATGTCATTGATGAAGAATCTGAAGATGGTTGGCTCTAGGACGGTGCCCTGAGAAACTCCTGCAGAGGTGCCCTGGAGCTGAGATGACTAATGAGCAAAGTAAATTCTTGTTCTGCAATAAGACACATGTTAAGCCCAGTTTATGTTGTCAGTTCAATCTTAGCAGCAAGCGGTTGAGAACGTGTTTCAACATGGCTACAAAAGCATCCTTCATTCCTCTGCAATTACATTCATCACTGTAATTGTATTCAGGTGGAACGTGATAAAATGCTAAATCAGGGCCATCTTGATTTACTGTGGTGCAAGCTATTCAAACTGAATTTTGGCATGCACCATATTAAGTGAATATGAATTTAATGGAGAGAGAGAGGCTGTTGCCTCTGAATGTAAGAGTCTAAAAATGTTGATGCTGTAGATTACATTAAGCACCACACAATATGACATTCGAAATGTCAAATCAAGTCAGGTTGAAGAACAGCTTTGTCCTTCAAAGGAGTATCAAATCTCCTTCATAGTTTTGTAACAATGGGCTGAATGTTAAGAACACTGAATGATGTGGCCTTGGGAGAGAAACCTGGGAGAATCGTGTGAAAAGTTGAGCAAGGCATTTCTTGACATCAGTAGCAGTTTGTGTGTTTTCAAACAGAATTCTGTACATTTAGATGAGATTCTTAACAGGGAGCAGCAAGCTACTTATTAATGGGGATTACTGATTGTTGGCCTCATTAACTGTAGATATTTTCTAATTGACTTGTTCAGAGATGTTATGACACACTTTTGGAGTAGAGGGGACTTGAACCCAGGCCTCCTGATTGTGAGGTAGGAAGGCTACCATTGTTCCACAAGAGTCCTTAGGGTTCCCCTTGTAGCATTGACCAAACTAATTCATCTCAAGTGTTTTCAAATAGGCTACTTCACAAGTGGAGTATAAATTGGACAACATTTGTAGCAAGTCTCCATGTCCATCAGCCTCTTTACTATACAGAAGTATGAAACAAGAAGATTATTGTCTGTAGGACTGTTTCTAAGATGTGTAGTTCGTTTTAGTCACAAAACATGCTTCTTATTTCAGTTTGTTTTTGTTCTGGACGAATAGATGAGGTCAACTGATTGTGCTTAAACTATTTTTTTTTAAAAAGTCAATGTACTATTGTCTCTGGTATAACCCAAAAACTGCTTCTGATCTACTGAATTATGCATTGTTTACCTCTTCGGAATAACATAAATATTGTATAATCTCTTCTGCTTCTTGCACCAACCAGTTAATCGGTAAAAATCAAACAATGTATAACATGTTTATAAGGGTGTCACTGCATATGTTAGGATGTTATGCATAGGCTAATATGTTATGCTTGGCTAATACCTTAATTTGTTGAGAAATTTATCACAGTGACCGTACATAGATTTATGTTAATTGCCCTAATGGGTGGCATGGTGGCTTAGTAGTTAGCACTGCTACCATGGACCCAAGTTCAATTCCGGCCTTGGGTACTGTCTGTGTGGAGTTTGCATGTTCTGCCTGTGTCTGTGTGGGTTTTTTTTTCTTGCTGGGTGCTGTGGTTTCCTTCCACAGTCCAAAGATGTGCAGGTCAGTTGGATTCGCCATGCTAATTTGTCTGTAGTGTGCAGGCTAGCTGGATTAGCCTTGGTAAATGTGGGCTTATGGGGATGGGATGGGAGAATGGTTCTGGGTGGAATGCTCTTTGGAGGGTCAGTGTGGGCTCAATGAGCTGGATGGCCTCTTTCTGCACTGTAGGGACTCTTATACACGCAGCACTTACAAATAGTACATGAAACTCTGTCTGATTCACTGCCCACAAGAATTTCATCAGATTGTTTTATCTTTTAATTTTCTTTTACTTTTAATGGATTAAAAAAAGCTTCCCTTGAATATAGATAACATCACCTACTGTGTCAGTCTGATAACTGATTGCATGTCAGAGGTGCAACCCTGTGGTCAGCACCACACCATAATAAATTACTACAATTTGTATGACTTTTTTTTCATTCCTTGCAGTCTTTTAAAGTACCAGAAAAATTTCATACCATCAATAGCATAAAACAAGCCGTTAGCCTGGCTGAATAACGCTGCTGCTAATGCTTCAGACAAGCTTCTTCTTACTTTTGTTACCTCTCGCCACACTTTTTGCTCATCCCTCTGGGTTCAAATGGAGCTGGTGCAGATGTGAGAGTGAGGGGCCCTTGGGAGTGGCTGGGGCAGAAGTCTTAAGGTGATAGAGTTGCCTGAAGGGTGTAGGTGGCCATAGTTGTTTAGAGGCAAGCAAAAGACCTTTTGACCTTGACCATCAGGTTTCCTGAATGCAGCCTAAGGTTCCTGACTCCTCTGAGAGAGGACAAGCTGACCTGACTCCATGAACATTGTGGGGGAACTGGGAGTTGCCGACCATCTCACTGGAGCCAGCAGGGGAGATGTGCAGGGTGTAGACTTGCAACCTGTATCCTTATCCCATGTTGGTGAAAATTGTCAGCATTGGGCATGGGGGTAGGAATCCCAAAATCAAGTGCACCTGCAAGGTTTAAATGGTTCTGGAATTGTCCTGACTCCACAAAAATCTAGGCTAAATTTAATTGAAGCGGACACTCTGAAGAGTACAAATCCTGACAATATTCCTGGAACAGAACTTGTGTGGACTTGTGCTCTCAAATGAGCCATGTCACCAGCCGAGCTGTTTCAGGATGCTGCGACATTGTCATGTACCTGACATTTTGTGCAACTGCTCAAGTATGTCTCACCCATGAAAAGCAGGACAACTCTAACCCGACTTGTTACAATCCAGTCAATCTACTCTAGGCCATCAGAAACGTAATGAAAAGTTTCATAAGGTTTGCTATCAAGCCACACTTATTAAGCACCTGTTCTCTGATACTCAGTTTGGATTCAGCCAGGGCAACTTGGCCCCTGACCTCCTTACATCCATTGTTCGAACATGGAAGAAAGTATAGAACCTGAGCTGGCTCTTGACACCATGGCGTCATTTGACTGACTATGAGATTAAGAAGCCCCAGCAAAACTGGGGTCAATGGAATACAGGAGGAAAATCTCCACTGGTTGGAGTCCTAGTGCAAAGAAAGATTGCTGTGATTGGCGATCAATCATCTTAAACGAAACATCACTATAGGAGTTCCTCAGATATTAAGCTCAGCTATCTTCAGATGCTTTATCAGTGACCTTTCTTCAGTCATAGGGTCAGACATGGAGATTTTTGCTGAAGATTGTACAATGTTCAGCACCATTTGTGATTCGTCAGATACTGAAACATTCAGTGTCCATATGCAACAAGACCTGGACAGCATTCAATCTTGAAGAGATGAGTGGCAAGTAATATTTACACCAAGCAAGAGCTAGGCAATGACTATCTCCAAGAAGGGAGAATCTAGCCATCTTCCTTGATATTTAATGATATTACTGTCATTGAATTTTCCACTGTCAATATCCTGAGCATTACCATTGACCAGAAACAGAACTGGATCAACAATAAAAGTACTTCCAAGAGCAGGTCAAAGGTTGGGAATTCTATGGCAAGTAACTCACTTCTTGACTCCCCAAAGCTTGGTTACTGTCTACAAGACAAAACTCACAAGTCAGATGGTTTACTCTCCACTTGCTTGGATGACTGCAACTGCAACTACATTCAAGAATTTCAACACAATCCAGGACAAAGGAGCCCACTTCATAGGCTCCCCATCTGCTACTAGCAACATTCACTTCAAACACCATAAATGCAAAGTACCAGCAGTGTGCACCATCAACAAGATATATTGCAACAACTCACCAACGCTCCTTAGATAACACCTTACAAACCTCTACCATTGGAAGGACAAGGGCAGCACATGCATGGGAATAGCACCAGCTGCTAATTCCTCTCCAAGCCTTGCAGAATCCTGACGAAGAAATAATCATTGTTCCTTCATTGTTGTTGAGTCAGATTCCTGGAACTCCCTTCCTAACAGCGTTGTGGGTGTCCCCATACCCTAAGGACTGCAGCAGTTCATGAAGGCAGCTTGCCACCACATTCTCCAAGGCAATTAAGGTTTAGCTAGAAATACTGGTCAGGCCAGCAAAGGCCGCATCAAATGATGTTGATGGTTGATAGGATGCTTCACTGAATTACGGTAGTAAAGGTTTCTACAGAACAGCCATGAAGTTGCAACCATTTTATTTTTCACTGAACACAGGGCACAAAGGCAAATATATACTCAGTCTTCTCTGTGCCTAGAAATTTCCTTCAGCTTTTTACATAGCTATATATGAATACTTTCATGATAAAACTGAAAACTTCCGTAGAAGGGTCATTGGACCCGAAACAATAACCCCTTATTTCTCTCCATAGCTGCTGCCAAACCTAGTGAGATTTTGTAGCAATTTCTGTTTTTGTTAGCAAAGGTAATGTTCTAATTGCAAGCCTTATTCACTTGTATTCATTTTTCCTGTTCCAGTCCAGTACAAGGATTAAATCGTCCAGATTGTTACCCATTGAGCTTGAAGATGATAATGGCAACAAGAAGAGGGGAACATTTTTCTCCTGGTCACGGAGGAGCCTGGGAAGAACTCAAAAGAAAAAAGAGAATGGCGATTCACATGCTGGTGAATTCTGCAGGCATATGTTTTAATGCTGCTAGACAGTCCATTTTTATTTTTGAGAGAGGCTGTACACTTACCAGGTCCTGAGAATTTGTCTCTGTTTTCAGGGGTGGGGATTGGCTGGAGAAGCTGGGTTTTGGCATCCTTAAGCAAAGAAAATGGTGCAAGATTTGAGAGCGGTATACAAGATTATGAGACGTGTACTTAATGTGGACAAGGATACTTATTGTGGACAAGGATAAACTTCTCCCATTAGCTGATGATTAATGGACTAGGGTTAACAGATTTACAGTTTTGTGCAAGAAATGGAGGAATTTTATAGTGAATAGTAATGACCTGAAACTTGCTGCCGATGAAGATGGTGGAGGTGGAAACAATGATTTCAAAAGGAATTTGGATAGGCACTTGAAGGAAATAAAGCTGCAGGGTTACAGGGATCAAGTGAGTTGGGGGGGGAAGTGGTGTGAGACTGCTTGGTTTGCTCAATGAGCTGAAAGGCCTCCTTCTGATCCATTCTCTGACAAATTCTCAGAAGGCCGTGGAGATTGGGGTCATTGCAGGTTAAGGTAGACATATCTTTGTATGCTAGTAAATTAGAGATTATCAAGGGATAGATAAGGATGTGAAAGTCAAAACGCAAACAAAGCAATTGTGATCTTATTGAATGGTTGAGCAATCTTGTGGGGAAAATGGCCTAATTCTGCTCATAGTTGATATGTTTGTTCAAAAAATTCAACTTTTTGTGCTTTGGGATTGAGTAAGGATGTCTACTAAGGCTGTTTCAGTACTGTGACAGAAAACAGATTTAAGAGGTTAAAACACAGAATTTTGGAGAAGTTGAGCACAGATTTCTTGCTTGTGAAAGAAAAGAAAGTTGGGATGGGATACCAGTTTGCAAAGACAAAATGACCAAGTGTTGGCTTTTTTGAGGAGAGCGGTGATGACAGCAGATTTGAAGACAGGCATGACAGTACCTGAGGACAGAGAGCTATTAACACTATCAGATAAGATGAGTACAAAAGTGAAAATTGAAAGGTCAGCAGTTTGGTGAGAGTGGAGTGGAGAAAGTAAGAATGAGTCTCATTACTAGGTAAGCTTGGAGAGGCTATAAAGGTGGATGGCAGAGAAAGGTGCAATGTTAGGGTAGTGCAGGCAGAAATCTTCGAGGAAACTTGGCTAAGTGGCCTTTGGGAAGTAGCCATTTTACTTGTAGTCATGCCAATCCTTGAGATGCTATAGATTTGAGGTTGATTATTTGTTAAATAGATTTGTACTTACGAAGAGTAGACTGAAACAAGTGTTCCTAACTTTGCTCACTGGTACCTGGATTTTATGATTTACTGTATTCAATAGTCTGCAATTCACCAATTATTAATTTAATATGGTTTAAAATGTTGCTACAGACTTCTATATGAATATGATTACTGCCTGCTGATTAATTCTGTTTGAAATCAGACCAACCAGACAGCAATATTGAACAATCCTACTGATGGCTCACTTGATTAAATCAATGGGTAACTAAGCCATGAGGGTTACAAGGCCTTTGGTTTGATTTCTGCACTGTACTAAGCTAATTCTAATCAAGGTTTGGTAATTGGCTTGATTAGAGAGGGGCCAATGGAGCACATGCTGTGCCATGGACAAATGGAGCAGAATTGACCTGCATTGATTCCTTTTATAGAGATGATATGAATGTTGAGTATGGAACACAGACAAAACAGCCATGATCTTATTGAATAGCAGAGCAATCTTACGGGACATCATGTGATCTGATGGGGGAACCTAGCACATCAGTGCTAAAGATAAAGGTGAAACGGTTGCAACAATCTTAAACCCAAAGTGCCAAGCAGATGCAATGTCTCAGCCTGCTCCAGAGGTTCCCAGTATCACTGATGCCAGTCTTCAACTAATCTGATGACCTCCATGTGACATCAAGAAGTGGTTGAAGGCACTGGATACTGCAAAGGCAGTGGGCCCCTGACAACATTCTGTCAATGGTACTGAAGACGTGTGCTTCAAAGCTTGCCACACCTGTAGCTAAGTTGTTCTTGTACAGTTACAAAACTGTACACAAAAACCCACTAGTTATGAGCATGTCAGTCTACTCTTAATCACCAGTAATCTGATCAAAAATGTCATCAAAGATGTTATCAAGCCGTACTTGCTTAGCGAAAAGCTGCTCTCTGCTTGGCCACTCAACTCCTGACCTCATTACAGCCTTGGTTCGAAATTGGACAAAAAGCTGAATTCCAGAGGTGAGGTGAAAGTGATTTTATCTTTATTACTATGACTTCAAGGCAGCATTTAACTGAGTGTGGCATCAACCTATATTAATGATCTGCAAGCAGGGACAGAGTATAACATAGCAAAGTTCACGGATGATGCTAAAATAGGTGGGAAAAGCAGGCAGTAAGGAGAAGAGTTTACAGATGGATATTGATAGGCTAGGAGAATCTGGTAGATGGTGTTTAATGTGTATAAGTGTGAGATTGTCTATTTTTGGCTGGAAAAATAAAAGGGAAAATTATTATTTAAATGGGAAGCAGATTCAAAGTGTGTCAGTGCAGAGGGATGTGGGCATCTTTGTGCATGAATCACAGAAAGTGTGTCTGCAGCTGCAGCATATAATAAGGAAGGCAAATGGAATCCTGGCATTCATTGCAAAAGGACTGGATTATAGAACTGAAAATGTGTTGTTACGATTATATATGGCGTTGGTGAGACCACATCTGGAATAGTGTGTTCAGTTTAGTCTCCTTACTTGAGGAAGGATTTAGTGGCGCTGGAGGCAGTTCAGAGATGGTTCACAAGGTTGATTCTAATGATGAAAGGGCTAATGTCCAAGGAGCTGTTGCATAGCTTGGGCTTGCATCGCTGGAGTTCAGAAGAATGAAGGGCGATCTTAATTGGTAACTTAGAAGAGATTGATAGGGTGGACTTTGAACAGATGCTCACCCCATGGGACATTCTTGAACAAGATCACATAGATATAGAGTGAGAGGAAGTAGGTTCAGAACTGAGATGAGGAGAAACTACTTCTCGCAGATGGTTGTGAATCTGTGGAACTCGCAGAGTGCAGAGGAGGCAGAATCAATCAACACATTTGAGAAAGAAATGGATATGTTTCTGATGAAAAGCAGGATGAAGGACTGTGGGGCAGGCAGGTGAGTGGAGTTCAGACCAGGATAAAATCAGCCATGATCATGTTAAATGGTGGAATGGGCTCGAAGGGCTGAATTGCCTACTCCCGCTCCTAGGTCCTATGTTCAAGGAGTCTGAGCAATGAGAACTGGGGAGAAAACTGGTTGGTGTCATATGTAGCACAAAGGAAGACGGTTGTGGTTATTGGAGGTCAATCATCCCAACTCCATCACATCTCTGCGGGAGTTCCTCATGAAAATATCCTAGGCCCAAATATCTGCTTCATCAATGCTTCTATCACAAGGTCAGAAGTAGGGATGTTTGCTGATGACTGTACAATTTTCCCCACTGTTCACAACTCCTTAGACACTGTCATGTCTAAATTTAACTAGATCTGGGCAATATCCAAGTTTGGGCTGACAAGTGGTGAGTAACATTTGCACCACATAAGTGCTATGCAATGACCATCTAGGGTAGGTAGTAGCAGAGTATTGATGTCAATGACCTAGTAATCCAGATCTCCAAGCAACACCTACATCCATGAATGAATAAAAATCAATCTTCAACAAGAGGGAATATAATCATCATCCCTTGACATTCACTGGCTTTACCATTGCTGAAACCCCCATTATCATCATCCTGGGGGTTGCTGTTGACCAGAAGCTCAACTGAACAGTGGCGGGGATCCCTGCAGTGAATAACTCACCTCCTAACTCCCTAAATCTATCTCCAAAGCACATGTAAGGAGTGAGTCAGAGTGGTATCTCACTCTGTACTATTTAGATAAGCCATGGGCAGAAAGACAGAAGGTATTGCAACACATATAGATAAACAATAAGTGCACTGATACGCGAGGGAGTAGTTCAGCTCACTTCTAATTTGTAGACAATCTTTTGGGGAGACAGGAGGTGAGTTAGTCACCATGGAATTCCTAGCCTCAGACCTGCTGTTGTAGCCACAGTATTTATGGACAATCCAGTTCAGTTTCTGGTCAACAGAACTCCCATGATATTGATAATGGGGGATTCAGCGATGGTAATGCCATTTAATTGCTATTTATGGGACTTTTCTGTGGGAAAATTGATGATTATGCTTTAATAGCAGTCAAAATAAATCTTTCTGCAAAGCACTTTGTGGCATCCTGCAGTTGTACAAGGCACTGCATTATAACAATTCTTTCTTCACTTCAGTGCTGGCATTGAAAAATTGTCGCTTGGTAATATGTGGCGGTCTTTTGATAGAATGGAGAATATTCAGAAATGATTATGTATTCTGTATAGGAAGAAATAAGGATAAATAGGCCTAAAAATAAAACTTGTTATCTAACTAAAATTCAAAGACGCTACCTTTTTTGTATACTATGTTCACTAAGTCACGTTAACCTTACCTTGCACTTGTTCAAAGAAGTGTGCGGATCATAATTTTATGTGGCAACAGAAGCAGTGCTCTGTTGTTTTACAGACTGTAGAGGACTGCAGGAAATAATTTTATATTCTTAAACTATGCATTCTTTCTCTCACTCACTAGACCTGTCTGAAAGTAATGGACTGTCTCAGTGGCATCGTGAATCATTTGGCTCCATGTCATCTTCCACCAGCACAGAGGGGATGGCTTCTAGCTGTCCAAGAAACAACAAACAAGAGGTTAGTGCAAATTAAACAGAAATAGGGAGTAGTTCCACAGCTCACATGTAGGAGTAGTGGAGGATCTGAAGCATGATTACATTTTGAAAACGTTTCCTTAGTTTAATAGTTATTCACCAACTCCAGATCATTTACAGGAAATAATCTGTTTATGTCTATTTCAAAGTTAATTTAAAGAAAATGACTAGGGATGACGTGTGCTGGTTTAAGTCAGTGTGCTGTACAGTTTAGGAGAATCCCAGGACTGATCTTTGCTTTGTGCTCATGCCAGTTGAGGGAATGAAGGATAACCAAAACTGGCTCGCTTCATTGTCTCAGGGGAGCACAGTTGTCACCCTGGGAATTAGGCTGACGTCTGCTATATTGGCTGCTCACAGCGTCGTCATCTTTACATTGGTGGAACCAAAAACAGAGAAGTGGTCATACTTCCGCTGTGTCCTTAAAAATGATCCTGAACTTCCAGTTGCTTGCCAATTCAATAAACCTTCTTTTGCCCATGCTAACATTTCAGTTTTAGGTCTGCTGCTTTATTCCAACAAAGCTCTATGCAAGCTGCTGAGGCACTTTACAGTCTCTGGGACTCAACATTGAGTTCAATAACTTCAGACCTCTGTCTTCCATTTTGATTACATGCCACCCTCTCACCTGGCTGTGTCATGTTTATGCCTTTTTTTTTATGTGTTTGCTTTTTTTTTAATTTAGTGCCATTTTGTACAAATAATTTTAGATTCTTGGTGTTCAGAGGGCCATTCCTACTGAAGTCTGTGTGTCCTTAGATTAGACAAGCTGCCAAAGTCTGGCACCTTCAGCAGCTCTTTGGTATCGAGGCCCAATCACCTCAGAGCAGAAACCTCAGGGACACAACTGTCCCTCCTCTCCTGCTCTTCTTTCTGCAGTTTGATATAGATGCCTCTGACAGGTCCACACCAGATACAATTCATTAAGTGTGTCACCTTACCTGCAATTTTGATGTGAAGTTTCTTGCTGCAGATGATGATGATTTCCTTGCAGACTCTCTTGTTGGTGTGGAAGTCATTGATAGGTCGGTGCAGTATTTCTCGATTATCACTCGAGCAGCTTTCTTGACTATCTCAGTCCTGACACAACCCATCTTGGATCCATTATGTCCTTTACATAACTATAAGTTATACCTATTTTATGTCTGTATCTCTCCTTTACCACCATGAGCGCATCCTTTGCCTTTTGCTCTGGGCAGCTTCAAGATCTGTTCCTCTCACTCCTCCTCCTCCTCTGCCAACAACATAAAAGACATGAATTCTGAGCCTCTTCCAGTTTTAAAGCAGAGTCATATTGGACTTGAAACATTAATTCTGTTTCTCTCTGCATAGATGTTGTCAGACCTGCGAGTTTCTCCAGTGTTTTCTGTTTTTACTCTAGGCTGATGTTAAGATGGTCACTTGGGTGAGGTCGTGGAAATACTCTAGCTTAAAACTTAGAACTAAAACCCATAAAGAACTGGACATCTTTAAGAGAAGAGAAGAGAAAGGGATACAATTACTGAAAAAGGAACAGTGTTGAAAAAAATGCTGCGGAGATATGTTTTATGACCAAACTGACTTCTTGTTCTGGAATCATCTTAGTGTTGAATGCCCTGGACATTCATGAGCTTCATAAAAGGCAGACCACATTTACTGAATCTAGTTGGAAGTTTTGTTGAAGCAATAGAAAGTTGAAGACATGCTGGTTATGGATTATGTCAATATAGTTTTGGCAAAGTAACAGTTAAAAGGCAATTAACAAAATTGAGGGCCATGGATTATGGAGCGGGAGTCAATGGATAAAAATAATTGGCTAAAAGTCAGATAACAGTGACTTGTAATAGATGGTTCTTTTCCAGACTACATGGTGACTGTGGTGTTCCTCAAGGGCCAGTGCTAGAACTGCTGTGTTTTTTGCTTCACATAAGTGGCTTGGAAATTGGAACACAGAGTAAAATTTCAAAATTTGCTAAAGATACAGAACTTGCAGGTACAGCAAATATTGAGAACAATACCAGGCCACTGCAATAGAACATTGATAAGCTAGCAGAGTGGGCAGATATTGGCAGATGGAATTTAATGCATAGAGGATGCTTTTTCTCAGAAGGGATTGGGAGATGCAATCTATACTTGATGACACAGTTTTAGAGAAGGGACAGAGGAACTAATGCACATATTATAGGTGGCAGTGCATATTGAAAGAATAGTTAGTCAGCATATGGTATCTCACACTAACTCTGCTCCCTAAACCATGACCCTCAATTTTGTTAACAGCTTGTTAAGCGGTACTTTGTCAAGTCTGTATAGACACAAATTAACTTTTTCATGCAGGAGAGGTAATGATCTGGAACTCACTGCCTATGAGCATAGTGGAAGTTGAGATGATTTTAAAAAGAAATTTAATAGAACTTAGATATACAACAAAAATAGAGGATAGAGTAAGAAAGTGGGACTGACTGGATTTTATTTTACAGGAAGTTAGCATGGACAATGAGTATAATGGCCTTAATCTGTGCTATTTTGAATTTCTAACCTTATACAATTGAGGGCTATACAATTATACATTATACTATTATACAAATAGCAGACATATAAAATGAAATGATTTGATCTTATTGTGTTAAGAAATATAGGCTAGAATTTTACACCTAGCACTGGAGCAATCTTCTAGAAGGGTGGGGTTCGCATAAGATCTGAGGAAGGGTCACCGGACCCGAAACGTTAACTCTGTTTTCTCCTTCACGGATACTGCCAGACCTGCTGAGCTTTTCCAGCAACTTTGTTTTTGTTCGCATAAGATCTGGTGGGATATTGTCTGGTGGGGGAGTGGGCATATTCAACAGTGAAGTAACAAGGTGTAGAGCTGGATGAACACAGCAGGCCAAGCAG
>JAHRHZ010000012.1:5602060-5616575 GCA_024137785.1 Ginglymostoma cirratum
GCTTGTTATCTCGGATTCTCCAGCATCTGCAGTACCTTTTATCTCTGATACTCTTTAGAAGGATGAGATGGGATCTGATTGAAAGTTAGAGAATACTGAGAGGCCTGGATCAAATGGACATGGAGAAGATGTTCCCACTGAGAGAGACTAAGACCCGAGGACACAGCCTTAGAGTGAAGGGATAACCCTTTCAAATTGAGATGAGGAGGAACTTCTTTAGCTAATGAGTGATGAATCTGTAGGATTCATTGCTGCAGAAAGCTGTGGAGGCCAAGTCATTGAGTGTATTTAAACCAGAGAAAGATAGGTTGTTGATTAGTAAGGGGATCGAGGGTTGCGGGGAGAAGGCAGGAAAATGGGGCTGAGAAACATATCAGCTATTATCAAATGGCAGAACAGACTTGATGGGCTGAATGGCCTAATTCTGCTTCTGTATCTTATGGACCCTATAGGTTTATTCTTCTGGGTTATTTGAGTTCATTGAGCAAAATACCCCATGAAACTTCCTGAAATCGATGCCTAACTGATGATCTTTGGTAAAATTCAGCCCTTTGTGTCGTCATTAAGCTTGTATACATTGATCTTGGGCTTAATTTTGGGTGGTTGATAGGGTCTCACCTACTCTGTTAGTTTTGTCGGGGAATTCTGATGGTGTCAAATGTCATAGCTAGGCCTCATCAGTGATTCAGTGCACCAATGGTAATAGCATCTGCCAGAGGCCCATGAATGTCTTGAGATCCCAGACCAAAGGTGACCTTGGTAGAATGGGCTTGATGCAAAGAAAGAGGTGTAGCTTTCAGCAGCCCCAGCTTCCAATTCTGGGCCCCCAAACAAGGGTTCCCTACCTCTTCTCAGGAGAGCACATTCACTCTCAGCTAGGATACCTTTCCATCTGATTGTTCCAGTCTCTTTTTTTTAAAAGTTCATTCATGGGATGTGGGCATCACTTGACTGAGCCAACATTATTGCCCATCGCTAATTGCCAGGGACTGTAAACATAAATCCCCCATAATAATCAACGTACTAATCTGATTTCTTAACATTTCTCTATTTATACCATCCACTGCTATATCCTGGTTTCCTGAACCTAGGTCATCCTTATTTATTGTGTTAATGCTGTAATTAGTTAACAGAGCCACCTCTCCACCTTTTCATAGCTGCCTTTCCTTCCTAACTGACATAGACCTTTAACATTTATATTCAAATTTTTTTCATTGCTGCAGTTATGTCTCTGTAATGGCTATCACATTATTCTTATTTATTTCTATCTGGGCTATCTGTTCATCTATTTGTTACAAATGTTATCCACATTCAGGAACAGGGGTTTTAGTCTTGTCCTTTTATTATTTATGTAACATTACTCATACCTGTGACTTATTCTTAGATTTGTACGCTCTCGCTTCCTGTCAGAATCTATTTATCATTTCTCTATTAAAATCTTTCTCTCTTGCCTTGTCTCTACTCTTTGATTAACCAAATCTTCCCAAGTTTGGTCGTTTGTCGTCACTATTTAGTTTAAAACCTTTTCTACTTCCCTAGTTCTGTGACTTGCTTGAATATTGGGCCCAGCATACTTCAAATGTGGACCATCCCAGTGGTGCAGCCCACATTTTCCCTAGTATTGATGCCACTGCCCCATCAACTGAAAGTCTTTTCTGCCACATTAGTTTTTGAGCCACGTGTTCAGTGGTGAATTTCTGCTGGACAGCTCACTTAAGTTTGCGTTGTTAATGATCTGGAACACACAAGTTGAGAAATATTTACTACTATCTGATCCTGATTGCATTTGACTTGTTTGTCCCACTTTGAGAAGTGATCTGTGAGTCAAATCTGTGAGTCAAGTTCTTTATATATTTTGTTTATGTAGCTCTGCAAATATTATTCCCAGGTGAAATATAGGCAGCATATGAAGGCTCCTAAACTGGAATAATTTACACATGTTGGAGGACAAAGCACATGCTTTGAAAGCATGTGCTTTGTCCTCCAACATGCTTTGAAAGCATGTGCTTTTCAGGGGAGAGATATTAAAAAAAACTTGGTGCAAGATTTGGCAGAAGTTATTAATAATTAATTTCTCAGATATCAGAGCTTTTAAATTTAGAGCTGCTGCAGCTGCATGGTGTACAGCGGTCATCTTAAATCTTTAAATAGACTGATGTTCTAAATTAGAAACCAGAGGTGAGTGAATGGGTACAATTATTAAATGGCTATCAGAAATTCATTCCATTTTGAAGTAACTCCACAGAGGCCGGTATCCCGTCACCCAGTCACGGTTTATTTCAACGTGGAGAGTCCTTGATACTGATCCAGCTCCCTCAGTGCCAGGTCTCAGAGTGAACAGGATGTCTAGCATCCCTGTTCTTATCTGTTGGTCAGGGCTCCTTAACTGGATCAGATTGACAGCCTTGATCAGGGAACTCATATTCTATGAGGTCCACCTGGCTAACCTCGTTACAATTGCTACATCCCTCCCCCTCTGAGTCTGAGGACATAGCCCGGTTTGTTTTTTTCATAGTTCCTCCTTTTTAGCACTGGGTCAGGTTCCTCCAATAATAAAGCCAGTTGTAGTGCCTGTTGAAGTCCAATTGGGTTTCAGCTAGTGGACGCTTTTGTATGGTTACATCATTAATCCCACTCTCGTCACCACTGATATAACTCCACAGAGGCTGCTGTGCCATCACCAAGCCACCCTTTATTTACATGGGGAGAGTCCTTGACACTAATCCAGCTCCATCAGAGCAAACTGTCAGAGTGAACAGGATGTCTGACACTCCTGTTCTTCTCTGTCAGCCAGGGCTCCCTGATTGGGCTTCTAAACTGGTCCAGTCAGGGAACTCGTATTCTATGGGGCCCACATGGCTGACCCTTGTTGCAATCACTACACATTTAACAAGAAACACTCCAGGTGGCTGCAGTGCATGCACAGGTCAATTATTTTTGCTTCAACTAAGCAAGTTAGCAAAGCTAAGTAAAAGGAGAACTCTGTTTAAGGGAAAATGACTTGGAGCAGAAAATCACGTGGGTTTCTGGTTCAGTCTTACGTGGCAGCGTCGATTAAAACAGTGTTAATCATAAAATTGGACATTGCAATTGATCTATAGAAGGGCAAAGTCGTGAAAATTACTTCACAACAAGATTTACAGTAGCAGAGGGTACCAGTTCCAAATTCCATAGATTCCTAGAAAATCTGTATGAAAGCAGTGACATATGTTCTAAGTTGTACGCAGAAACATGCATAAGCAGTAATCTTAGTCCTTGTTAGAAATACCCATAATCCTGAGAATGAATGTTAAAAAATGTCGGCAGATTCTGGGTAAAGGAGGCAGTATGAGGCCACAGGCTAAAGGACCTGATTAATGTCCAGGCTTAGCCCAAAAAATCGCAAGAAATATTTAAATGACACAAGTGCCAAGAATTATCATCAACAGCAAAGTATGACCTCACTGCTTCCTCTTAAATTCAAAGACATCTCCATTGCTAGGTACAAAGTGCCCTCCTATCCATGTCCTGCAGGTGGGGGTCATCAGAAGCTGAATTGGACGAGCCACATGTGCTTAATGAGAGCAATTCAGAAACTGTCTGTTATGTGGCTTGGTACCTGATTCCCTAAAGCTCCTCATCACAAACAAGGTGAAAATCAGGAATTTAATGGAATACTCAGCACTTGCTTGGATAGGCATAACTGTAACAGCCCAAAGAAGCTTGCCCTGTGCAGCTCAAAGCAATACTGGGAGGTGAGAAGGACTGGCCTTGACACGAAAACTGAATTTGACCAGTTATAGCATCGAGGAGCTCAAGCAAAACTAGAGCCAATGTGAATCATAGGGAAAATGCTCCACTGGCAAAGCACAAAGGGATGGTTGTGGTTCTCGGAGGTCTGTCATCTCAGCTCCAGGACATCTCTGTAGGAGTTCCCCTGGATAGTGCTTTAGCCCCACCATCCTCAGCTGCTTTATCAATGCCCCTGCCTCCATCATAAGTTCAGAAGTGGGAATTTTTGTTGATAACTGCACAATGTTTGCAACTTTGCTGGTACTGAATCAGTCCATGTCCAAATGCAACAAGATCTGTACAGTGTCCAGGGTTGGGCTGACAAGTGTCGAGTAACATTTGCACCACAAAAGTGCCAGGCAAGAACCATCTCGAACAAGAGAGAACCTAGCCATCTGTGTCTTTCAGAGTGGAACAGTGTGTTTTCCTGCATGGGCTGCTATCACCCATCCTTCACTTCTTCACCAGAAGTACAGAGGAAGGTTCACCGGACCCAAAATGTTAACTCTGTTTTTCCTTCACAGATGCTGCCAGACCTTTTCCAGAAACTTTGTTTTTGTTCCTGATTTACAGCATCTGAGGTTCTTTCGGTTTTTCTTCACTTCTTCACCTTCATCTGCCTTGGATACACCTTAGCATTCCTTTCTTTTGCCAAGCACCAGTTGTCCTAGTGGTAGGCTCTCTACATGGGAGTCCTCTCACTTTCGATTAAGGATCAGTGGTAGAGGATGTTGCTTGCAGCAGTACCGTACAATCACAGGTTAAGGATTCCTGAGTCTCCCAGGCCAACTCTCTGTTCTGTAGTACTGTGCGGTGCATCTACTATGCATATATTGACTGTGGAAGGCCACAACTCTATTTTAGTTACTTCCCCACTGTCCTAATCTTTGTGCACATGGTACAAAGGTGGGAGGGCATGTCAGTGCACTTCCATGTGGGCTTGTTATGGAGGGAGCCAGGATTTTGACTGCTGCCTCTCTTTTATGGTTACATCCGCAACAGATGTCCTTGAAAAAGGAGGAAGTGGGGTCCCCAAACACCCTTGAAGCTGTTTGGGATAAGTGGCATCACAGGGGATGGAGTACATTATCTCCCCTCCAAATGATACTTTGTGTTAATTTCCCCCCCCACCCCGGTTTTCCCCTTTTCCTTTTTGGTGAACATTATGGTGCTCCTAGTGGGTGGTTTGAGTCTGTAAATTTGATTAAAAGAATAAAAGAGCAGGGTTGTTCGTCAATGGGAGTTGGCTCCTGGACAGGAAAAGGTGGAAACTGAAGTTTGTGCTAAACTAGAGATTTATAACAAAAGCCTTGTAAATTTTACTGCCTAATACAACATCTTGATATTGGTCTGCTAAACAAAGGAATGTTGGGCTGAAATAGAGAAGTGGATGTGACATTGTGTATGAGTGCATGAGCCTAGAGGGCAAGAAGACACAATCGTGCCAAGTTCGTTTGTCATTCACATGTTGTCTATATTCCTGGATAATTTTGTTCCCCTCTTTTGTTTATAGCTTATACTGAGAGACATATTTTTTATTGTTTATATTTCATAGAATGGGGAATCAGAAGCTTTAGATCTTGGAGTTCCTATCTCTAATCTGGATGGACAGCGTGTTGTTCTGGATATTGCAGAGCATGTTCCTGAAAAAGGTAAGCACACTGTATGAGATAACAAGGTGTGGACCTGGATGAACATAGCAGGCCAAGCAGCGTCAGAGGAGCAGGAAGGCTGACGTTTCAGGTCTGGACCCTTCTTCAGAAATGGGGGAGGGGAAGGGGATTCTGAAATAAATAGAGAGAGAGGAGGAGGCGGATGGAAGATGGATAGAGGAGAAGAAAGGTGATTGATTTGATTGATTGATTGATTTTACTGTCACGTGTAATTGAAATACAGTGAAAAGCTGTGTTTATGAGCGGTACGGGCAGATCACAGCTAACAGAGGATGTACAGATCAAAAAGAGTTCATGGCATACAGGCTACATTGCAGCTTTTATTATTTGAGGCTAGAGTCCATTCAACAGACTGATAATGGCTGGAAAGAAGCTGTTCCTGAACCTGCTTGTGCTGCGTTCAGGCTTCTGTATCTTCTGCCTGAAGGAAGAGGTGTAGGAGGTCATTACCAGGGTGCAATGGGTCTTTGATGATGTTGGCCGCCTTTCCACGGCAGCAAGCTGTGTAATTAGAGTCCATGGATGGAACATTGGCTTCTGTAATGGTCTGGGCTGTGGATACCACCTTCTGTAGTTTCTTACAGTGCTGGGCAGAGCAGTTGCCATACCAGGACATTATGCACCCACACAGTATGCTTTCAATGGTGCATCTGTAGAAGTTGGTGAGGGATCTGATGGACATGCCAAATTTCCTGAGCCACCTGAGGAAGAAGAGGCGTTGTTGTGCCTTCTTGACTATCGCATTTGCATGGGAAGTCCAGGACAGGTCGTTGATTATTGTCATTTCGAACTTGATGCTGTTCACTCTCTCAACCTCAGTATCGTTGATGTAGATGGAGGTGTGTTATCCTCCTTTATTTCTGAAGTTGATGATCAACTCTTTAGTTTTGCCGACATTGAGAGACAGATTATTTTCATCGCACTACAGCACCATGCCTTCTGTCTCCCTTTTGTATTTTGACTCATCGTTGTTAGGTGCCCGTCCAACTGCGGTGGTGTCATCAGTGAACTTGTAGATGGTGCTCGTTCGGAATTTGGCAACACAGTCGTAGGTGTATAGGGAGTACAGTAAGAGGTGGAGGATGCGTCCTTGGGGGGGCTCCAGTGTTGAGTGTAATTGTGGAGGAGGTGTAGTTATCTATTCTCACTGATTGCGGCCAATGGGTCAGAAAGCTGAGGATCCAGTTGCAGAGGGCGGAACCCAGACCAAGGTCACACAGTTTTGAGATCAGTCTGGCAGGGATAATGGTGTTGAAAGCGGAGCAGTAGTCAATGAACAGGAGTCTGATGTCAGTGTCTTTGTTGCTCAGATGTTCCAGGGATGAGTGCAGGGCTAGGGATATGGCATACTCTGTGGTGCTGTTATGTCGGTAGGCAAATTGTAGGGGATCGAGGCAGGTTGGGAGACTAGAGTTGATGTGGGCCATGACCAGCCTGTTGAAGCACTTCACGATTATTGAAGTCAGGGCTATTGGACGGTAGTTATTAAGGCACACTGCATGTGTTTTCTTGGGAATGGGGATGATGGTGGTCTTCTTGAAATAGGCGGGGATTTTGGCTTGTAGGAGGGAGAGGTTGAAGAAGTCGGTGAATACCTCCGTCAGTTGTCTGCACGGGATCTGAGTGCTCGGCCAGGGACACCATCCGGGCCCCTTGCTTTCCTTGGGTTGACTCCCAGGAAGACTGATTTGATCTTTGAAGCGGTGAAAGGGGGTACAGGTGTGTCTGGGGCTGTAGGGGCAGGCATTGCCACGCCGGTGGTATTCTACTGAAACTGAGCATAGAAAGCTTTGAGTGTGTCAGGGAGGGATGTGTCATTGTAGCTATCTTACACCATAAGACCATAGATATAGGCACAAAATTAGATCATTCATCCTGTCTGCTCCATTTAATCATGGCTGATATGTTTCTCGTTCCGTTGCCTTTTCCTCGTTACCCTAGGTCCCCTTTCTTAATTAAGAACCTATCTATCTCTGCCTTAAATGCACTCAATGACTCGTCCTTCATAGTCCTCTGTGACAATGAGCTCCAAAGATTAACTACCCTCTATCTGCAGAAATTTTGCCTCATCACACTTCTAAAGGGTCACTCCTTACTTTGAGTCTGTGCCCTTGAGTCCTAGTCTCTGCCACTAGTGGAAACATCTTCTCCACCTGCACTCTATCCAGGATTCTTAACATTCTGTAAGTTTCAATCAGATACTCCTCATATTTCTAAACACCACTGAGTATAGACCCAGAGTTCTCAACAGTTTCATATATGATGAGCCCTTCATCCCAGGAATTATTTTTGTAAACCTCTGGACCCTCACCAACGCAAGCACATACTGTCTTAGAGTAAGTGTCTAAAACTGCTCACGAGATTCTAAATGTGGCCTGACCAGAGAGTTATGCAGCCTAAACAGCATATTTCTGTTCTTATTTTCTACCCGTCTTGAACCGAATGCCAACATTGCATTTACCTTCCTTAGTCTGAATTGAACCTGCATATTAACTTTAAAAGAATCTTGAACTAGGACTCCTGAGTCCCTTTGTGTATCAGATTTCCAAAGCCTTTCCACATTTAAATAATAGTCACCGCCTCCATTCTTCCTAGCAAAATGTATAACATCACAGTTTGCAACATAATATTCCATCTGCCACTTCTTTGCCTACTTGCCGAGCATGCCCAAGTCCTTCTGCAGCCTCCCCACTTGGTCAACACAACCTGTCCCTCCACCTATCTTTGAGTCATCTGCAAACATGGTAACAATGCCCTTAGTTGCTTCATCCAAATCATTAATGTATATTGTGACCCCAGCATGACCCCTGCCGAACTCCACTAGACACTGGCTGCCATCTGAAAACAGACCCTTTTATCCCTACTCTCCACCTTGCACCAGTCAGCCAATACTCTTTCCATGCTAGTACCTTGCCCCTGGCTCTTCTTTGTCTCTTGTTACCTTGTCAAAGAATTCTAACTGATTTGTCAGGCATGTCCTCCCCCGGGACATGATGAAGCCATGCTGACTCAGCCCTATTTTACCATGCACCTCCAAGAACTCTGCAACCTCATCCTTAATAATGGACTCTAAAATTTTACAACAAACAAGATCAGGTTGACTGGTCTATAATTTGTTTTGTTCTGCATCTTTCTCTTCTTAAACAGAGGTGTTACAGTAACCACTTTCCAGCCCTCTAGAAGCCAGTACCTGACTCTAATGATTCCTGAAAGATCAACATCAATGCCTCCACAATCAGCTCAGCTATCTCCTTCAAAATCTGGGGTATAGCCAATCTGCTCCAGATGATGTATCCATGTTCAAACTATTCAGTTTCCCCATCACCTTCTCCTTGGTGATGACCACTATACTGACCATTGTCCCCTAACTCTGTCGAAGTTCAGGTATGCTGTAGTGTCTTCCACTTTGAAAACCCTAGCAAAGTACCTATTCAGTTCCTCTGCCATTTCTTTGTTCCCAATTACTACTTCTCCAGCCTCATTTTCCAGTGGTCCAATATCCACTCTTGACTCTCTCTTACTTTTTAGACAAGTAAAAAAGAAATTCTTAGAATCTTCTTTTATATTACTAGCTGACTTGTTCTCAGATTTCATCTTGGCCCCCCTTATTGCAGCCTTACTTATCCTCTGCTGGTTGTTAAGGGCTTCTCAATCTTCTGGCTTCCCATTAATTTTCACCACTTTGTATGCTTTTACTTTTGCTTTTATGCTGTCCCTGACTTCCCTTGTCAGCCATGGTTGCCTCACCATCCCCTTCACATGTTTCTTCTTCCTTGGGACGAATTTCAGTTGTGCCCCCCAAATTACCCCCCCACCCCCACCCCCCAGAAACTCCTGCTATTGCTGCTGCACAATCTTCCCTGCTAGGCTACCCTTCCAATCAACTCTGGCCAGCTCCTCCCTCACATCTTTGCAGTTATCTTTACTCAATACTGTTGCATCTGATTCAATTTTCTCCCTCTCAAACTGCAGGCTCTACCACTAGCCACTGCCAAAATATCATCTCATTGCCAATCCACAAATTCCTTTTCTTGAGATCCACTCCCAACCTGCATATTGAAATCCCTGATGATTATTGACGCTTTTCTTACATGCCTTTTCCATCTCCTGATTTATTTTCAACCCCACTTCCTGACTACTGCTAGGAGGCTTGTATATAACGCCCATCAGGGTCTTTATTCCTTTGCGGTTCCTCACTTCTACCTATAGAGATTCTAAGCCCCCCGACTCTATATCACTGCTTGTCATCGATTTAATTTCATTTCTTACTAACAAGACAACTGCACCCCCGTCTACCCATCTGCCTGTTTTCTCGATGGGATGTATATCCTTGGATAATTAGTTCCCAGCTCTAATTGCCCTGCAGCCATGTCTCTGTGATAGCTACAACAGTGTACCTGCCAATTTCAATCTGCGCTACAAGCTCATTAATCTTGTTTCGTATACTACATGCATTTAAGTACAACCCCCTCAGCCTTATCTGCTGTGCCTGAAGTTTGACTCCTGACCCTTTCCATACTCTCTGTCCTATTACTTTTGCTGGAAACTTTAACCTCTGCTGAGCCCTCCCCTCGTTTAGCTTTTTCCATGCAGCTTACACAACTCCTCACTATTTTGTTGCAAGCCCTATCCGCAGCGCTAGTTTTGTGATTTGCGAGGAATCAGGTGCCATCATTATTCAGGTAGACCCCATCCCATTGGAACCATTGATTGACAAGTGGATCTTAAAACGTCACATTACATAAACAATCCAAAACTTTGCAACACTTTTAAACACTTTTGTACCTTTAGAAAAGATTGGAAATACATTCAGGAATGAAGATTTCATTTTGTTATATGGCTATTCTTTCATCTATTGTTTATTTAACTGGGTTTAGTAGATGTCAATGTGTGATAAATATTTTGCACTTTTATTTCATTCTATTTGGAATACATATGGTATCCCTCTCGGCATCAAACATAGATATTTGCAAAATGTTTTGTCTCCTACCTGAAGGACTTAAATTTCATATTTAAATAAAACCAAGAATTTACAAGGAAACAAATAAGGAAATGAATTGAAAAAACAGGAATGAAAACTATCAATCAATCAAGTGAACAAAGGCTACTGGCAGTGGGGCTTTAACAGCATGGTGCAAAATGTTGCACAAATTTGTTCTTTCATCCAGTTCACAACAGCAGATTAATGGGGTACAACTAATAAGTAATCAAGCATGTAAAAATAATATTTCAGCTGAGCTTCCATTTGAAATGTATTCAGTAAATTTTGTTCTCTGAAGCTTAAATTTTATCAGTAGCCTGAAGTTTGAGATTGTCTTTGAATATACTGCTGTTCCTCCTGAATCAGCTAACCTCAGAACTTACGGTTTTTCCATGATCGATGCTGAGCAAATTGTAGTTTTCTTTTCAAAAAGTCCTCTCCTTTCCTCAATTCCCCTGTTACATCCCTGCATAGCTCCTCCTCAGTCTTTTATGTTTGGATATCCCATCCCTCTGTGCTGCTGTCTACAGTAACATTTCCTTCACTTCTGTTTTAGTTCATTGTGGTAACCCTCTTTCTACTGCATGCTGATGTGATACAGCATCCCTACATTCAGTCCCACTTTGTTGCTCCCCAAAGCTCCTTTTTATTCACTGGGAGGATAAGGACATTGCTGGCTGGCCAGAGTTTATTGTCCATCCCTAGTTGCCCTTGAAGGTGATGGTGAGCTGCCTTCTTGAACCGCTGCAGTCCATGAGCTGTAGGTAGACCCACATTGTCCCTGGCCAGGAAATTCAAAGTTTTGATCTAACAACGTGAAGGAATGGTGATATATTTCCAAGTCAGGATGGTGAGTGGCTTGGAAGGGAATTGCAGGTAGTGGTGTTCCCATGTCCTTCCGCCCTGGTCCTTCTAGATGAAAGTGGTTGTGGGTTTAGATGGTGCTGTCTCTGGATCTTTGGAACTGATAAGGCCTCCTTTCCCACACCTCTTCTTTTCATCTCCATAAAAGTTCTACTACACTGCTGTTTTTTCATGACATCCCTTCCCAGCATCCCTACTCTGCTTCTTTCTACAATATATTTCCCTCAGCATCGCCATCAGCCCTAAGAGCTACTCTCTCATGGCACCCAGTCCTCTCAATCTTGGTTTTTGGATACCTTTTGACACTGTATTCCTCATGCTGATTATTCCATTCTCTTAATCACACAGTTATATTCCTAATTTGTGTCTTGTGGTGCTGTAGACATCTGTTGGTTTGTTAATACATAAGAATTAGGAGCGTAGGCTGCTTGACCGTTTGAGCCCGCTCTACAATTTGCAAAGACTACAGCTTGTCTGACTGTGGCCTCGACTGCACTTTCTTCTTTAGCCACACATAACGCTTCATTCCCTTATCAATCAAAACCTCTTAAATTTCAGTTCCATATTTCTTTGACCTCACTGGAAAAACCTGCCTACAAAACTGATAGGATAAAATACCAATTTAATCTATGGGCAAAGAGCTACCATCACAGATATTTATTTCTAAACCACGGACATGTCAAGGAGTTAAAAAAAACTTACATCTATGTGAAGTTAAAAAAAAATCTTTTCCAGCCTAATCAAACTTGAACAGTTTTTATCCCCCCAAATATTACTTTTGGAGCTGTGTTTTCCCCCTGCTTCACAGGAGCAATGTAATCTCTGACACCGTGAGCACTTCTGAGGTGAGTGTTACCATAGTGAATAATATTATTAATGGCAACAGTCAGACTAACTATCAAAGTAAAAACCAGTCAAAGTGTCACCGAACATTTCATCTGGTCTTTTAATTTGTGGAATTACATTGTTTACTTACAGACAGAGAGAAGATTACAGGAGGGAAATCAGGCTCTTCCAATATTAGCATGCACCATGGTGTGAAGGTAAAATTCTGTCTTTTTAGATGTTGTTGTGATATTGTTCTGCCATTAATATTTGCAGAAAATAAGGTTAGGAAGGTGGTAGCAAAATATAAGAAAATATTTGCACTGGCGGCCACTGAATCCACTGATTATATCAACATATCTTGCTGATGTTTTCGGTACAACATGACATATCCTTCACTTATACTCATCAGTTTTACTATTAGGATTAGTTGTCCAGTAAGTAATTCACCTGCTTCATCTCTGTTTAATTTTGACCTCTGTCATTAGATAGTGCCTTCAAATAGTCTAATACATCTGATGTTTTTAGAAACACCATAACCTATCTCTCTCACCAATTTTACAAATAACAGGAAGATGGAAGACCTGCGGAAAAAGCCTCTTCAGTCAGAGGAAATGGAAAATATTCCAAAGATGTGCGGCCTTCAAAAAATGATGTAGTGCAAACGACAAACAGAAAGAGACAGCCAAAGCCAAACATGGATGAAGTAGAAGGTAAATTCTACCATTGGTGAGCTACAATTTGAAATAATCTATGAAAAACAGCCTTAAACTTGAAAGGACAGAGTTTACATCTGTAGTTGTTGGGTAGTGGTGACATTGATAGTGGCATTATTTCTGGACTAGTAATGAGAGTCCCAGGCAAATGTTCTGGGGATGTGAGTTCAAATCACACGACAGGATATGTTTGAATTTCAATTCAACTAACTGAACCTGGATTTAAAAGCTAGCCTAATGGTGACCACAAAACCATTGCCAGTTGTTGTAAAAACCCATCTGGATGATTCATGTTCTTGACATCAAGGCAGCACTTGACCAATTCTGCCATCAAAGAGCTCCAGCAAATCTGGAGTCGATGGAAGTCAGGGGGCAAACTCTCCACTGGTCAGAGTCACACCCAGCGCAAAGGAAATGGTTCTGGTTGTTAGACATCAATTAACTCAGCTGCTGTATAATGCTGCAGGAGTTCCTCAGGGTAGGCTTGTAGGCCCAATCATCTTGAGCTGCTTCATCACTGAACTTCCTTCCATTATGTGGTTCAAAATAAGTTGGGATGATGTGGTTCCTCAGTTACTGAAGCAGTCCATGCCCAACTGCAACAAGACCTGAGTGACATGCAGCCTTGGGCTAATAAATAGCAAATAATAGGCGTGAGACAATGACTCTCTCCGACAAGAGATAATCCAATCATCACCCTATAACATTCAATTGCATTATCATTGCTGAATCTCCCACCATCACCATTGATCAGAAACTGAGCTGGACCAGCTATGTAAATGCTGTGGCTGCAAGATCAGGTCAGAAGCTGGAAAATCCATGATGAGCAACTCACTTTCTCTCTTCTTAAAACTTGGCCACCATCTATAAAGCACAATTGAGGGTAACTCTTCATTTGCCTGGGTGAGTGTAGGTCCAACTACAATAAAGAGGTTTAACACCATCGAAGATAAAGCCCTCTTGATTGGCACCCCAGAAAACACATCCATTATTAATTAACCTTCACCACCAACGCACAGTGGAGCAATGGGTATTATCTCCCAGATGTACTACAGCAACTCACCAAAGATCTTTAGACAGCTCCTTTCAAACACATGACCTCTACCACCTAGAAGGACATGATCAGAAAAACATTGGAAAACCATTTTCTGCAAGTTCCATCCAAACAACTCACCATTAGACTTGGAAGTATATTGCCATTCCTTCAGTGTTGTTGTTTCAAATTCCTGGAAATCTGTTCCTAACAGCATTGCAGGTGTACGCACGCTATTCATGGGTGTTGACTTTCTGAAATGTTTCCCCTACTTCTATACTGTAATCAAATTTTTAATCTAAATAATAATTGACAACTTGAACAATAAGCAGGTGATCTTCCTCTTAAATTCTGCCAGTGCTGAAGTTTGGATCTGGTGTTTTGAGATCAGCAAAGTTGATGTGGATGGAGAACCTTCCTCAGCACGGCTGCACCTAGAGGAGAAGGACAAGGATACTATATTATCCGTCATGCTCAGTTTTGAAGCCTCATTTCATTAACAAAACTTTCCTTGTCTCTTTTGGGAACTATTCCTTCCTATTCAGAATTGTGGGATAACAAGCATGGGGCTGGATGAACACAGCAGGTCAAGCAGCATCATAGGAGCAGGAAAACTTGACGTTTCGGGCCTAAACCCATCATCAGAAATGAT
>JAHRHZ010000012.1:5616975-5704064 GCA_024137785.1 Ginglymostoma cirratum
TTCAGAACTGTATTGCTTTAAGTAAAATAATATTTGGTTCTGAGGCTGAAATGTAGTCTCAAAGACCTTTTAAAATTGCATAATGAAAATAAATGAAGGCACATTGATATGCATGTAGGTTGCTCCTGAATGTGACCCTTTCAAAATATCATACAGGCTTTTATTCAAAAGTAAACGTTATCTATTTTTTAAAATTACAGTTCGTTTAAAAAGTTAATATAGTCAATATCTACCTTATTAGCTTTCATTTTCCTACTTTCTGTTGTGGCAGAGTTTTTTGACCTTCTATCAAAAGCTCAGAGTAATAGAGTGAATGACCAGCGTGGGCTTCTGAACAAAGAAGATCTTGTACTTCCAGATTTTCTACGCCTCAAGCCACCTGTACCTGAACCTGGCTCCTCCACCCCTGCAGCTGGTAAAGGAAATGGCAGGAAGAGAGAAGGAAAAAGCCAGACAATGCAAAGGAGTGTGACGTCAACAGAACAGTTTGATAAATTAGAGTATATAGACTCCGGAGCAGCTATCTCATCCGCAGTGAACTTCAATGAGAGCTCCAACAACATGAAAGCCAAGTCAACAACTCAACACAATAACAGTCATCGGCCTGTGTTAATGCCACCTAATTATGTAGAGCCAGTTACAAAGCAGACAAATGATGCACCTTTCCATGTGCCAGTATCTCCTATTCCTCATGTCAATGAACAAAGGTGGGAAAAGCGATCTGAAGTCCAGCAATCAGAAACTGTACCACCTTATGAGGATGAAAATGCATTTGATTTGACTCTGGTGGCAGAAGGTGACATCAATAGTCCAAACAGTACACTATTACCGCCCCCACCAACACCACCGTCCACTGTCAGTAAACTGGAGATAGCTAACTATACTCCACCAACTCCCTACACAGATGGTCAGGAGAACTCTTCACACTGCAGATCCACTTCAGGTATTTAAATGTGGCATATCTGTTTGTAAAAGGAAAACAAAATTAAAATTTTCTGTTGTGTTGAGATTGATCATGTTTAAAAGGCTAAAGAAACTGGAAGACTATCTGAAAACTTGATACATGATGCACTAGCTTTTTAAGCCTCTAGCAGGTGATAGTTCTAGCATTTTAGTGTATATATATGTATATATATATATATATGGAAAAAGCCTGGGTTGGGATTCAACAATGAATCTAGTATTATTTATCAAGTTCCAAGCAGGACTGATTTTTATATAATCTGTTCTCCACTGTCTGAAGATACATTTTATCTTCCCTGCTGAAATTTCTAGGATAATAGCTGTACATGTCGGTGTGATATCCACACAAATTAAACTTTAATCCACTGGTGCTTGCAAATTTGTCATAAGGGACCATTCACATTTTGCAAAAGCCTCGAATGGTATTTCAGATTCCATTTTACAAATCATAACCTCTTCTCCTTTCCCACCTAGCAATGAGCAACAATTTCAGTTGAACATGATAACCCTGAGTAACTCACTGAAACATAGCGTAAGATAAGCATTACATGTTACAGTCCTACCCACTTTAATTGATATAATTAGGACCATTCTAATTTTGTCAACATAAATGGACATTATATATGTAAATGAACCCATCAACACAATTTCTTAATGCTACATTTCTGCTTTTATTATTGTTTATGTCAACTTATTTTGTTTATTAGTCATTTAAGAGTATGACTAAAAGGCAATATGAGAAACGTATTGCAGATCAAATCTGATGTGTAACTTCCCTAAATACCTAGCTGCTTCTATCACTGTTGATGGCTTTGGTTGATAACTCAATAGCTTTGATCCTGTACACATGCTGAATGCTTCTTCGTAAATCACATGATTCATATTGGCTTCGTTAGACTTTTCATCGATTTTAGCCTTCTCAGCTTCTTGGCAGTTATCCTGGTCCCTTGTTGCTGAAGCAGTGATATGTTCATTTTTTTGAGTGCTGGAGTACACTGCTTGTTCTCATTCATATGTACAGAAATGCTAATGGATTTCTTTTTGCAAGCCAGAACATGCATGCACAGTCTGAATGGTGGCACCTTCAACTACATCATTGTGAATCCATCATCACTTAGGCCATGGAGATAAGCAGGCACAAAGCAATTTAGAATTCTCCCGCAATGTCAAGTTTTTTATTAAATTTGCAGTAGACTCTGTAGATTATCTGTACACTCTTTCCTGACACCGATAGCTTCAAACATTTTATGAGCTAAAATTTCCATTAGTGGTAATTCAAGCTTTCAAATAATCCCCAAATCCTTCGGATGAATTAAGGACATGGTATTTGGTGAGAGAAACCAATTTAATGCCTCATGTTGACATGAGAATTTCATTATCTAAAAACAGTATTTTTTGATTTTTTAAACTTTCTTATTATGAGAAGCTGTAGTTTATCAACTCCTGTCACTTTGCAATGATGAGAAGTGAAATATGATTGAAACACTGTGCTTATCCCACAGTCCCTTGGTGCAATAGGGTATGTATCATAGATACATATCATAGGGTTTAGGCCCGAAACGTCAAGTTTTCCTGCTCCTATGATGCTGCTTGACCTGCTGTGTTCATCCAGCCCCATGCTTGTTATCAGGGTATGTATCATGTCTGGTAGAATTTCGTGGATCCCCAGCTCATCAGTGTAAAGCAGGATCAGTCTGCCCATTAATCCTCACTGCAAATTTTCTTATACAAACTTGCATGATGGGTCTTGAAACAACTGAACTATCTATTCTTTGAGTTGCAGTTTTCCATACCAAACTGTTCAGAATAGTTTGGTCCTTTTCAAAAACCTCATAACGATCAGTTGTGATGCTGGGGTTTTCAGAGAATCATCTGGCTAATTCATTCTCAATATCGTTGCATTTTGCAGTTTTCTTATCCTTATCTGTGGTGCGCACGATGCTGCTTATGCTTTGCAGGCACTTTGGCAAATTTCTTTTTCTGAACAGACTTCTTATCTGGAGTTTCCATTCTGAATTGCTTTGATTCCTGGAATGTTATTCTCAAGCATTCTTGGGTTAACTTTATGATTAATTATAACATTGGTAGCTAAAGTCATGTGTGATGGGCATTCACAATTATGGTTATCAGTGTAATACACAGGTAAAGAAAAGAACCTGTTGACTTAGATGAATAAGTATGTTTAATCAAATTAATCTTACCAGTGCTTGTTGACATTGACGTCACAGTCCTGGAATCACCTAACTAAGTAGCCACTACCTTGCCAGCAATGCCACATCCTGTGATTGATTAGTAAAACTAACCATATCGTGGTTAAGTATTTTGTATCCATATGCAAAGAAGGAACTAGTGCTCTCGGAATATTTATGTTGATGTAAGTGTGACATTGACATAAAGGCATTCAAGGTGGGTGGGACTGTATCTACAGAGATTTAAGGCAAATACTGTGGATGGTGAAAACCTGAAACAAACACAGAAAGTGCTGGAGAAACTCAGTAGATCTGGCAGCATCTGTGGAGAGAGAACATTTCAAGCCTAATATGACTGTTCTTCAGAATTGTAAGGGATTGGAAAATGGTGATTTTAACTACAGTGATTGGTTGGATTCTTTAAAAACAGATGCTTACCACAACAGTAGTTGTGAAAACTACAAAAACTGGACTATTATATAAACTGCTAAAACACTACTTGCCTTTGTTTGCTGCTCATGAATCTGTGAAAGTTATCTTGCACAAGCAAATATTTATTAACGGTTTTAAATGTACAAAAGTTGGCTGCCATATATTTAAAGATGATAAAACATTGATTTATAACCTCAATATCATAACTTAATCATGAAGTTCTCCCTCATGAGACATGACCTGAGCTTAAAAGGTTTTGTTGACAGTAACTGGGTTATTCTCTGTTCATTCCAAAGATTTTTGCTGCTTTTATTTCGTTGAACAAATCTTACAAAATGTATGATTTAAAATTATTGTTAATATTGACTTGTAAATTTCCCTACATGTTGCTTTTTCAATTCTGTACACTAATTTAGATGACATTAATTGTCATAACTCTAGAGGTTTGAAAACTTTTCACTTACTCTTT
Organism: Ginglymostoma cirratum; assembly: GCA_024137785.1. Taxonomy (NCBI): domain Eukaryota; kingdom Metazoa; phylum Chordata; class Chondrichthyes; order Orectolobiformes; family Ginglymostomatidae; genus Ginglymostoma; species Ginglymostoma cirratum. The sequence continues at coordinate 5,621,029 of JAHRHZ010000012.1, forward strand.
GACTTTTCTCTGTCTAATAGCTGTCTGCCAGAAATGTTTTCACTGATGTATCACTATCTTCCCACGTTTATATTGAATTCTACGAAGAGATAACATCCCTTTTCCTCAATCGAATATGTTTAACACTGTTCAATATGATTTTAATTTTGATGTATTTTTCCTGTATTGTTTTGTGTAAATTACTTCCCATTTTTCCCATTGATACTGTGATGTTGTTCTGGGAGTAGAATGATACTGAATACAAGCATTTGTAAATTTATAGTTGATAGATTAATATAAAACATTGCATTCTAATTATGTTTCTGAGACAAGATATATCAAATGACTCCTCACCAAGAAACTGATTGAGCTCCAGAAGATTAACTTCTGCATCGGGAGTTTGAAGCTTTCTGCCACAATACTGCCACTAAATATTGTAATTGTTCCATTGCTTCAACCAGGTCGGAAAAGGTTTATCTGCACCATAAACATTGGCATGTACCTGAAGGGCTGAGTGGCCTGCTCAGTGGTATGAAGTTCTCTAATTCAATGCATAGTTTATTAAAAGAGTCAGAATTGAAGACTGCACTGATTGAAAAATTGCTTGTTGGTTTTTGCTCCATCATTGTCCTTTCTTAAAACCTGATTGACACTAAAATTTGAAAATTTTAAAAGGCTATTTTCAGTCCTTTTCTTTCAGTCTTTCCCTGTCTTCTCTATCCAGACTTCGCATGAGTTTGAAAACTTATATTAGTTCGTGAATGTTCAGTGTGATGACTTAGCAACATAAGCAACTCGGGATGGGCAATAAATGAGGAGCTTGCCATCAAGGCTCACATACCATGGCAATGTTTTGTTTAAAAACCAGGCTCCTATTTGGTGAAGTTCTAGGAAGCTGAACACTCAGAATGAGTAATGCCTTCATATCACTATTGTAACTACAAACGTATTTGTTAAAAAGTATTTTAACAAAACGATTGCATTTTCCTAAGACATTAACCTAAGGCAGTGATTTTTGACAGGAGGGAGTAAAATTTTCCTTAAGTTGTATGTCATAGAATCATATAGCATGGGGACAGACCCTCTGGTCCAACTTGTACATGCCAATCATGTTCCCAAACTAAACTAGCCCCACCTGCCTACACTTGGCCCATGTCCCTCCAAACCTTTCCTATTCATGAACTTATCCAGATGTCTCTTAAACATGGTAACTGTACATGCATCCTCCACTTTCTCTGGCAGGTCATTCCACACACAAACCACTCTCTGTATAAAAAAAAATGTTGCCTCTCATGTCCTTTTAAAATCTTTCTCCTCTCACCTTAAAAATCTGCCCCCTAGATTTGAACTCCCCTACGCTATGGAAAAGACCCTTGTCATCCACCTTAACTATGCCCCTCATATAACCTCAATAATGTCACCCCTCAACCTCCAATGTCCCAGTGAAAAAAAGAGTCCCAGTCTTTCCAGTCTATCTTTATAACTCAAGCCCTCCATTCCTGGCAATATCCTAGTAAATCTTTTCTGAACCCACTCCAATTTAGTATTATCCTTCCTATAACAGGCCAACCAGAACTGCACTCCAGAATGTCCTCTCCAAAGTACTGTACAACCTCAACATGACGTCCCAACTCCTACACTTAAATGTCTGAGAAATGAAAGCAAGCAATCTAAATGCCTTCTTAACCACCCTGTCTACCTGTGACACAAATTTCAAATAATTATGTACCTGAACCCCTAGGTCTCTCTTTTCTATGACGCTACCCAGGCCATACCATTAATTCTTTAAATCCTGCCTTTTTTCTATCATCAAAATGCAATACCTCAGACTTATCCAAATTAAACTCCATCTGCCACTCCAGCTGCGATAACTTTCTTGACCGTAAAAGTTTTACAATGGTTTTTCCTTAAAGTGTATTATATTGCAGATTTTCAAATTTGGTGAACCTGTTGTTATTAAGATAATGAAGGCAAGGATATAATTTGATTGAAAAATTAAACAGTAACAGACTACTATATGTTTGTAGTTACAATAGCGATATGAAGGCATTACTCATTCTTAGTGTTCAGCTTCCTAGAACTTCACCAAATAGGATCCTGATTTTTAAAAAAAAAATGCCATGGTGTGTGAGCCTTGATGGCAAGTTCCTCATTTATTGCCCATTCAAGAATTCAAGAACTAATATAAGTTTTCAAACTCATGAGAAGTCTGGATAGAGAAGACAGGGAAAAACTGAAAGAAAAGGACTGAAAATGCAAATTTAAAATGATTTGCAAATGAAAAACTTCTTCACACCAATGAGAGCTAAAGGATCTGGAACACACTGCCTAGAACTGTGGTGGAGTCAGAGTCAATGAGGCATTCAAGACGGCATTAGGTGATATTTGAATAGAAACAATGGGCTGAATCTCGTGTATTTTTCACGAAGTCTGCAGTGTGTCAAATCTTTTGAAAGTGCAGTATAGTGTGATTTCTTGCTGTACCTTACAAACTTGCCCAATGTAGACCCTCATGTGTGATTCCTATCGTAACATGCACTGTTCCCAGACAACCCGACACTCAGGGATATCCCAGAATGCCCAGTATCCCTTACGCCCACAGGACATCCTCTACCCCAACAATGGAGGCCACAACACTAAACCATGCCCTCCTGGTCTGAGGTTGCGACCTTGGTGAAGCCATCTGGAGTTATGGACGGCACTGTATTAAAAGGCCAGTGACCTTCTCACTCTGTCAGGGTAAGTGCCACCATCTTGTCACACTTACTTATATCTGCTACTGTACCCACCTCCCATCAAGGTTATTGTCTGCCACTCTCCCTATTGCCTACAACATCTTACCTCGTTCACTGTCACTCACTGCAACTCCAGATACCATTACCCCTGCATACCCTATGTGTTGCCGGCTCACTCGCTCAGGATACCTCTTCACCTGTACCAAAATAACAGCTATACCACCCACTTCCATCTCCCTTGGTATGTACGCTTCTCTCAATCCAGGCAAATAAGCCCCAAATAAGACTCAACAGAGTGGACGCCTGCCTGACATTTGGTTCTTCACCCTTTATTTGAAGGATGCTCTGACTCTGTCCTGAGTGGCTGACTGACTGTTTCCATGCCCTTGGACTGATATTAAAGGTGGCCCTTGACTTACAATGCCAGCATCCCTTATGTGAAGACTGTCTCCCTTGATGTGACTGAGGCTTGTTGACAGCTACAATAAATGTACTTCCTTTGTGTTTGCACTAAATGGCAAAGCAAGACAGAAGTAATGAGCCATGTATCTCCAGTTGAAGGATCAAAACACAAAAAGCCATTGGAAGGCAGCAATGCTGTGAGCATTCAGATAGGCTGAAAATGACTGAGTGCTAAGAGATCAAACGAACAGACTGGAAATGCATCCTGGTCCAGTTCATAAGCTGGGTGTGGTCCTGGACACAACTGCAGCCCAAGGTGCAGCCTTGAAGGGCAGAAATATCCTGTACGTGGGTGGGAGTTGCGCCAGTTGAAGGCTGGCACATGTTGGCTGCCAGTGTCTGTGGATGTGGGGTGTGTGTGGTGCCAGTGGAAATCATACCATGAGATTGTGGTACCTCATAACCAATATAGAGATCCTTTGGAGCAAGGAAAAACCTTAATTCACTGGGTGCCCGCTCTGATTTCTGTGTTCGTTTTCGCAACATCCAGCTTCTTTGGGAAATTTAGAATGAGTTGGGATGACAACAAGGCATTTAGCAAACAATAACCCCCTTAATTTCCATCTTGCCACTGCCTCATATTTGTTAAAAGGTGGAACAAGATGCTCCCAACATCAAGATTGGCCTCGCCAGACTTCTTTTCATTCCTGCCACAGATCTTGCCAGAACCCAAATCGCTGAGACCTCTATAAAATTCCATCCATTATGCAAGATAATTAGGGAGAGGCAGAAGAATGACACTAAGCCCTAATGTTTGTTAGAAAGCCAGTGAAAACACAGTAGGCTGAATGGCCTACTGTGCCATAACAATTCTATGATTTTGTGACCGCAATCTGTGTGGTATAGGCACACTCACATGCTGATGGAGTTACAGGATTTTGGCCCATCGATTGTTGAAGATATTTTGAAGTCAAATGGTGAATGCCTTAATTTACAGATAGCGATGCTCTTATGCATCAGTTGACCATGCTCTTCAGGACAGGAGTTTGAAAAATGCTGTCAAGGGAGCCTATGTGAGTTGCTGTGGTGCATCTTGCCAATGCTCCAATGTAGGCCAGTGTGGTTGGAATGTCTATCAAGCAATTTAAGAATGTAAGAATGAAACAGAGACAGGATATAGCCATTCAGCTCTTTCAAATCTGCTCACCCATCAAGTATGATCACTTACTTTTCTACCTCAACTCCACTTACCTGCCCCCTCCTCATATGCTTTGAAGAATCAAAGTTCTCTTGACCTAAGTTTTGAACGTACTCAATGATGGAACCTTCCCAACCCTCTGGGTAGACAATTCCAGAAATTGACGGTCCTCTGAGCAAAGAAATTATTTAATCATTTCAGATCAATCCCTTATCCTGAGGTTTTCTCTGGCCAGGAGAAACAGCATAATTAGTTTTGTTTAATATTAAACTCTGGCCCCAGGCAAAAATCGTATCACTTTCAGACTAACAGAGCTTGTTGAGTGTTGTTGCAGCTGCACACATTCAGGCAAATGTAGGGTATACATTGCGCTAATGTCATGCCTCACTGAGATAGCATGCTGAAAATCAAGTCCTGCTATTCCCGCTATCATCACAAAAGTTAAAAATTTCATGGAAGTATTGAAAATTCCCCAATTTACATTTTTTATTAGACGCACATTGACCGAAAGTGGGGACTAGAATTCTGAACTTAACAGGAATGGCTGTTTATTACAGAAAGATTTTAGCCACAGGAAAACAATTACAAACCACTGATATATTGCCAGCTGAATCTCACCTTGTACACAATCCGGTGCCAATTTGTCTGCAAGTAGCTTTGTCCCACTGGTTGAATAAATAGTGTAACCAACACTTAGTATAGATGCTGGTACTTTCCTTTTTAAAAAGTGCAGCAATCACTCTCACAGTGCTTGGTTTTTAAAATAATCATTTTCCCATTTCAATTCATAATCAACAGTACAGAAAAATGAAATGACATCATTTTTACACGACTATAAAATCAAGAAAGTGCGGATGCTGCCCGAAAGTGTGGTTGAGTCAGAAAATCTTGCATTGCCATAGCCTCCAGAGCTATGGACCAAAAGCTGGAAAATGTGATTAGTACAGTCAGATCTTTATTGACAAGGACAGACGTAATGGGCTGAATGACCTCGTTTTAAGCTGTACATGTCTGAGAGTCAAGTCTCAAAATCTGAAATAAAACAAAAAAGTGCCGGAAATACTCAGCAGATTAGGCAGCATTTGTAGAGAGAAACTGAGGTGCATTTTAGGTAAAAGGTTCTGACCTTTCATCAGAACACATTTCGTCATTGCATCACAGTTGTGCCTTGTAGATGGTGGAGAGGCCTTGAATAATCAGGAGGTGAGTTAATCATTGCAGAATCCCAATCTTACCTGCTCTTGCAGTATTTACCCAGCTGGTACAGTTAATTTTCTGGTGAACAGTAATTCAACGATGTTGATCTGTGATCAGGTGTGGGAATAAAGGTTAGCAGGAATTAAAATACAAGAGCCAACTAACCTACATGAGTTTCCTGTCTTATTTCTTGGCTTCAGCAACTTTTGCCAGGGCAACCTCAAGAAGCCCCTATCTTGTAATGATGCCAATTAAAATTTTAAAGGTCACTGAGTTGGATCACGTTGTATATCCAAGCCGTTCTTTCCAGATTCAGTTAAATATAATTAAGAGAAGGCTTGATAACAGCAATTTGCTTGAATAAGAATGTTTATTAAGTAAGAATAATGATAATAATGGTAATAATCAATGATTATAGTGGTAATAATAAATGGAAGAGAAAAAGCAAAAAAAGCAACAAGAGACGGGGATCCCTCGATCGATGGCTCGTCTGGAGGCTTAGGTTCATTCCTGACACTGTTCACGATTCCGGGCCAAGCTGAAGTCCAGCAGCAGCAGACTGGAATGAAACTCTCTCTCTCTTATGCAGTGTGACAAACAACCAGCACAAAGAAAGCAGATACAGAAAGACAAAACTGCTAGCTGGTACAGAAAACACAGGATGGGTAAACAAGTGCAGGTGTCATCTTCAGCTCATAAAGGAATGTTCACAGGACTCATTCAAGGTCTTGCAGCTTGTCCAGTATTATTCTAAACTTTTCCAGCCTATTTTCCCATCCTGTACCATCTATTTTCTCATGCAGCTGTGGAATATCATTATTAAGTTTTGGTCCTTCGGCTCACCCTATACAGGGCCATTGAGGACCATGATCAAATTTTGGTAGGGCTGTATGCAGTGTCTGTGACAGACCTGTAGCCAGTCACCTAGTTACATGCATTCATGAAATAACTAGTGTCAACACCATAGCAGAGGTGGGGGAGCATGGTGAGTAAAAACATGGGGAGCTTAAGGGGTTGCAGTCCTCCGAGCAGTGGAAAAGTGCAATAGAAAGAGGAAAAGGTTTCCAGTCGCAGTTGGGTGGGGTACATGTACACCGTGAAGACAACAACTGGCACTGGGAGCAAGACTGTCAGATTTCAGGTGCAGTGCCGAAGACAGAATTACCAGTTCAGAGAGCTGGTGCCACAGGGATGCGACCGTGTCTATCCAGGCAAATGTTTACAGTAATTCGCACCTTCGTCGTGCAAAACCTCACACTTTGCAGCAGTGCTCACCATGTCCCACCAGCAACCATCAAAATCACTGCGGCTTTGAACTTCTTTGCTTCTGACCCTTTCAAAGGGTCAACTGCAGACCTTGATAAAGTATGACAAGTGGCCTGTCACTATTGCACCTGTCAAGTTAACTGCTAGTCAGAAAAGGTGGTCTGCGTTGAGGTTTCATCACTGCCAATGCCAACCCTTGCTCTCCATCACCACCTTATTCCTGCTCTTCAATCACCATTTCAAAACAATGGAGGCTCCACACATCTGGCTTCAGCACTGGTATTCCAAAAGACAAAAAGTGCACATTTATATGCGATAGACACTCTGTTGACCTAATCTGCCCTCTATGGTGACATCCAGTCTTTTGCACAATGCTTGTCTTGTGACCTCTGAGGAGGTGGAGGCAGCCTGTCCACTTGTCTCAGCATGTGACTGAGAAACACACACTACATACAGTGAAGGTGTCTCCAGAAACAGATGTAATGGCATTATTGCATGGAAGTCTCCATTACTGACCCCTATCACATAGATATTCCTGAGTCAGAGTGACTAAGAATACATTTGTTGATGGAGCATGGCGAGGTAATCCTGTGCATGTCAATCTCCATTTGCTCCAAAAAGTACAACCACATTCTCCAATCTACCTTAATCGCTCAAGTCCTTCATCCTTGGAGCATTTCTGGTAATTCAAATATCCCCACATCCTTCCTAAAATATGGTCACAGACTGGGTACTATGAGCTTGTTGTGCCTTAACGATAGGGTCAGAATGATGTTGTACTCTTATGTACTGGATTTAGTGGAGCTTTCAGAAAAGTGAGTCCTGACCAGGGTGGGGAGGGGTGCTGTGGGAGAATCAGTCAGGAGTACCTTTTCAGATTCCCAATTATAGGGCATCAGGGGATTGGTTAACTCAGTTGGCTGATGTCTGGTTTGCTTGCAGATTAATGCCAACAGCGTAGGTTCAATTCTTGAACTGGCTGAGGTTATCTTGAAGGACTGTCATTCTCAACCTCTCCCCTTACTTGAGGTGTGGTAACCCTCGGGTTAAACCACCATCACTCGCCTTTCCCTCTTGAGAGAGCAGCCCTATGGTCCATTAAGGCTATGATGACTTTACCTTTTACCTTATTGGAAAGTTGGCCCCAATTAATTTGGGAGCGGGAGGACTCCCATTGGGTACTTACATTTGGCTCATTAATAAGAAGCTTAACACTTATTATCCCAAAACCCAAGGAATGTAGTAGTGCCTCGGGGTTTTAGTGGAGTTGCATTACTTTCCGATACCTCTCCAAGGCCAGCCAGCATACACTGTCGGGTCTGCCTACAGCTTTGTGGTGACATCCCTCACTGATAATGTAAAATCAGCATCTTGATGCCCCTCACTCCTTCTCCTCGCCACCTGGGCTAACCCAATCTCACCTGTGACCTCTAGTCCAGCAATGATCCTGCTCCTGGGTCACAGTACATTATTGACAACATCCACTGTTCGTGGTGGTACTACCTATATTGGAGAGCTACCAGCTCTGATTGGTTCTATGACCGGATTTCTCCTCACCAGAGATTTCATTTCATTTGAGGCTTGATGTTGGCCAGTGAAGTGTTTTACAGGCTCTTAATCACGTTGGCTTCCTCTATTGCCATCAGTTCTCCAACTGGTGGGTGCGAGGATCCATGTAGCTGAACAAAATACAGCCCAAATCTCATAATGAAATCCAGGATTCCATGTGACTTGCTAATTACTCTTTCAGTTTTTCTGGCCACCTTCAAAAATCTATCTGTGTGAACTTGTAGTGTCTCTCTGTTCTTGCACACGCTTCAGAATTGTCTCATAAAGTCAATATTTCCTTTCCCTCCCCCACCCTCTAACACTTGTGCCAAAACGAATCACTTTACATTTCTGTGTGTTCAATTCCACCTGCCATTTATCTTCCCATTCTGTTAGCTTAACTGTGTCCTGTTTAGTTGATTAGTATCATCCTCTCCATGTGTCACAGAGGCAGGTTTCATATCATTGGCAAAATTTAAATTTTTACGCTGCTTTCCAGTATCCAAGACAGTTATATATAGATCTAGGAAAGTAATAATCTTGGTACTGACCTTTAGAGAACTTTTATTATAATGTACCATCTCCAGTCTGATAAATTTCCATAGAGTATGACTTATTTTCTGCTCTTTTAAGATTTTTTAAAAAATCCAGACTGACACTGACCCTCCTAATTGAGTTTAAATTTTGTTAACCTTTCTTGTATCTGCTACTTAGTCAAATAGAACATCCAGTGTGTCATCTTTATCAACATTCTCTATTGCTTCATTAAAAAGTTCAATTAGATTGGTCAAACATGATCTGTCTTTTACAAATTTATCCTTTGACTTAAGGCATTTCCAAACGCTTTTTGATTTTTCTTCCCTTAATTATTGTTCCTGAAACCTTTCCCACCACCAATGTTAAACTGCCTGACCCCTAATGCCTAGAGAATATCCTTTCTTGATTAAGTATTTTACATCACTATGCAAGTAATATTCCTTTATGAACATTCAAATTTTATGTGGAAGTTTTATGTGCCAATGTTTTAAGCTTTCGGAGCACTGCTCCTTCGTAAGGTGAAGAGCAGCGGTCTGAAAGCTTATAATTTCAAATAAACCCATTGGACTATAACCTGGTGTCGTGTGATTTCTGAATTTATTCAAGTTTGGAGCAGGATAGACCTTTCAGTCCCTCAGGAATTCTCCTCCATTCAATGAGAATATGACTGATCTGATTACTCCTCATTCCTGCCTACCCCATTTACTTTTCACTGCTTTGTTTTTCAAGAATCTATCACAAGGACTCTGGATCTCTTCCTCAAAAGGCAGTGGAAACAAAGTCTGACTACCTTCTACAAAATAATTCTTGTTATCTTTGTGTTAAATGAACAGTTCCTGATTTTTAAACTTTTCTCCGAGTTTTAGATTCTCCAACAAGAGGAAACTTTCCACATGCATCCTGTCAAGACTCTTCAGGATCTTATATGTTTCAGTAAAGCTTTGAACTCTTGAGGATACAAGGCTAGCTGTTTCAACCTTTTACTCATAAGACAAAGCACCCATTCCAAGTATTAGTCAAGTGAACCTTCTCTGAACTGCTTCCAAAGCACTTACATCCTTCTTCAAGCAAGCAGACCAATACTTGTCCACAGTATTCCAGAGTTGTTCTCACCAATGGCCTGCACAACAGAAATGGGAATTGAAACTGCAGAATCACAAATTATGGTGTAGAACCTTAAAGACTAGACTGCCTCTTCCACAACCCTACTCCTACTCTGAGCTATGCATCTAGAAATGGTTCCATGTCCTGCATACTGCAAATGGAGCTTGTGTATATGTGATCTCCAGCCACTGTGGTGGCAAGAATAGCAGGGACTCTTAGACCAGAGGGACTTTGAAGGGATGTAGTAATGGTAAACAGAAGAGGAGAAACTGGGGATGGGACTTTGGTGATGGCAGGATGAAAATTAGAATTTTAGGAACAGTAAGGAAAATAGAATCGATGTTTTGATTGGGCCTGCTAAGGGATACAAGTGAAGCTAGTACATGAACTTTGGGATGGTGGAAGCAGGAGTGTGCTGACACTGAGAGGAAAACTACAAGCTTTAACTGGAGACTATGTGCTAGCACTAGCTAAGGGAACATAGGAAGATGGCTAGCACCTTGATCTGAATGGTTGAAAGGGATAAAGCAGCACCTTGAACAGCAAGATAGAGCATCACATTGCCATCCAAGCCTCTCTCAAATTACCAAGTTCAATGAAAGAGTGCTTGCTTTTAATAGACTCCATACAATTCAAATTTTGTCAGAAGACAGGTTGTGAAGATGGAATGAGGGGTTGGCAAATATGTCACCTCACTGTAAAATGATTAATAACAAGCAGAGTAGCCCTGAAAATTATAGGCCAATTAACTCTCCTTCAGGCACCATAGACTTGCATCACATCAGTTTTGAGGATACCTGGTGGCTTCACCTATCTGGATTTAGTTTATTTAAACATTACTTGTCTTCTCACTACTGTAGGAAATGTGTTAGTAAAATGCTGGAAGCTACGATCCTGGATAAACATGCTGAGCATTAAGAGAAACATGAATTAGCCAGAGCCTGTCAAAAGGTCAGGCTTGAGCATGTTTAGGACTTCTTTGAAGAACTGTAACGGATGTAGTTATATGGATGTTTAAGCTTATGACAGGCTTATATCAGGTAGCTGAGGTAAACCTTTCGCCATCAACTGCCGATAGGGCAAGGTGACACAGATTCATGATTTTGGGCAAGAGATGCAGGAGAAATGTAGTAAAGATCTTCCTCATGCAACAAGTGGGGATGACCTGGAACTCACTACCCTTGAGAATGGTAGAAATCGAAATGATCAGTGGTTTCAAAAAAGAAATTTGGAGGAAGTAAATCTGCAGAGTTCCAGGGATAAAGTAGTGGAGTGAGACTATCTGGATTGTTCCATGAGAAGACTCCACAGACTCGATGAGCTGAATAGCTTCCTTCTGTGCCATAAATGACTCAATGGATAGTTCAAAACATTTGATAAGGGGTCACATACAAGATCTTATTTGAGTGTGAAGTAAGGGAATGTGTTCACTTGAACAAAGTAGGTCAATGTACCAAAAGCAAAGATCTGATGGATTTTTAAATTATTGATTCATGGAATGTGGGCATGGGTTATCATTTATTTCCCATCCCTGATTGCCATCCAAAAAATGGTGCAGAACTGAGCATGAAAAGGCAAATTAAATATTTGGTTTTACAACTGGAGACGTACGCGCAGAGGAAAATTCCTTCTTTCTCCACTCCACCAACTCAAATGTCTTCCTTAATTGGAATCCAGTGCCACAACTATAACTGACTGGAGGCAAGTTCATTGACATCAAGTAAAGTATGAAAGAACTAATTTATCTGTTTGGTGCTTCCACTGATAATAGTAACTTTGATCTTTAGAACAAATAGGAAATTGCTGGGCATGGACTTGTGTCCTGCATTCCAGCAGAGGCGATTAGTCAAGCCTGATAAAACTCACTGTAAAATTCTAATTCTTGAATATCTTTTAAGAACGGTGGATTTCACACAAAAGACTGTGAATGAGGCTGTTGAATTGTGCACATTTTATTTAGCTTCATCTTCCACACAAACTGTTGGATTGATCTAAAATTATACATACCGCTAGGAGATACCTCCTTGAGTGCTGAAAGCATATGCTTGGGGATTTGCTATTAAAGAGGCAGAGAATTAATGTAGCACTTAAAGCTGCCGTTCCTGTTGCATATGCTGTGCTGTGAAGTTTTTGCCCCTTTGTTGATAACGTTTTGCTGTATGGGATAATTGTGAAAGATAAAAGAAGCTCCTATACATCTGGTCCCGGTGGGTCAGATCTTGGCTCTGTGCTTATTTTTTTTGTCTCCCCCACTGTTTTTACCAATCATTGGAAGGAAATAGCTTTAGTACTCATGTTGGAGGATGTCAAGGTCACTTCCCATTTGACACAGCCCCAGATTTTTCCAGCATATCCACTATCTATTTAAATTAGCTTTTTTTTTTATTAACTACCTCATGTCAGATGAAAGATGTCAGTTTTCCCTTCTGCTTTTGACTTCACTATTCAACTTGTTATGTCATAAATCTGACAGAAACTGATCAATCCTCTAGTCAACAAAATTGCCTTATAGAGAGAAAAAACGTAAAGAATAGTGACACTAGCTGTACTGGCACTGCACTGTTCTAAAGAAAGGTCACTGAATCCAAAATGTTAAGTCTCCTTTCTCTCCACAGATACTGTCAGACCTGCTGAGTTTTGCCAGCAATTTCTATTTTTGTTCTGTTCTGCATCTATCCTGTCAATCCCTGTAAGAATTTTGTATATTTGAATGAGATTATCTCTCCTTCTAAGCGCTAGGCTAAGTACACCAGGCCTATGTAATCTTTCCTCAAGGACAACCCCTCCATCCTAGGAATTTATTTGGGGAACCTTTGCTGCATTTCCTTTATGGCAAATAGATATTTTCTTAGGTAGGAACACCAAAACTGCACTGAGTACTCCAGCTGTGGTCTCGCTAAGGCTCTCTATAATTGCACAAAACATCTTTATTCCTGTACTCAGTTTCTTTTGTAATAAATAACAATGCACCATTTGCCTTCTTAATTGCATGTTAACTATCAGTGAGTCATGATTAAGGACTCCCAAGTCCCTCTGAAGTTCTGCACTTTCCTGTTTCTCATAATTTAAACAATATTCCATGTTTGTATTTTTAAACCAAACTGGATAACCTCACATTTCTCCATATTGTATTCCACTACTCAAATTTTCTGCCCACTCACTGAACCTCTCCACATGTTCTTGGAATGTCTTTGCATCTTCCTCATTACTCACACTCCCATTCTCAGCTAATTTTGTGTCATCTGCAAACTTAGAAATGTCACATTTAATCCGTACATCCAAATCATTGATATACATTGTAATGAGCTGGGCCCCATGCATTGATCCTGCTAATCATAGTCTGCTAACCTGAAAATGATCCAGTAATTCCTACTTTTGGCTTGCAGTCCATTAATCAATTCTTAATCTAGGCCAGTCAATTGCCCTAATTCAGTGTTCTCTGATTTTGATGACCAACTTCTTGCATGCGACCTTATTGAAAGCCTTCTGAAAATCTAAATGCACCACATCCACCAGCTTCCCCTTATCAATTCTGCTAGCCACATCCTGAAAAAAAACTTCCAAAAAACTTGTTGAACATGATTTCCCTTTAATAGATCCATATTGACTCTGCCCAATCCTACCATTATTTTCTTCGTGTTATTACATTCTCTGTGATTGATGTGAGGCCATTGGACCTATAGTTCCAGTTTTCTCTCCCTCTTTTATTAAATTGCATGGTTACTTTTGCCACATTACAATCTGCAGGGACTATTCCAGAATGTATAGAATTTAGAAAAATGGCCACCTAATAACTTTAGCATTTCTTTCAACATTCTGAGATGTGGATCATCAACTCTATAGTAGACTCATTTGTGTACTATTAATTTCTCAATATGAATCTTAGTTCTTTATTTACACTAGTGCCTAAATTCGCCATTATTTCTGGGAAGCTTTTAGCACGTAAAGACAGACTCAACAGGCAGAATCTGTACGCCTTAATGGCATGAGATATGGTGGGATTTGTGGCAGAATTGAGCAAGAAATCTGGCAAGGCCTGCCTCAATGGTGGGAGAAATTTAATGCATCTTTTACCTAAGTCTAGGCCTCAAAACGAGATCCTTGCTAGGCAGTGGCAAAATGCTTAATAGGGGCTTATTGCTCATAAATGACCTTATCATCTACACAACTCACTTCATTGATGTGCAGTTTCCTATCTGACCTCCCACCATGAGTAAACAAACCAGAATTCTCAATATGGATATTAGTGGGTACTTGGTGACTTCAGCTCACCACATGCTCCAAAGGACCTCCATTTTGGACAACAAGCATCAACATCTCAGGGCATGATGCATGAGACCAGCCACATGTACCCCATGTGAACATAATCCCATAAACCTGCAGATGAAGCAAGCAGTGAAGAAAGCATTAGTATGTTGGCCTTCATAGCAAGAGCATTTGAGCACTGATGTCTTGCTGTAAATGTACAGGGCTTTACTAAGACCACATTTGGAGTACTTTGTACAGTTTTGGTCTCCTTATCTGAGGGGGGATGTTCTGGCTAATGAGGGATTGCAAAGAAGTGGTTCCTGCAATAACGAGACTGGCTTATGAGGAGAGACTAGATTGGTAGGGATATTATCCGAAAGAATTTAGAAGAATGTGGGGGGATCTCATAGAAAACCTATAAAATTCTAACAAGTTTAGACAGGGTAGATGCAGGTAAGATGTTCTTCATGACCAGGAAATTCAGAATCAGAGAGCACAATCTGTAGATAAAAATTAGGACAGAGACAAGGAGAAATTTCTTTACCTGGACAGCTGATGAAATTCTCAACCATGGGAGATTGTTGAAGCTAAAACATTGAATCTTTCAAGAAAGGTGTAGAACTAAAGGAATCAAAGGTTATAGAGAAAATGTGGGAACAGGGCACTGAGTTTGGATGATTAGCCATGATCATATTGAATGGCATATTGGACTCATAGGGCCAAATGACCCACTCCTGCTTACATATTCTATATCCCTATGTCCACAGACTTAGGCATCTGATATGTGCCAGATTCTTAGAGCACTCATGGCTACTGGATGTTTCTGTACTTCAATGCTGCACCTTAGGGCTTAATGACAAATGATCATTTTAATGCTGCAGCAAGGACACTGCTCAGGAACATGCATGCAGCTCATGGACTGACCCAGGCTGCATCTCAGGCCTGTTCGCTTGCTTTCATAGTGCTCATTCACTTTGAGGATCCGTGCCTTACTTTGCATTTTGTGCCTTGCCCCTAGGCTAGAGTTACCAAGCTCAAGGTACTGCTGTTTTGCCATGCTAAAAATCTATCAGAATTACGCAGGATAGATGTAGAAAGGATGTTACCAATGATGAGCTAGTCCAGAACTAGGGGTCACAATCTAAGGATACAGCGTGAACCATTTAAAACTGAAATGAGGAGAAATTCCTTCACCCAGAGAGTGGTGAACCCTGTGGAAGATGGATATAGCCCTTTGGGCTAAAGGGAGCTGTAGTGATTTGAAACCAGGACCAGGTTGATCTCATTGACAGGAGTTTCAGAAGGTCTTCTCATTTGAGGGACTGGCAAGGTGGTGGCATAATGCTAATATCACTGGATTTGTAATCCAGTGCTCTGGTCTATTTGTTTTGAGGGTACGGGTTTGAATCCCACCATAGCAGATGGCGAAATTTGATTTCAGTTTTTTAGAATGTGGATTTTTTTTTGAAATAAGGGAATCTAATGCCAGTCTTGTATTTTTGAGTGGTGCAGTGGTTAGCACTGCTGCCTCACGGCTCCAGGGACTCGGGTTCGATTCTAGGCTTCAGCAACTGTGTGTGTGGAGTTTGCACGTTCTCCTCATGTCTGTGTGGGTTTCTGCTGGATGCTCTGGTTTCCTCCCCAAGTCCAAAGAACCATTTCAACTCCCCCTCCCATTCCTCAGACGACATGTCCATCCTGGGCCTCCTGCAAAGCCACAACAATGCCACCCGAAGGCTGCAGGAACAGGAACTCAAGTTCAGCTTGGGCACCCTGCAGACCAATGGTATCAATGTGGATTTCACAAGCTTCAAAATCTCCCCTCCCCGTACTGCATCCCAAAACCAGCCCAGCTCGTCCCTGCCTCCCTAACCTGTTCTTCTTCTCACCTATTCCCTCCTCCCACCTCAAGCTGCACCCCCAGCTCCTACCTACTAACCTCATCCCGCCCCCTTGACCTGTCCGTCCTCCCTGGACTGACCTATCTCCTCCCTACCTCCCCACCTACACTCACCTTTACTGGCTCCATCCCCGCCTCTTTGACTTGTCTGTCTCCTCTCCACCTATCTTCTCCTCTATCCATCTTCTATCTGCCTCCCCCCCTCCCTATTTATTTCAGAACCCTCTTCCCCTCCTCCATTTCTGATGAAGGGTCTAGACCCGAAACGTCAAGATTTCCTGCTCCTATGATGCTGCTTGGCCTGCTGTGTTCATCCAGCTCTATACCTTGTTATCTCGGATTATCCAGCATCTGCAGTTCCTATTATCAAAGATGTGCAGGTTAGGTGGATTGGCCATGGGAAATGACCCCAATGTGTAGGCAAGGTGAATTAACCATAACAAATGCAGGATTACTGGGTTTCAGTAGGATGATCTTCAGAGGGTCAGTGCAGACTTGATGGGCCATTTTCTTTTGCTTATCTTTACATTTTTACATACTAAGAGAAACGTTTACAGTCTAATTGTTCTTTTTCTATCATTCTTCTCTTAATGTTTTTCTTGGTTTTCATTTACAGAATTCTATAAACTTCCCAATCTTCAGATTTTATACTTAGCAACTTTATAGAATTTTTCTTTTGATCTAATAAAGTTCTTGATTTCTGTTGTTAGCCATGGTTGGATCATTAGTCTTGTATAAAAAGAATGTATTTTTGAAGTAAACGTTTTTTAGAGGTTTAGAGGAGTTTTCAGAAAAGTTTATTTCACCTAGATGATGGTAGGTATCTGGAACCCACTGTCTGAAGGGGTGGTAGAGGCAGAAACCTAGATAAAATTGAGCATATATTTGGATGAATACTCTAAATGTGACAGCATACAAGGCTATGGGCCAAGTGCTGTGAAATGGAGTTAAAGTAGATAGTAGATGACTGCATCAAGTATGAGACACAGCCTGATTGAGTATGTACTTCTGGACTTTGGAGGTAATGTGAGAACACAGTGTCGAGGGGAAAAGGTGCTTTTTGATTGCTTTTTTGGCTCCTAGTTTGAAAGGTTTTTTTGATAGGATGAAGCTCAGGATCAGGGGCCCAGTACAAAAGAAAAAGTGACAATCACATGAAAACCATAAGGTCACACGTTGGTAATAGCTGCTAATTTGACTATATTATAGGTTACCTTTGGATTGAAGGTAAATATGAAAAGTATTTACAGATTACAAAGTAAAAGACCAGTAGGAAATTTTAAAAAATATAATAACTGAGTAAACAAAATACACATGCAGGGCCGGGTGATGTGTTGTACCTGTATGATACGGGAGCTAGCGGTCTCCATTGTGATTCGTAGTGACTACATCTGTGGCAAATGTTAGTTGTTTGAGGACCTCTGGCTCGGATTGATGATCTGGAGTCTGAGCTTCAAACACATCAGGGAGGGGGAGAGTTATCTGGATGCTGTATTTCAGGACGCAGTCACACCCCTTAGATTAATTACCTCGAATTTGGTCAGTAGTCAGGGATAGGAAGATGCAACTATGAACGAGGTAGGTGGAGGGATCTAGGAGGTAGTGCCGAAGGATCTTCAGTTCTTGAGCTTGTCTAATAGATTTGAGATTCTTTCTCCCCGTGTGTATGAGAGCAGGGTCTGTTGGCACTGTGGTGCAGGGAGCCATTCAAGTGGGGTAGAAAAGTGAAATGTAGTTGTAATCGGGAATAGTATAGTCAGGGGAATGGGCACTGTTTACTGTGGCCAGGATTGAATGTGGCTGTGTTGCCTGCCTGGTGCCAAGGTTCAGGATACCTCATCAGGGTTACAGAGGCACTTGGAGTAGGAGGAGAAAAATCCAGTTGTAAAAGCCCTTGTAGGTACCAATGACATAGGTAGAAAGAGGAAAGAGATTCTGCTGAGGGAATATGAGCAGTTAGGGGATAAACTGAAAAGCAGAACTGAAAAGATAATAATCTCCGCTTACTACCTGAGGCATGACCTAACTGACAATGGGTCAACGAAGTTAAAGAAGTAAACCCATGGCTCAAAGTTTGGTGTTGGAGAAATGGGTTTGAGTTCATAGGACATTAACACCCATACTGGGGAAGGAGGGAGCTGTTCTGATGGGACTGGCTCCGACTAAATCATGCTTGAACCAGAGTCCTGGTGATTTGGATAATTGTGGGAAGGGTGTTCAATTGCACAGAAAATTGTGGAAAAAGGTAAAGGAAGGGAGGGCTCACCAGGGGCTCTTTAAGTTTCTAGAACAAGTAATAGGATTGAGAGTATGGAAAGGGTCAGGAGGTTCGGGATGAAGGGTTAGTGGAGGCGACTTTAATCCAGAGACCCAATTAATGTTTGAATCCGGCGTCAGTAGAATTTGAATTCAGTAAAAATCTGGAATTGGGAGTCTAATGATGATGCCATGAAACCATTGCTGATTGTTGAAATATCCCATTTGGTTCACTAATGTCCTTTAAGGAATGAAATTGCTGTCCTTACCTGGCCTGAACTACACATGACTCCACACCTACGACAATGTAGTTGTCGCTTAACTGCTCTCTGGGGTGGGCAATAACTGTGGGCCTGGCTAGTGATGTCCTCATCCCGTGAATGAACAAAGAAAAAGGAATGTAATTTCAGGCAACTATGAAGTGGGGGTGGTGGGAGGGTAATGTCCATGCTTGACTGAGGGTGTTGTGCTTAAATGCACGTTGTATATAAAACAAGGTAAATGAGCTTGTTGTACAGATTGAAATTGGCAGGAACAATGTGGCAGGCATCACAGAGACATGGCTACAAAGGAATCAGGGCTGGCAATTAAATATTCAAGAATGTGGGTTCTATCAAAAGAATGGGCAGAGAGTGGGGTTGCCATATTAGTAAGAAATTAAATCAAAAGCAAGAGGTGGTGTAGGGTCAGAAGGCATAGAATCTATGTTGGTCGATTTGAAGGACTGCCAAAGAAATAAGACCCCAATGTGAGTTATGTGCAGGACTCCTAGCAGTAGTCAGGAAGTGGGGCTGAAAATAAATGAGATACAAAGGGTATTATTACAAAAATCATATGCACATGGATTGGGGAAATCAGGTTGTAGCAGATCCCAAGAAAAGGAATTCATGGGATAGCTAGAAGATGTTTTTTGGAGCAGCTTGTGGTAGAGCCCACTACAGATCAGCCACTGCTCTATTTGGTGATGTATGATGAGGTAGACTTGATTAGGGAGTTTAAGGTGAAGGAAGCCCTAGGGGCAGTGACCATCATATGATAGAATTCACCCTGCAGTTTGAGAGGAAGAAAGTGAATCAGATGTAATTGTATTGCAGTTGAATAAAGATAATTACAAAGACATGAGGGAGTAGTTGGCCAGAGTTGATCAGAAGGGGAACCTAGCATGGAAGATGATGGAGCAACAATGGCAAGAGTTCCTGGGGTAAGTTAGGAGGCACAGCAGAAATTCATTCCAAGGAAGAAGAAACATACAAAGGGGAGAAAGAGGCAACCATGCCTGACAAGGGAAGTCAGGAACCAGCAAAGGAAAAAGTATTCAATGTGGTGAAGATTAGTGGGAAGCCAGAGGTTGGGAAGTCCTTAAAAACCAGCAGAGGATAACTAAAAAAGCAACAAGGGAAGAGAAGATGAATATGAGAGTAAGCTAGCTAGGAATACAAAGGAAGAACGCAAGAGTTTTTAGAAAAATCTAAAATGTAAGAGGGAGACAAGAGTGGACATTGGACTGCTGTATAATGAGGCTGGAGAAATACTAATGGGGAACAAAGAAATAGCAGAGGAACTGAATAAGTGCTTTGTATCAGTTATCACTGTGGAAGACACTGTGGCAGACCAGAACTTCAAGAGAGTCAGGGGTCAGTAGTTAGTGTAGTGGCCACCACTAAGGAGAAGATGCTCTAGGAGCTGAAAGACCTGAAGGTAGATAAATCACATGGACCAGATGGACTACATCCCAAAAAACAGAGTTAGCGTTACGGGTCCGGTGACCCTCAGAAAACCTCTGAGGAAGAGTTACCGGACCTGAAACGTTAACTCTGTTCTTTCCTTCACAGATGCTGCCAGAACTGCTGAGCTTTTCCAGCAACTTTGTCTTTGTGCAAAATGTAACACCCCTGTTTAAGAAGGGAGGGAGGCAGAAGATGGGAACTTATAGGCCAGTTAGCTTGACCTCTGTTTTTGGCAAAATTTTAGAGTTCATTATTCAGGATGAGATTGCAGAGTAGTTGGAAGTTCATGGTAAAATAGGGCCGAGTCAGCGCGGCTTTGTCAAGGGAAAGTCATCCCTGACAAATCTGTTAGAATTCTTTGAGGAGGTAACGAGCAAATTAGACAAAGGAAAGCCAGTGGATGTGATCTAATTCGAATTCCAGAACCCCTTTGACAAGGTACTACACAGGAGACTACTCAATAAGATAAGACTCCATGGTGTTAGGGGCAAGGTACTGGCATGGATAGAGGATTGGCTCACTGGCAGAAGGCAGAGAGTGGTGAGAAAGGGATCCTTTTCAGTACAGTAGCCAGTGATTAGTGGAGTTCTGTGATTAGTGAGGGTCGGTACTGGGACCATTATACATTAATCATCTGAATGAAGGAACTGAGGGTATTGTTGCTAAGTTTGCAGATGACACAAAGATAAGTGGAGGGACAGGTAGGGTTGAGGAGATGGGGAGGCTGCAGAAGGATTTGGACAGGCTGGGAAATTGAGTAAAGAAGTGGCAGATGGAATACAGTGTTGGAAAGTGTGAGGTTATGCACTTTGGTACGAAGAATAGAAGCATAGACTATTTTCTAAATGGGAAAGGCTTCAGAAATCTGAAGCACAAAGGAACTTGGAAGACCTAGCTGAGGATTTTCTTAAGTTTAATGTGCAGGTTCAGTTGGCAATTAGGAAGCCAAATGAAATGTTGGTATTCATTTTGAGAGGGCTAGATTACAAGAGCAGAGATATAATGTTGAGACTGTATAAGGCTCTGGACAGACTGCATTTGGAATATTGTGAGCAGTGTGGGGCCCCATATCTGCTGAGCTGGTATTGGAGGGGGTCCACAGTAGCTTTATAAGAATGATCCTGAGGATGAAGGGCTTGTCATATGAGGAAAAGTTAAGGAGTCTGGGTCTGTGCTCGATGGAGGATAGCGGGTGATCTGATTAAAACTTACAGAATACCTAGAGGCCTGGATAGAGTCGACATGGAAAAGATGTTTCTGCTAGTAGGAGAGACAAGAACTCGAGGGCATGGCCTCAGAGTGAAGGGACAACTCTGTGGAACTGAGATATGGAAGGATTTCTTTAGGTAGAGGGTGGTGAATCTATTGAACTCAGAGCCACAGAAGGCGTGGAGGCCAAGTCAAGGAGTACATTTAAGACTGAGATAGATACGTTCTTGATTAGTAAGGGGCACATACTTTATGGGGAAAAGGCTGGAGAATGGGCTTGAGAAACATATCAGCCATGATCGAAGCAGACTTGATAGACTGAATGGCTAATTCTGCTCCTATATCTTATGGTCTGCGACTATGCCAATCCTCTGTCCATATTAGTATCTTGCCCCTAACACCATGGGCTTTTATTTAAATATTAGTGATTGTCTGGTTTGGCCCATATGTTGGTTCAGACCACAGCAATGTGGTTGACTCTTAACTGCCCTTTCAAGTGGGCCAAGTAAGTTCAAGGGCAATTAGAGATGGACACAAATAATGGGCTTCAAAATGATATCAAATCCCATGAAAAAATATTTTGAAAATGTTCTTATAATCATATGAAAATGATTCCTCTGACAGTTAGTTCTTATAATTCTGAGTCAACTGGTTTGTCATTGTTTGTCAACTGGTGAGAACAGTATTTCAGTGTTGAACTATGGTTGAAGTAATTTGTACAGAATTATAAGAAAAGAAATGCAGGCTCTGGAGAATGTGCACACAGGATTAGTAAGGAGGATACCTGAACTGAGAAGCAATAATTATCAGAAAAGACTGAACACTTTTCAGAATTCCAGCATCTACAATATTTTTCTTTTATATAAAACTATCATTGATTGTTGTAACGATCACTAATGTCCTTTAGGGAAGGAAATCTGCCATTCATATCTGGCCTGACCTACATGTGACTGCAGACCCACAGCGATATGGCTGACTCTTAATTGCCCGTTGACTTGGCTTAAAGAGCCACTCAGTTCACGAGCAGTTAGGAATGGCCAAAACGTCTATCTTGCCAGTGATGCCTATGAAAGAATAAAGAAACAAAAATCAGAAATAAAGTAAGGATAGTCAAAGTGGGAAATCATGTGTTATTCATTTGAATTCACCATTGCAGTTCAGCAAATTCACTTTAAATTCTGACTCATTGAATAATATTTCAAACCCTGGATAGCAACTACTCATGTTATTTACATGTGAAAACATTGCCCATATGTCCCAGAGATTCTCTTACTATATGTACATTTAATTTATACAGTATTGAGGCTTTTATTATGATGATTTTGCAGGTCCCTATTCTACTGACTGTGATTCATGATGATTCACATCTAATGATGATTCATAGTAAGGCCTTTGCTGTGACAGGAGTTTGGAATGTGTTCAAATCAAAATAAGCCATCTCTACCATTTAGAAGGACAAAAACATATGAACATCCCATACCTTACAGTCTTCTCATGCAACTGTCCCAGATTTTTCACCATAGCCCATGTCGTTCTGGGCCTTTGCCAGACTGATGAATTTACTGGACCATGGGAAATCATGTGGGAATTTTTAAATGGCACCAGAAGCATTTGTCCCTATATGAGGTGGAAGCATTTTTTATGACTCCCACACCCAGCTGTGAGAAACAAAATAAATATTTTTACTGAAGTGTCCAACAAAAGTACACTCTGAATTATTCCAGTAAAAAAAAGTGCTTCACTAAAATAAATGTCAGTGCAGAATGGGCTTGTGCACGCTATAACCTCGTTGCTTCAACAATGTCTTTACATAAATCAAAACTGGAACCAGAACCATATTACTGGTGCCAGACCATAGAGATTGCTGGTCTGGAGAATGTTGGATTAGGGAAATATTGCTATGAGAACAATGGAGAAGTAGCATCAGTTACACAAGTGGTCCTATTAATTTGATGTGCATCAAAAAGAATGTCTTATTGGAGACAATAGTAACATAATATATTTCATAAGTGGGACCATGAGATTACATTTCACAAATTTACACCCATTGCAGAATTTTGTATACCAGGTACACATCTATCCCCTCTGGGATATGTTCAGAAATTGAATATGAGATGTCAGAATGTAAAATGTAGCTGTGTGGTGCTAATTAGACTGAAGCACATTAAAGTCCATTGGACAAGACTATCCCTGGTTGGCAGTTCATGGCAAGGATGTGATCAGTGTTTCATGAGGCACACCTCTGTAAAGTGTTGTAAAACATAAACAATCAGGTTGCTCTTGCCAGATGAGTACACAATGCCTCTGGAACTGTGATGGCTTAATATCATTATGCTGTGCAATTCATAATGTCATGCCAAGTGGCAGACAAAACCCCTCTATTGTATATATGCCTGCTGACGCTACAGAATGTGAAAAATGAGCCTCTACAATTTTGATTTGAAAAACATGCAATGAAAAACGGGTTTAATTTTGTATTACTGGTAAGCATGGCAGACGGCAAGAAACCAAGTGCCATTGAAACAAAATTTACTAATCAAAAGTAAAATTTTGCCTAGCATATATATCTGATTGTACTTAATAAAGCTGAAGACCACATGCCTCACAATGCAAATGTGATTCATGAATCCTTGTTGCTTTCTTCAATCAATTTTGTGTTAGTTGCTGGGGAGTTTATTTGCCAATTCGGTATTGATTTGGCTATATCACAAGAAGGAATGACCAAAGACCCAAAAGAAAGATTTTAACTTGTATATTGCCTTTCACATCCCAAAGACTTCATACTAAATAGCGTACATTTCAAGTGGTGCGTAGCCAAACATGGCAGTTAACTTGCACGCACTAAGGTCCTTTCAGCTAGAAAGTAAGCAGAATATTAAGTTAATCTTTTGTAATACTTGTTCAGACAAACATGGTTTAGATGGTTTTATGTGTAGAGTTTTGATTGCCCTGCTATAGGAAGGATATTATTAAATTGGAGAGGGTTCAGGAAAGATTTACCAGAATGTAACCAGGACTGGAGGGTTTGAATTATAAGGAGAGGCTAGATAGGCTGGGACTTTTTTCACTGAGGCATTGGAGGTTGAGGGGTGACCTTGTGGTTTTTTATAAAATCATGAGGGGTATAGATAAAGTGAATAGAAAAGGTCTTTTCCCTAGGGTAGGGGAGTTCAAAACTATGGGACATTTTTTTAAAGTGGGAGGAGAAAGGTTTAAAAGGGGCCTGAGGGGCAACTTCTTCACACAGACCGTCGTTTGTAGGCAGAATAAACTGCCAGATGAAGTGATAGATGCAGGTAAAGTTACAATACTTAAAAAACTTGCTTAACAAGAATTTATCCAACTCCGACTTTAAAATATTCAAGGATCTGCTTCCGCCACCATTTAGTAAGCTCCAAAGACTCTTGATGCTCTGGGAGGTGAAGTGAACAATCCCTGTTTTTTTTAATCAGAGACTGCTTTTTTTAGAGGCTTTGATAAGAGGAAACATCATCACCATACTTACCATGCCAAGATGCCTCAGGATCTGAGGAAACATCGTTACCATACCTACTGTGCCAAGACCCCTCAAGATCTTGTATGTTTCATTCAAGTCACCTCTTACTGTCCCAAACTCCAGTGAATATAAGGCTAGCCAATTGGATCTTACCCAGCAGGGCAGCCCTCTCAGTCCTGATATTGGTCTTCCAAACCCATGACCACTTCCATCCGGAAGGTCAAAGATAACAGATACATGGGAACGCCATCATTTACAAGTTTCCCTCCAAGTTGGCTTAATTTTTCTTACAAATAGGAGGCAAAAGGGTGATGGTGGAGTGTTGTTTCTTTGCAGCCAATGACCAGAGGTGTACCATGGGGATTGGTGCTGGGACCCTCGCTGTTTGTTATTTATGTCAATGACTTGAATGTGAAAGTAGAAGATTTAACTAGTAAGTTTGCAGATGACAAGAAAATCAAGGGAGTTTTGATAGTGAGGAGAATGGTATTAGATCAGCTAGTAAATTGGGCGGAGTAATGGCCTGGAATTTAATCCCGATACCCTGCAAGGAGATGCATTTTGGGAGGTCTAATATGGGGAGGATACATCCACTGAATGGTGGGTCCCTAGGCAGTATTGAGGAATAAAGGGACCTTGGACTAGAAGTCAATAGACCCCTGAAGCTGGGACCCAGAATATAGGACCAAGGAAGTCTTATTACAGCTTTATAAAATGTTGGTTAGGCCACAGATAGAACACAGCAGTTCTGGTCACCACACTATTGGAACGACATGATTGCACTGCAGAATGTGCAGAGGAGATTGACCAGGATGTTGCCTGGGATGAAAAATCTTAGTCTCAGGAGAAACTGGATAGGCTGGGTTTGTTTTCCTAGGAGCAGAGGAGGCTGAGGTGGGATATAATTGAGGTATACAAACTTATGAAAGACAAACATAGAGTAGATCGTGAGAATCTCTTCCCCATGGCGGATGAGTCTAAGACCAGAGGATATAAGATTAAAGTGAGGAGCGAGTGGTTCAGAGAAAATGTGAGAAAAAGAATTTTCACCCAGAGGGTGATAGGTTTGTGGAACATGCCGCCTGAGAGGGCATTGGAGGCGAGTGCTGCAACAATATTTAAAAAGCATTTGGATGAGCACTTAATTTTTTTTAGTTATTCATTCATGGGATGAGGGCGTCACTGGCCCGAGCAGCATTTATTGCCCAGAGGGCAGTTAAGAGTCAACCACATTGCTGTGGGTCTGGAGTCACGCATAGGCCAGATCAGGTAAGAATGGCAGTTCTCTTCCCTAAAGAGCATTAGTGAACCAGATGGGTTTTTTCCTGATAGTTGATTCATGGTCATCATTACACTCTTAATTCCAGATTTTTTTTATTGAATTCAAATTCCACCACCTGCCAGGATTTGAACCCTGGTCTTCAGAACATTATCTGGTCTGGATTAACAGTGTAGTGATAATACCACTAGGTAGTTGTATCAAGTGTAGGTTGTGGATAGTAGGCTGTGGATCAAGTGTAGGTAAGTGGAATTAGTGTAGTTTGGTGTTTGTTGGTCAGTGTAGACATGGTGGGCCAAAGGGCCTGTTTCTACGCTGTATGATTTAATGACTGTGTGACTGAGGCTCTCACCATCCTGACTTGGAAATATATATTGCCCCGTTCACTGACACTGGGTCAAAATCCTGGAACTTCCTCCCTAACGAAAATGCAGGAGCCCCGACCCCAAAGTGGTTGAGTCCAGTGAAACTGATACTTCCAATATGCTACACAGTTGAAGATGCCTGTTTTCAGATTAACAAGGGAGTTGTAGATGGGAATGTGGAGTTGAAGCCACAATCAGCTCAGCTGTAATCTTGCTGAATGGTGGAACAGACTCATAGGGCTGAATGGTCTGCATGAGCTCCTAGTTTATATGAGTCATAGAGTCATACAGCATGGAAACAGACCCTTCAGTCCAACTTGTCCATGCCGACCAGGCATTCCAATTTGACCTAGTCCCATTTGCCATATCCCTCATACCTGTCCTATTCATATATCTAGATGCCTCTTAAATGTTGTAATTGTACCAGCCTCCATCACTTCCTCTGGCAGTTTGTTCTGTACATGCACCTCCCTCTGCATGAAAAAGTTACCCCTCAGGCTCTTTTTAAATCTTTTCCCTCTCACCTTAATGCTCTCTAATTTTGGACTCCCCTGCCCGGGGAAAAGGACCTTGGCTATTCACCCTATCCATGCCCCTCATGGTTTTATAAACCTGTAAAAGGTCACCCCTCAGCCACCAATGCTCCAGGGAATATTCACTGTGAGCACCAATTGCTCGAAATTCTGATAATGAAATTCTCAACACAGTTGAATGATATTCAGTCCTGGTCACCTCATTATAGGAAAGATGTGGAAGCTTCAGAAAGGGTGCAGAGGAGATTTACGAGGATACTGCCTGGCTTGGAGGGCGGGTCTTACAAGGAAGGGTTGAGGGAGCTAGGGCTTTTTTCATTGGAGCAAAGGATGAGAGGTGACTCGATAGAGGTGTACAAGATGATGAGAGGCATAGATAGAGTGGATAGTCAGAGGCTTTTTCCCTAGGTGGAAATGACTATTAAGAGGGGGCATAATTTTAAGGTGATTGGAGGAAGGTATAGGGGAGATGCCAGAGGTAGGTTCTTCACACAGAGAGTGGTGGGCGTGTGGAATGTGCTGCCTGCAGTGGTAGTGGAGTCAGATACTTTAGAGACTTTTAAGTGACTCTTGGATAGGCACATGGATGATAGTAAAATGTAAGGTATGCAGGATAGATTGATCTTAGTGGGATAATATGTCAGCGCAACATCGTGGGCCGAAGGGCCTGTACTATGCTGTACTGTTCTATGTTCTATTTAAATGTTTCTGATATGTTGCAACTTGTTAATAATGAACAAGGGCTATACATTTCATGTCTTCATTGAAAGTGCACATTTGATGGGTAAAAGCCAGTGCAATGATATTTAAATCCTGTGTTTGTCGTTATCTTAATGCGCCTGTTTTTCTTACTCCTCTAAAGATTCGATGAATGAAAGGGGAAAAGTTGCTTGGAAGAAGCCTGCTTATTTTGGACAGAATCCGAACACTCAAACAAGTGTGAACAGGACTGCTGTGGCTGCTGATGCCAACCACTCCCACGTAACACTTCCTGTAAACAAGATTATTGACATCGATGGGGTGAAATCAGAAGACACTAGGACGGAAACTGACGAGTCAGATGGGAACCTGAGTTTTGAAGGCTACGTTTCTGAACTGAAAAGTTGCCAAGGGAGAATGCGCACTGGAGTTTATCGGATGTCGGAGTTGCCATCATTGATAACAGTGAAGAGTGACAGGAGTAAGACGTTAGAGGCACAGCATAAGGCTACATTTGTCTGAATGTTGGTCATGTATTTTCCTTAAGAAGGGTCACAGAAATGTTGGTCTGAAGTAATATTTGGAAAATTGTGATTCAAGATGGTAATTTATTGCTAAAAACAAAATAATTAATGTGCACAATTTAGTTATCCCCAATTCTGTACCTCTTGTGTTAGTTGGGGAATATGGAACAAAAACCTTACATTAAAATCGACAATTTGGAGAGGTATGGGGCAATGATGCTGGATTAATGGCATCAATTCTAGAATTTAAGTGTAGTTGCTAAAAGTAAAGAAATTAAGTGTTGGCATTTTTTCTGTAGCAACCTGTTTACACTAAACAGTCAATTTGATGGGTTAACAAAATTTCTTTGAGATCATTTTGAATGAATGCAGTTAAGTAAGTCTGGCCAATGCCTTTTCTTTTGAATATGTTCTGATGATATATCCTTGCTAAGGATGACAGCATAACTGGAAATAAATGAATGCTAATATAGATTGATAAATGATAGATAGACAGACAGGAGTTCATTCATTTGTGCTTTCATCCTCTTCTCTTGAGGTTGATTGTCATGGATTTGCACAACCTATGCTGCCCTTACACATTCCAAATGGATCAACTGCATCCAGTCCATTAAGTCTGTCAGCCATTTTCTCACCTGCTCTCACCTCCTATATTTTTGTCGACCTTTCCCTCCAGTGGCCCCATGATTCATTATGGCCATTAAAATATGGCAGACAGTTTACAGGTCACAGCAATGGGCTGTCCACCTGCTAGAGTGATGGTGACGACCCCACTGTAGCCACTTCTGTAAGCCCCACTGGGATTTGATGCTGATCAATGAGTGATTAATTTCCTCTGAAGGGTCCCCTCCTGACACTCCAGGTTAAACTAACGGTTAGTGAGGTGAGGGGGCTGCTGGTTTCATGGGTAGCACAACCAGCAAACCCAGGCCAGTTCTACAGTTGGACTTGTGTGTCTGACATGGTACAAAAACACTCAGCATCCGATCAAATGACCCAGCATCAGGAAGGGAGGGTGGGAGTGAGGTACACTGAGAGCCAATACTTTGCATTTTTTCTGGCTCCCACTCCCTCTCAAACTCCTCCCACCTATGGCGTGGAGCCCAGCCACAATAATGGGCCTCAGGTGGCGTCCTTCTGGCACGTCTTGGTGGGTGAGCACCCTTGCTCCCAGGAAGGCCCATTGTTGTCCACTTGGATGCCTGTGTGGCTCTTAATTTGGTGGACCTCCCCAAAAAAGATGATTTACAGCTCCCACAAGCTCTCCATCCTGAGGGCAAGGACTCTGTCATCATCATTAAACATAGAAAAGAAGAGCAGGAGTAAGCCATTTGGACTTTGAGCCTGCTCTGTCATTTAATATGGTCATGGCCAATCATCCATTTCAGGAGCCCCTGTTCCTACTTTCTCCCCATATTCTTTGATTCCTTTAGCCCTAAGAACTACATGTAACTTCTTTTGGAAAACATTCACTGTTTTAGTATCACAGAACCCCTTCAGTGCTGAAAGAGGCCATCGTCCATCAAGTTTGCATTGACCCTCTGAAGAGCACCCCTCCCCTCCAGATCCACACTCCCCTGCCCTATCCTTGTAACCTCCCCTTGCCCTGCCTTACTATGATAATCCACCTGACCTGCACATTTCTAGAACCTTTGGGGCAATTTAGCATGGCCAATTCACCTAACCCCTCAACCCTGAATCATTTTCTGTGGTAGAGAATTCTACAGGCTCACCACTCTTTAGGTGAAGAAATTTCTCCTCATCTTAGTCCTGAATGACTTATCCCCATATCCTTGAGCTGTGGTTCTGGACTCCCTGGTCATCAGGAGCAGCCTTCCTGCTTACCCTGTCCAGTCCTGTTAGAATTTTATAGGTTTCTGTGGGAAAATGCAGCCCAGGTAATCTGCTGGCTGCTGTTAGGGTTCCTGACTACATCGGACGCTATTTGCTGCTGCAGCTGCTGGAATGGGGTGGGTTTCCTGAGCTCAGGAAGCGCTGATCAATCATTGTCAGTACTGGAGTAATTGTGTGGATGAGGAGGGTCACCCTGGAGCTTTAAAGCAGAGGTACGTGATGGGACCAGTCGGGGAGTCCTCAGCGATGGAGTTAAGGGGAGGGGATGTGTAAACAATAGGGGAACATCTTTCTTGCTGCTGACAAAAGGGATAAGTCCCAGCCAGACCACAGGAATGCCTGCAAGGGTGACTGTTTGCCTACATGGCATGTTTCCTACCTTCTGCTGTTTGAATATGAGCTGTGGTGGGATGTTTCACTCTTGGGAGAACATTAAGTGCTGCCTGCAAATCTGTTCCTATGGAGAACCTCAATAGGAAGCATCCCAATGTTTCATTCCAGTGACAATAGCAGTATGGACACTGGCCCATGGGCAGTAGTCTTCATTTGTCACTTTTTTTCTTCATTCTTTCATGGGATATGGGCACCTTTTGTCTATCCCTATTTGCCCTTGAACTGAATAGCCATTTCAGAGGGCAGTTAAGAGTCAATCATATTGCTGTTGTTCCAGAAGGCATAGACTCAAGATGTAATTTCTATGACAATTGAAAATAGTTACATGGCCATGATTAGTGAGACTAGTTTTCAACTCCAGGTTTATTAATTCAAGCTAATTTCTACTAGCTGTCATTAGTGGAATTTGAACTTACGTCCCCAGAGAAATAGCTAGGACCTCTGAATAACCACTATCTCCACTACATCACCATCTGACCCTGGATGGTTAGGTAGAGTTTTATAACAAGTTCCTTCTACCCAGCTGCTCAATATGATGAGAAAAAGCCATTTATGCCCACCTTTTGTGATAACTTCCAACAACTTAGAACACTTTGAACACCTGCATCTCTGCTCTTGTGCTGAAGTTATTTCTAATTAATTTATGATTTCTGGCTTATGATCCATTCTATTTTAAAGTATGACTCAGGATTTTCTTGGCGAGATGGAATGGTGGTGAAAGATTCAGAGGATAAATGATAAAAGCACTCCTTTCAGCTGTGAACTGTCTTATTCTGGAATGCGCTGGCTGAAAGGGTTGTGTTAGCACATCGAACAGTAACTTTCAAGAAGAAATTAGGGAAATCCTAGAAGGGGAGATATTTTTCAGGACTATGGAGAAAGAACGGCACGGTGGGACTAATGGATAGTTCCTTGAAAGAGGGACAGTGGCCTCTTTTGCTGTATGTCGCTACATTAGTTGTTATTTTTGTGTAATTCAGCAGGTTCTCTGTAAGAAAACCCTTTTTTGTCAATTTGCTGGTGTTGAGCTAAATGCCTTGAATTTTTGTGGAGGCTCTGACTGGCCAGGAGCTTGACAGGAGCCTTATATTTGACTAGCCTATCAACTGAAATTACATGGATTGAGGGAGGGAATTTCCCCAAGGAATTTTGTTATCATGACCTCTTAAAACTCACCGTGCTATTTGAGGGTAGATTAATAATTTGAATCGTTTGATCACTTTTTTTGGACCTAGTTGCAAGCAAATGGTTCCTACATTTGCTATAAGATGACAGTGACTATTCAAAGTATTTAATTGGCTGTGATATTCTTCTAGCTACCTTGAGAATTCAGGGGCTTGATGTAAATTCTGTTTCATTCTTTCTTTCTCAAGCCCAACGTGAGGCACCACAGATATAAAAGAATGGCGTAAATCAGAAAGAATCCCAGGCATTTATTTCATTCGAGCTCTTTCTGATCTGCCAGTAGTTGCTAACCTCTAATGGGCTTCTGAAGTTTCAAGAAACATGCAGTTATGCCCAGGTTCTCACAGAAAGTATTTGATCAGTTACTTCAAAGGGATAGGCTAGTTCCAGCAGTGAGACTGCATTCCAGATCTTAAAAATGCAAGAAAAACACATTGTAAAGACGGTATTAGTGGAAAACACTTTATAACATTAAAAGACCCATTCAGCAGGGCATGTTTTACTGTGGCCCTTTTACTGTGTTTTATTTAATGTAGTTAATATAAACATTGAGACGAGCTTCCACCTCACAGATAACCCAAAGGTTTACATTCAAATTTTCAATTCAAATGAAGGGAAATCCACTTTGTATTTTATACATTGTCTTTTTTTAAAAGAACCTCTTACAGTGCAATACATAGAATGATGGTGTAAATTATTGATGTCTCTATTTTTGATGAATCGTGGAAAATATTTGTAGATTGGAGTAAAAACCTGTTCAAGAAAACAAGTGCAAAAAAATCCACATGTATTTGGAATGATTTTAATGGTCATGATAATTAAGTTATTAATTCATAGAAAGTCTGTCGCAAAAATGTGTTTGACTTAGATTTGCTGAAATATTGTAAAGTAAATCCACTTGTGTACACATGAGTAATATGTAAACAGTAAAGGCTGGAAATGGTCAGCAGTGTAGGCATCATCACGGAAGGAGAAGCAAAGTTAATGGATTGTACTTGTCAAGGAACAGGGGGAGGTGAGGACACAAATGTCAGCTGGAATATCTGGTAGAAACTTTTCTTGGCTCTTTGGGAGGCCCCTCAGCTGCATTTTAGGCCTTTCTGGAATCTATTTGGTACTTTAAAGGACTGTGATCCCACCCTCACCACTACCCCCTCGCCCCCAAGAAATTGCCAGCCAGTGGGAGGTGCAGCAATTCTTCAGTTCCAGCAGTGCCACCAGTAGAGCTGGCCATTGCTGCAAATGTACCCAGCTGCCAGGATGCTGCCCTTTGCAGCCAGGAGGCTTACATCTTCCTGGGTCAATTAGGTAGATTCCAACAAGGGCTGGTCAGGCCAGGAGAGGGTCTTTTTAAAATTTATTCATTAATGGGATGTGGGTGTCCCTGACTAGGTTAGCATTATTGTCCATCTCAAATTGTCCAGAGGGGTATTAAGAATCAACCACAGTGCTGAAGGTCTGGAGTCACATGTCAGCCAGACCAGGTAAGGATGACCTAAAGGGCATCATTGAACCGGATGGGTTTTTATAATAATCAGTAATGTTTACACGCTGACATTAGGCCAGCTTATTATTTCAGATTTTATTGAATTCAACTCATCATCTGCCATGACAGGATTTGAACGCATGTCCTGAGAACATTACCACTGGGGTCCAGATTGCTCGCCCAGTGACATTACCACTTCACCACAATATCACCTTTGCTGCAGGTTGTGTTCATGGCCAGGGAAAGTGCCAGGTAATGGGCACACCACCACTACCCACCAACACGTGGTCACGCAGGGCATGGGGTGTGAAATTCGAGACCAACTCCAGAGTGATGCTTCAGCTGCAGACTCGTTCGAGATCCAGAAATTACAATGTTGGCAGTTTTGATCCTTCTGCAACTACAGTGTCAGCAGATATTCCAACTATTACACTGCTTGGTGTATGAACTAAAGCGGGACTAGATGGGCCCAATGGCATGCTCCCATGCTTTAAAGTAATCTACTGGATTTCTAATTCAAATGATTCTGAATCCAACTTCAAGTGTAGACTTTAACTTTTGTGCTTTAGGGCCAGTTGCTTGATTTGTAGCTGAAAGCTGTCACTATACTTATTGCATAATGTCTGGCCTTAATCATAGTGTGATATGTCACCCCTTGCCCATCCAGTCAGGGAGCCTGTGTTATATTTTGACTCTCACCACTCTGCTTCTTGGCAGCACACATACCACTGACAAGGGTGAGAATGTGACAAAACATTTCAGCTGATTATTGAATAGTGCTGAAACTTTTCATCTTGTACTCATCAGGGCAAATGCAAGAATAGCAAATTTCACACCGTCACAATTTATACTGTGGGAGAAGGGTTGGTTGAAGTGATGCCAAGTTCCCAGGTAATTCCAAAAAGGTGCAAGCTTGAACAGATTCCTTTTATTTTGAAGAGAACAGGGCGTATGTCCCTTCTACTAAACATAAATGCAAACATTATGAGCTCAACTGATAATTTCAAATTAGTTATTATTGTAGCTATTAGCGCACTCATGATACTTCAGCAAGCGCGGCTGTATTTACATTTACCAGTAGATGGACAACCAGAGCTGATTTGCCAACTGAAAACCTCTGTTTTCTCTGTGGTATAAATTGTTATGGTTGTTTGAAATATGGCATTCTTGCATTTGTCCTGATGTGTGCAAAATGGAAAACATGTCTGTCTATCCTGCAATATTCAAGTTCTGTAGTACCAAGGGACTGCTTCTTGCTGAGTAAGAAGCCAAACCAACCCCCCACCCCCCTCTGATTTCCATTGACCGGTTTATCTCTGTAAACCCCATTCATAAGAGAAGAGTGGCTGGAAATCATTAATAGTATTCTTGAAAGTCTGCGGACCTACATGACTCAAGTACTGGATTATGGAGTCTGATGTAGGGAGTGAATAATTCCAAACCATTGCCGTGAGCTTCCTATCTTGGAGTCAGGTTGGAGGCAGATATATAGCACACAGGCATTGGGGAGCATTCTCATTCTTTGCTTTAGCTTCGTTTGCCTCATCCAAGTAGAAATAGGACGGGCAAAAGTGTTTTATTCTGGCACTGCACAAGATGGATTTGGTCACTTTTTGCTGACACTTTTTTGAATCCTGTCAACTAATTCAAAACTGAACTGCTGAAGCCTCCACTGCTTCAACAGTTTTAATCATATCAAGACACGTGGTACATTAAACTGTGAACTACAACAGCTTCTGTTGTGTGATGCCTTTATAAGATGAATTATTCAGTAGTAAAAACTAAGATTTAAATAGAGTTTCCTCATCGATTACCCCAAAGGGACTGTACTTGTTTCACTTTCTTATTGTATTTCCATGATATTTTGTATTAAAATTTACTTTTGCTGAATGACCAGCTTCTCTTTTTTTATGAACCCTTTGGAACAGTAATATTTTTCTTCCCTTGGATTCCAAAATATACAAGGTTAGACAAAAATATAGGTATTTAGCTATCTTTCCTGCACCTTGTTCCCAAATTCCTTCTCATAACCTCACCGACCCTTTTATGATTCCTCTAGAGTCACCTTGGTACAAAAGGGTCATTTTTCATGGGTTAACTTTAATGGCCATGGCAGTGGCTGTGATGGTGATCTCAATAACTGGTGGCAATTGAACATAACAACCATTTTCAGGAGCCTCATAGGAATTAACTGGCAACCAGGTAGCTGTTTAATTGCATGGCAGTGGGTTGTCCATGTTTTAAAGGTGAAGAGCCTTAAGGATTAAGTCCTACCTTTCGTGTCAGAAGATGTTTTCTGATTGCCAGGCGTATGCCAAGACTAACAATGAGTGGATGCCATATACCCATCCCAA
Source organism: Ginglymostoma cirratum (assembly GCA_024137785.1). Taxonomy (NCBI): domain Eukaryota; kingdom Metazoa; phylum Chordata; class Chondrichthyes; order Orectolobiformes; family Ginglymostomatidae; genus Ginglymostoma; species Ginglymostoma cirratum. The sequence continues at coordinate 5,656,503 of JAHRHZ010000012.1, forward strand.
AACTAATAGTCCCAACGAATGCACTTGCTGTAGCCCTCAAAGTGGGCAGTTAACTATTCAGTCATGAGCCCAAATGAAAAGTAGTCCTTTGGACAGAGTACAAAAGAGGTGTACTATAGTGTGTCTGAACAAACAGTGTGTAACAGAGAGTTGTAGTGCTACCTTGGTCTAGTGATATAATTCACATTACTAGCATAGCACAGTGGCTCAGTGGTTAGCTTTGCTGCCTCACCTCACTAGGAACCCAGGTTCCATTGCAACCTCGGCTGACTGTCTGTGTGTCTGTATGGGTTTCCTCTTGGTGCTCTAGTTTCCTCCTCCACAGTCCAAAGGTGTGCAGGCTAGGTGGATTGGCCGTGCTAAATTGCCCATAGTGTCCAAGCATGTGCAGGCTAGGTGGGTTAGTCTTGGGAAATGTGGAGTTACAGGTTAGGGGGCTAGATCTGCTCTTTGGAGAGTTGGTGTGTATGTGATGGGCTGAATGACCTGCTTCCACCCTGTAGGGATTCTATGGTCACCTTGTCCAGGGCAACTTGGGAAGGGCAATAAATGCTGGCCCAGCCAGAAAAGCTCACATCCCATGAATAAATAAAAGACTGACCATGAAATATTGAGCACCAGCAGCAGCTTTTTCTATTACACTGCTGCATTTTTGTACACCACTGTTGGAGCAGGGATTACCATTCCATGAGGGCAAGTGTGAATGACCTTACCCAGCAACCCATTGTCGAACCATTCAGAGACACAGGACATTTTTCTTCGAGCAAAAGGAAAATTAACAAAATACATGATAATTAAGCAGGTAGATATCTTCCAATACTGCATACAGTGCTGACAGTATGAGTTAGAAATCCTAATGCTTGGAAAAGTCAGCAACAGTGATGTCCAGAATAAATGCAATTGTGAGGGACTTTGACAGAGCAGTTGATAATTGACACTGTATCACAAACATAAGGCAAAAGAAGCTATGAAGAAATTGATTCTGTCAACAGAGATGGACAATCTGGAAGGACATTCAGCAATAATCTTCAAAAATTAAATGGACAAGTATTTGAAAAACGCTTCCAGGCCTGTGGGGAATGAGTGGAACGAACTGGAAAGCTCTTTTAAAGGGTCCAGCAGTGTCAAAATGGGCTGAATGTCCTCCTCCTGAGCTGTGTGATTTCATGGGTGCAGCTCCAGCAGAGCAGAAATCAGAAGCGAGAACCACTCCCTAACCTAAGGGCACCGGAGTCCATTGTCCATCGATTCTCAAGCACTGGTTTTGTTTTCAAGAATTTGTGCACATTGTTTCAAAGGAAGTTGGCAGGATATGCACACAGGGGATGCTTCTTCCTATCTGTCTGGCCCTGCTATCTGTGATTATCCTAGCTCCTGATGTGTGAATTCGTACTGCAGATTTCCGCTGCTTAGAACAAACTGGAAAATATTCACCTCGTTTCTGTCATAAACTCAGAAAGCTGACCTCTGGCTGACGTACCACGAATGACTGGATGCCATTAATCAGATTGCAGTCCTTCACACTTGCTCGCTTCCAAATCACTGCCTGTCATTTCGCCAAATTTCTTTTCCCACCTACTGTCCTGATATTTTCTAATCAACCTGTCCCGAGAATCTTGCTGCTGGGTAAAACTTCTTCGTCTACATAAATCGCTCAACACTAGTTGTTAAACATTTGCATTGTTGCTTGTTGGAAATGACTTGAGAAAAGGAATTCAGATCCACAGTTCTGGTTAACCAGTGAGCTCTTTTGTGTCAAAGTTCCAATCTACACTGGGAGCTGTGCCTTGTAACGTTTTACCATGTGAAAATAGCAGATATCCAAAACAAAAGCAACAATTTATATTTCTACAGTGTCTAATGCAGTGAAGTCCCTGAAGCTGCTTTGCAGACATCAGGTCACAGAAGGAGATATCTGGAGAGAAGGTAATGAACTTGGTGAAAGATTTTAATTTTGAGAATGATCCTGAGGAAAGAGAGTTGGAAAGTTAAAGAGGTTTCTGCAGAAAGTTCTCGAACTTGGAGCTAAAAGATCAGATTGCTGCTTTGTCCTGGATGGGTATAGCACCAACAACACTAAAGAAGCTTGACACCATCCAGGACGAAGCAGCCTACTTGTTTGCTGCCCTATCTACAAACATCCATCGCCACTTGTGTTCAGAAGCAGCAGTGCATACTATCTGTATGATGCACTGCAGTAACTCGCCAAGACTCCTTAGAAAGCACCTTCTAAACCCAAGACCACTACCATGTAGAAGGACAAGGGCAGCAGGTACATGGGCACACTGCAACCACCAAGTTCCCTCCAAGCCACTCACCATTCTATCTTGTAAATATATTACGGTTCCCTTGGTGTCGTTGTGTTGAAATCCTGGCACTCCCTCCCTAAGGGCATTATGAGTGTACCTACACCAAATGGGCTGCAGTAATTGAAGAGAGCAGTTTGCCACCACCTTTTCAGGGGCAGCTAGATGTTGGGCAATAAAAGCTGGTCCAACAAGTGATGCCCACATCCCATGAATGAATAGTCAAAAGGACAATGCTTTACTGGCACCCCATCCATCACCTTCAACATTCACTCCCTTCATCACCGATGACTGTGTTGCCAAATTCTGAATGAACGCCATCTACAATTTCGCTGATGACGCTGCCATAGTGGGACAACAATGAGTCAAAATACAGAAGGGAGACAAATGGCTTGGTGACACGGTACGATGAAAACATTCTGTCTCTCAACGTCAACAAAACTAAAGAACTGATCATCGACTTCAGAAAGAAAGGAGGAAAACACACCCCCATCTACATCAACAGAACTGAGGTTGAGAGAATGAAGAGCATCAAGTTCCTCAGAGTGATGATAACCGATGACCTGTTCTGGACTTTCCATGCAGATGCGACGGTCAAGAAGATACACCAATGCCTCTTCTTCCTCAGGTGGCTCAGGAAACTCGGCATGTCCATAAGGTCCCTCACCAACTTTTACAGATGCCCCATTGAAAGCATATTGTCCGGGTGCTTTACGGGCCTGGTATGGCAACGGCTCTGCCCAGGACCATAAGAAACTACAGAAGGTGGTGTCCACAGCCCAGACCATCACGGAAGCCAACCTTTCATCCATGGACTCTACTTACACGGCTCACTGCCGCGGAAAGGCGGCCAACATCATCAAAGACCCATCGCACCCTGGTAATGATCTCCTACAACGTCTTCCATCAGGCAAAAGGTACAGAAGCCTGAACACACGCACGAGTAGGTTCAGGAACAGCTTCTTCCCAGCCATTATGAGTCTGATGAATGGACTGTCTGGCCTCAAATAATGCTGATTTTACTAACATTGATCCTGCCCAGCGTATGCCCTGTGCAGTGTAATCTGTGCGCCTATCTAAGTCTTTTTGATCTGTACATCCTTTGCTTATTATGATCTGCCTTACCGCTCATAAACAAAGCTTTTCACTGTACTTTAGTACACGTGACACTAAATCAATCAATCAATTAGTGATGTGTACCATCAACAAGACGAGCTGCAATAACTCACTGAGGCTCCTCCAACAGTATCTTCCAAGCCTGGAATTCTATCACCTAGAGGGCCAAATGGGATTGTCCTGCTCCTATTTCTCATAATATGAGCATGTAAGTGAAGAAATGTGTCATTATCTCAGCCCTGAATGGCTGACCCTTACCCTAAACTGACAATCGTTAATTTTAGACTCTCGAGCAGGTGATAAAGCCTCTCAGCATCCGCACTATCAATAAGCATGCATCAAAATGATCATTTTTATTCCTCCACTCAGTTATTATATTTATAATAATTTGGCAGGGATATGGGGTAAAGCATAATACGACGTGATACACAAATATCAAAGTCAAGCATCATCAGTCTGTCTGGCAGGCAGAGCAAATACAGTCAAGATACAAGAGAGTTTAGAAACGGTGGATAGTATTTATCTGAATAGAAGGAGTGTTGTGAGCGAGGCAAATTAGTTGAGGGCATTGATGAACACATCAAATATTACATTGTTGCTATCACTGAGACATGGTTGAGGGATGGACAGGACTGGCACCTCAATATTCCAGGGTATGGAATTATCAGGCGAGTCAGGAAGGGTTGTAAAACAAGGCAGGTGATGGACAAATGGTATTATCCCTAGACTTGTAATCCAGGAGACCCAGGTAATGTTCTTGGGACCCAGGTTTGAATCCTGCCATGGCAGATGGTGGAATTTGAATCCAATATAAAATTCTGGAATTCAGAATCTACTGATGACCATGAAAGTGTTCTTGATTATAGTAAAAACCCATCTGATTCACTATTGTCCTTTAGGGAAGGAAACTGCCATCCTTACCTTGTCTGGCCTATATGTGCCTCCAGACCCACAGCAATGCGGTTGTCTCTTAACTGCCATCTGAAATGGTAACAACCACTAAAATGTCTCATGAAAGAAATGAAACTGGATGAGCCACCTGGCATTGACCTAGGCACTAAAAATGACATCGGCATAAACAGTCTTACTGATCCTGCAAAGGCCTCCTCACTAACATCTGGGAGTTAGTGCCAAAATTGGGAGAGCTGTCTCACAGACTAGTCAAGCAATAGCCTGACATAGTCATACTCATAGAATCATACCTTACAGTCAATATCCCAGACACCACCATCACCATCCCTGGATATGTCCAGTCCCAGCAGCAGGACAGATCCAGCAGAGGTGGCGGCACAACGGGATACAGTTGGGAGGGTGTTGATGGGGAGTCCTGAAGATTGCCTCCAGATCTGATGAATTCTCACGGCTTCAGTTTAAACATGAGCAAGGAAACCTCCTGCAGATTATCACCTACCGCCCTCCCTCGGCTGATGGATCAGTCCTCCTTCATGTTGAACAACACTTGGTTCAATGAAGGAGTGGCCCTGGGCATGCCTAAAAATGAGGCATAAGGGAAAACTTTTTCACCCAGCAAGTAGATTCATAGGATCCCTACAGTGTGAAAGCAGGCCACTCAGCCCATCAAGCCCACACCAATCCTATGAAGAGCATCCCAACCAGATACATCCCCTACCCTAGCCCTGTAACCCTGCATTTCCCATGGCTAACCCACCTAGCCTGGACACTAGGGGCAATTTAGCATGGCCAATCCACCTAAGCTGCACATCTTTCGACTGTGGGAGAAACAGGAGCACCCGGAGGAAACCCTCACAGACATTGGGGAGAATGTGCAAACTCCACACAGACAGTCGCCCGAGGGTGGAATTGAACCCAGGTCCCTGGTGCTGTGAGGCACCAGTGCTAACCACTGAGCCACCACATGGCAGATAAGGGCTCAGAGCCGGTTTTTCTGTTGTTTGTTGGTAAGAGAGGTATGGTCATGTCCCACAAAACCTGGACAAATTGAGCCCACTTTCTCAAAGCTGGTGAGGTGTTCCCTTATTGTTGCCAGCAGTTACCTGGTGCCTGTATGGGGTCTGCCTAATCCTGCCCTACAGCGGTGAGGACTGCTGCCTTCATCTGGTCAAGGGTCACCATCCCTAGTGGTTGGTCCTTGGATCGAATGGATCACTGGACTAAGGCGCACAGTGATCAATTTGGTCATTTTGGTCTCCTTTCCTGAGGAAGGATGCTCTTGCTCTTGAGGGAGTGAAGCGAAGGTTTACCAGGCTGATTCCAGGGATGGCGGGTCTGATGTATGAGGAGAGATTGGCGAAGTTGGGATTGTTTTCACTGGAGTTCAGATGAATGAGGGGGAATGTCATAGAGACTTATAAACTTCTAACAGGACTGGACAGGGTAGATGCAGGGAGGATGTTTCTGATGGTGGGTGTGTGCAGAACCATGGGTCACAGTCTGAGGATTCAGGGCAGACCATTTAGGACGGAGATGAGGAGGCGTTTCTTCGCCCAAAGCGTGGTGAGCCTGTGGAATTCATTACCACAGGAAGTAGTTGATGCCAAAACATTGAATAAATTCAATAGGTGGCTCGATGTAGCACTTGGGGCGAAATGGGATCAAAGGTTATGGGGAGAAAGCAGGAATAGGCTATTGAGTTGGATGATCAGCCAGGATTGTGAAGAAAGACAGAGCAGGCTTGAAGGGCCGAATGGCCTCCTCCTGCTCCTATCTTCTATGTTTCTATGTTGCTTGGCCATATCCAGTCCGTGTATAACAGACTGTTGGTAGATCTCAGGTCTAGGTGGAATCTAAGAGGTCACCTTTTTGACTATGCTGCCAGCTGGATGGCTGGAATAGGTGTTGTGTATATAGTGCGCCTATCAGCTGTTGTTAGGGTCTAGAATGCACGGCCTGGAAATGTGGTGGAGGCAGCTTCAACTGAGGCTTTCAGGAGGGACATTGGATGGTTATCTGAATGGAAATAATGTGCAATGATATGACAAAAAGGCAGGAAAGCAGCTGTATGTAATGAAAAACTGCTCCAGGCACACTGGACTGAATTACCTCTTTCTGTGCCGTAACACTTCTTTTATCCTGTGAAGCTGCCAAACAGGACTACGTGTGTACAACCCAGCAGAAGCAGTGAGCAACAGACAAGAGCTAAATGCTTCCATAACCAATGGATTGGCTCTAAGCTCTGCAGTCCTGCCACATCCAGTCATGATTGGTGGTGGACAATGAAACAACTCGTTGGAGGAGAAGGAGTTACACAGATGCAAGCACAGAATTCGAAAAGATGGACTGTGAAGCTCTTGAGCAGATTGATAGAAGAAGCAAGTTGGTATTGGAGGTTCTGGCAGATTTAAAAATGGATAAATCCCCAGGTCCGGGTGAGTTGTATCCCAGGCTATTGTGGGAGATGAGGGAGGAAATAAAAGAGACCCTGGCCTAAACTGTTACATTGTCTCTGGCCACAAAGAGGCAATGTTGGATCAGCGGTAGTCAACATGGCTTTGTCTAAGGGGAGGTCATTCCTAAAAAAATCTGGTGGAAGCTTTCAACGAGTTGACCAAGTGTGTAGATGGGGGTAGGACATTTGATGTAGTTTCTAGGAATTTAGCAAAACCTTTGACAAGGTTCCATAGTGGAAACTGCTAAAGAAGGTAAAGGCATAACAGATAAAAACAGAAGTTGCTGGAAAAACTCAGCAGGTCTGGCAGCATCAGTGAAGAGAAAATCAGAGTTAACGTTTCAGGTCCGATGACCCTTCCTCAGAACAGGTCACTAAACCTGAAAATGTTGACTCTAATTTTTGTTGACAGGGGGTGGTGGTAGAAGGCTGTTGGTGTGACTGGAATCTGGTGTGTGGTGGTGAACCACAGGGATCAGTGCTGGGTCCCTTATTGTTTGTGATTGACATAAATAATTTGATCGTTGATTTTATTGTCCTGTGTACGGAAGTACAAAAGTATGGGATTACAGTGAAATGTGTACAACGTCACCACAGAAGGTACAGAATCATGAGAACAAGGTAAGAAACAAAGAATAAAGTTAAAAGTTAAACATTGCAGCAATTATACCATAACATAAGCATACGAAATAAGGTTGAAAGATACACATTGCAGACCTTCTTAAGTTTAAGTAGAGAATAAAGAAATAAATCTGAAAGTTCAAACAATGCAGTCTTTCTTAAGTGCTTAGTCGCGGTGGTATCCCACTTCAGGAATCACCTCAAGACTGAAAATTCACGCTGAGACCACGCTGGCCCGAGAGACTGGCATATACTGCCAAAAGACCACCACACTGGCCCGAGAGACTGGCATATACTGCCAAAAGACCATCATGCAGGACTGAGAGACTGCCACACCTGGCCACTGAGAGATTGCCAGGCCAGGCCGGGAGGCTGTGTAGATAAGAGTGTGGGGTTGGGGGGGAATGCTAAGTAAGCTTGCAGATGATACAAAGGTTGGCCGGGTGATTGACAGTGAGGAGGAAGGTGTTGTGTTACAGAAGCAGACCCTGTCTAACAGCTATGTGTTCCTCACGCTTCAGCCTTGCACTGATGTCCTCAAATGAAATAGGCCAAGAGATCTGTGAAGGTGTCCAGAGACGCAACCTCCCACTTCAAAGCTCTCTTTACTGTTCACTTCTTTGATCAATGAATTGGCCACTCTACATAAATTCTCATTTTTCTTTTAACTCTTAATTCTTTTATGGGCTTTGGGTGTTGGTGGCAAGGCTTAGAGTTGTAGCTCATGGAGTCCCTACAGTGTGAAAACAGGCCATTTGGCCCAACAAGTCCACACCAACCCTCCAAAGAGGAGCATCCCACCCTGTAACCCTACATTTCCCATGGCTAATGCACCTCGCCTACACATCCGTGGACGCTACAGGCAATTTAGCATGGCCAGTCCACCCAGCCTGCATATCTTTGGACTGTGGGAGGAATCCGGAGCAACCCCGTGCAGACACGGGGAGAATGTGCAAACTCCACGCAGACAGTCGCCAAGACTGGAATCGAACCCAGGTCCCTGGTGCAGTGGGACAGCAGTGCTAACCACTGAGCTACTGTGCTGCCCTTGGCCTTGATTGCTACTGAAATGTTCAGTGCTCAGAGGACAGTTCATAGTTAAGAACATTTCACAGTCAACCACATTGCTGTGAGCCAGACCAGGCAAGGATGGCAGATTTCCTTCCCTAATGGACATTGGTGAACCTTTTAAACTGGGAATCAGCAATTGTTTCCTGCTCACAATTACTGAACTATTTTCCCAATTCTAAATTTCGTTTCTTCACTGAATTTAAGTTCTACAAGTTCTGAGGAAGGGCCACTGGACCCCAAGTGTTAACTCTGATTTCTTTCCACAGATGCTGAGCTTTTCCATTTTTGTCTTTAAGTTCCACGGGGTTTGAATCTATATCCTCAGGGATTTAGTCTAGGTCTCTGACTTACCATGACAGTGCGGTCTCCCCATTGCCTGAGCAGCTATTTTAGTGATTTACTGACTTTTAGTTCCTCCTCTGTCAGACCTCTAGGGAAGTTCTTCTACATTACAGAGCTGTCAAAATACGATTTGTCACTGTTAATGTGTCACCAGTCAAATCGCAGGGTTTCCAGAAGCTTCTTCCCTTGTTGATTCAGGTGTTTGTTTTACTGTGATTTTTTTTCTCTCGTTGTTGTTGAAACTCTGATGTTGCTTCGATTCGATTTGGTAACCGTTTGGTTAATGATCAATGAGGAAGAGAGTCCTGGATACATGATTGCTGTTCCCTAAAAGCTGTGATCACTGCTGGGTCAAAGGAGCAGAATGGTTTTTCAGATGTCACCTGACCCACCGGGTGGTCAGGCAGTGAGGTGGTGCTAGCTCGATACTGCCCAAGTGTCGGAGTTCAGGTTTGAATGTGCCCAGGACGCCATGCTAGCTCAATACTCAATGATTCTCTCTTGGTGCTGTCTTGCAGGCGGACTGTTGGAAAAGGTACGTTCACCTTTACTCTCTTGTTTGAAGGATTGTGTGTTGCTATAGAGCGGCACTGTGGCTCAGTGGTTAGCACTGCTGCCTCACAGCGCCAGGGACCTGGGTTTGAACCCATTCACGGGCGACTGTCTGTGTGGAGTTTGCACATTCTCCCCATGTCTGCATGTGTTTCCTCCCGCAGTCCAGAGACATGCAGGTTAGATGGATTGGCCATGTGAAATATCCCATACTGTCCTGGGATATGCAGGCTAGGTGAGTTAGCCATGGGAAACAGAGGGTTACAGGGATTGGAGCGGGGTGGGGGGAAAGCAAGACTGGGTGGGATGCTCTTCAGAGAGTTGGTGGGGACTCAGTGGACTGAATGGCCTGCTTCCACACTACAGGGATTCTATGAATCTACATACGAAAACCCACAAAAGCTGGGGGACAAGCAGCAACAGACTGTTGAGCTGGATGATCAGCCATGGTCATAATGAGTGGTAGAGCAGGCTCAAAGGGCTGAATAGCCTACCCCAGTTCCAATTCTCTGTGTTTCCAAACAGCATTGTAAGAACTGACTGGAGAGTGCGTGTATTTCCGTTTGCCTAGAACTATGGTGGAGGCTGGCCCAAGAGGGCATTGATGATGTCCTGGATAGGAATGGTGTGCAGGGATAGGGATTAAAAGGCAGGAGATTATCATCAGGTAACAGAACTGGTGCAGACATGATGGGCTGAATGGCCTACTTCAGAACCAGAACAATTCAGTGATTGTGTGAAGTGATGCCATTTGGAAATACTAGCCCGAAAAGCAGGAATCTGCCCTTTAACATGGAATCATCATCAAATCATACTGTACAGAAGCGGACATTCGGCCCATTGAGTCTGTGCTGTTCAATCTTTGACGTTATATCCAAGAGAGATTGTTTGTGAGTTTGGCGTGCAAGATCAGGAAATAATGGATAGCTGTACAATGGGAGAGATCGGAAAGTGTCTTTCGTGCTGTGGACAGGGTTATCACACACGCCCTGCTGAAGCTGATCCAATCACAGAAATATTGCTGGAGCAGGATGGGAAAGGGCCAGAACAGACCGAGCAATGATGGCTGCCTGCTGTACTGTCAGTTCGTATGATTCTGCGCAGATTTTCTGGCGATTTTGTTCTATTGGATCTATTAAAGTTTGCATTTATTGCTTTTCTTTGGTTGCCTTGAGAAGATTATGTTTCATCTCCAATTGAAAGTAGACATTTCCCAAATATTTAAATATTATAAGGGCATGAGAAGACGCAGGAACAGGAGTAGGCCATTCATCCCATCGAGTCTGGTGCATATGGGCTGATCTGATAATCCTCGACTCCACTTTCCTGCCTCTTCCCCCAACCCTCTATTCCCTTACTGTTCAATAATCTGTCTATCTCAGCCTTGACTATACTTATTACCCAGCCTGTACAGCCCTGAGTGGTTAAGAATAACACAGATTTACTTCCTTCTGGAAGAAGAAACTTGTCCTCATCTCTGTCTTAAATGAGTGACCAATTATTGTGAGACTAAACCGTCTGGTCCCAGACTCTCCTACAATGGGAAACAACCTTTCTGTGTCTCCCCTGTGAAAACCCCTAAGAATCTCGTAAGGTTCAACAAGGTTGCTTCTCATTTTCCAAAACTCCAATGGGCTACAGGCCCAACCTACTTAAACCCACCTCATAAGATAGTCCCTCCATACCCAATACCAGCCTGGTGAACCTTCTTGGGACTACATCCAATGCCAGTATGTCTTCCCTTAGATAAGGGACTCAAAACTATACACAGTATTCCAGCTGTGGTCTGATAAGTGCCTTGTTTTAGTAAACCTCCCTACTTTTATACTCCATTCCCTTTGGAATAAAGGCCGACATTCCACTTCCCTTCCATGTTACATGATGAAGGGGATTTATGGGGATAGTGCAGTGAAAGGGCTTCCAGATAGAAGATCAAACAGTAATCAAATAAAGGTCTTGATCCTGCTGAATGGTAGACGTGGCTTTGGGGTGGGGTGATGGACGGTGTGTAAATGGCCTCCCCTTGCTATTATATTCTTTCCTACTGCCTTGTGATTTTGATACTGAGCAGCAGTCTGCCAGGCCATTTCAGAGGCATGTAGGAGTCAAACACATTGTTGTGAGATGGGCAACACAGTAAGACCAGGCCAGGTAAGGACAGCAAGTCTAGTTCCATCAAGCACACCTATTCAGCCAGATGAGAGTTTACTACAATCTGACAGCTTTGTAGTCACTTGCACCGGTGCCAGTGCTCTATTTCCAGAATTTTCTGAAGTTTAGTTCCAATCCTCATAGAATATAGAACATTGAACAGTACAGCACAGTACAGGCCCTTCGGCCCATGATGTTGTGCTGACCTATTATCCTACTAAGATCAATCTAGCCTGCATACCCTACATTTTACTACCCTCCATGTGCCTATCCAAGAGTCGCTTAAAAGTCTCTAAAATATCTGACTCCACTACCACTGCTGGCAGTGCATTCCACACACCCACCACTCTCTGTGTGAAGAACCGACTTCTGGCATCTCCCATATACCTTTCTCCAATCACCTTAAAATTATGCCCCCTCGTAACAGTCATTTCCACCCTGGAAAAACATCTCTGATGATCTACTCTACCTATGCCTTTCATCATCTTATAAATCCCTATCAAGTCACCTCTCATCCTTCTTCGCTCCAATGAGAACAGCCCTAGCTCCCTCAACCTTTCCTCGTAAGACCTGCCCTCCAGTCCAGGCAGCAATCTGGTAAATCTCCTTTGCATCCTCTCTAAAGCTTCCACATCTTTCCTATAATGAGGTGACTAGAACTGAACACAATATTCCAAGTGTGGTCTAACCAGAGTTTTATAGAACTGTAGCATAACCTCATGGCTCTTAAACTCAATTCCCCTGCCAATGAAAGCCAACACACCGTTCGCCCCTTTTACAACCCTATCAACTTGGATCGCAACTTTGAGGGATCTATGGACATGGACCCTAAGATCCATCTGTTCCTCCACACTGCTAAGAATCCTGCCACTAACCCTGTATTCTGCTTTCAAATTCGCCCTTCCAAAATGAATCACTTCACACTTTTCTGGGTTGAATTTCATCTAACACTTCTTTGCCCAGCTCTGCATCCTGTCAATGTCCTATTGCAACCTACAACAGCCCTCCATGCTGTCTGCAACTCCACCAACCTTCGTGTCATCGGCAAACTTACTAACCCACTCTTCCACTTCCTCATCCATGTCATTTATAAAGATCACATGGAGCAGAAGTCCCAGAACAGATCCCTGCAGAACACCACTGGTCACCAAGCTCTAAGCTGAATACTTTCCATCTACTACCACCCTCTGTTTTCCATTGGACAGCCAATACTGTATCCAGACAGACAAATTTCCCTGAATCCCATGCCTCCTTACTTTCTGAATGAGTCTACGATGGGGAAGCTTGTCAAATGCCTTGCTAAAATCCATATACACCACATCCACTGCTCTACATTCATGAATGCATTTTGTCACATCCTCAAAGAATTCAATAAAGCTTGTGAGGCATGACCTGCCCCTCACAAAGCCATGCTGACTGTTTCTAATCAAACTGTGCTTTTCTAAATAATTATAAATATTATCTCTCAGAGGCATCTCCAATGATGTGCCCACCACAGAATTAAGACTGACTGGTCTGTAATTTCCAGGATTATCACTATCCCCTTTCTTGAACTAGGGAATGACATTTGCCACCCTCCAATCTTCTGGTACTACTCCAGTGGACAGTGAGGACACAAAGATCATTGCCAAAGGGGCAGCAATCTCTTCCCTCATTTCCTATAGTAACCTGGGGTATATCCCATCTGGCCCAGGGGACTTATCTAGCCTCATGTTTTTCAAGATTTTTAGCACTTCCCCCTTCCTAAATTCAACCTGTTTGAGCATATCAGCCTGTTACATCCTGCGCGCACATACATCAAGGTCCCTCTCACTGGTGAATACTGACGCAAAGTATTCATTAAGGACCTCCTACCTCCTCTGACTCTGCGCACAAGTTTCCTCCACTGTCCCGTATTGGCCCTTGTCTCACTCTGGCCATCCTCTTGTTCCTCACATAAGTATAGAAAGCCTTGAGGTTTTCCTTGATCCTACCTGCCAAGGTTTCCTCATACCCACTTCTAGCTCTCCTAAGTCCATTCTTCAGTTCCTTCCTAGCTACCCTGTAGACCTCTAGAGCCCTGTCCGATCCTTGCTTCCTCAACCTTAAGTCAGCTTCCTTCTTCCTCTTGACTAGATGTTTCACATGTCTTGTCATCCAAGGTTCCTTCACCTTACCATCCCTTCCTTGCTCATTGGGACAAACCTATCCAGAATTTGTAGCAACTGCTCCCTAAACGACCTCCATATTTCTGTCGTGCATTTCCCTGAGAACATCTGATCCCAATTGGTGCTCCGTAGCAGTGGGATTTGAACTCACCACCATCTGCATTCTGAATTCAAGGGCACAGCAATTGCACCACCATATTTGTGAAATTATTGTTACTTTGGAAAAATTAAACCTTGCCAACCTGGCTTTTGGTTCTACTGGTACAGCAAACTTGCATTAATGAAAATTGCTACCAAAAGTGTCTTCAGATGAAACATGTGTCTAGAGTAAAACGTCCCTCAAGTCAGAAAGCCAAAGGGCCAGAAACAGACCTTCAGTCCAACCAGTCCATGCCGACCATAATCCCAAATTAAACTAGTCCCACCTTCCTGAACTTGGCCCATATTCCTCCTTTCATTTCTTTTTCATGTACTTATCCAAATGTCTTTTAAACATTGTAACTGTACCCGCATCCACCACTTCCTCTAGAGTTCATTCCACACACGAGTCACTCTCTGTGTAAAAAAATTGTCCCTCATGTCTTTCTTTTAAATCTTTCTCCTCTCACCTTAAAAATATACCCCCAGTCTTGAAATCCTAGGGAAAAGACACCTGCCAATCACCTTATCTATATCCCTAATTATTTTATAAACTTCTATAAGATCACCTTTCAACTTCCTGTGCTCCAGTGAAAAACGTCCCAGCCTATCCAGCCTCTCCTTATAACTCAAATCCTCCATTCCTGGTCACATCCTGGTAAAAACCGAAAGAGTTGTGGATGCCGTAAGTCAGAAACAAAGACAGAAGCTGCGGAAAAGTTCAGCAGGTCTGGCAGCATCTGTGAAGAGAAATCACAGTTAACGCTTTGGGTCTGGAAGTTCTGAGGCAGGGACACCGGACCCGAAACGTTAACTCTGATTTCTCTTCACAGATGCTGCCAGACCTGCTGAGCTTTTCCAGCAACTTCTGTTTTTGCTTCTGTTGTTAACATCTGGTAAATCTCTTCTGAACCCTCTCCCGTTTAATAACAACTTTCCTAGAACAGGGAGACCAAAACTGGACACAGTACTCCAGAAGATTCCTCACCAACATCCTGTACAAGGCCCAAGAGAAGATACTGCCACCAACAGATTTAATCCCTGCTGTAATCAGACTTATGAATGGACCCCTCATATATTAGTGTTTATCTTTCTCTGCACCTTCTTTGTAGCTGTAACACTATATTTTGCATTCTGTTCTATTATCCTGATGTACTTAGGTAAAATATGATTTGCCTAGATAGCGCACAAAACAGAACTTTTCACTGTATCTCGCTATGTCACAACAATAAATCAAATCGAATTGAAACAAATAAGCAAGCATTGGCTGTCTGCTATAGGGAAATAACTCAGTGGAAATGAACTAATCTGCAAGGAAGTTCGTGAGAGTCACACAAATCACAGGAACAGAAACTCTGCATCGTTCATAATACTCTTGGGGTCAGTTGGCTGGACAGTTGGTTTGTAACACAGTGTTGCCAACAGTGTGGGCTCTAGTCCTGCACCAGCTGAGGTTACCAGGAAGAACTCTCCTTCTCAACCTCTCCCCTTGCCTGAGGCGTGGAGACCATCAGGTTAAACCACCACCAGTGATCTCTCTCTAATGAGAGAGCAGCTCTATGGTCTGGTTAGTCTAAGGCAACTTTACCTTTACAAAACAATTTAGCTCAGTCCATGCAGTCTGTAAAGAATCTCTTGTGCTTTTACAAGCGAAAAAAAGATACAAAATAGGAGAAGAAGCAGATCATTTGGCCCCTCAAGTCTGCTGTACCATCCATTAAGATTGCAACTAATCTGTTTGTTTCTGAAACGCCACATTCTCATCTACCCTCAATAACCCTTGATACCCCTGACTAGCAAAATTCTATCTACCTCTGCTTGAATAACATTTAATGACCCTGCCTCCACCATCTTCTGAGGCAGAGTGACAAAGCCCTAGGACAGAAAATAGTTCTCATTATTTCTGTTGTAAAAGGTGACCGTTACTTTTAAACAGTGCCCCCTGGTTCCAGGGTAACCTGCAAAAGGAGCCATTACTTCCACATCCTCAACAAAACCATTCAGGATCTTATACAGTTCAATCTAGTCACCCGTCACTATTCCAAGTTCCAGTGAAAACAGACACAGCCTGTCCAACCTTTCTTCATAAGGTGACCCACTTAGCCATTTTCTCAAACTGCCCCACCAAATTCAACCATTTATGTAAATATATCCCCAGCTTTTCTGGTCCTGCCCCCACCCCCATTTAGAATGTGAGCCATCATTTAATCCTGTCTCTCCTTATTCTTCTTTTTCATGTACTTATCCAAATGTCTTTTAAACATTTAAATGGTCGTTGCATAAACATAAGGATGATAATGGAATAGTGTAGGTTAGATGGGCTTCAGATTGGTTTCACAGGTTGGTGCAACATCAAGGGCCGAAGGGCCTGTACTGCGCTGTAATGTTCTGTGTTCTATGTTCTATGTTCCCATTGGGATGGATCAAATCACACAACTCTGCATTAAATTTCACCTGTTACATGTCATCTCATTCCACTGGCCCCATACCCCCCAGATGCTTTACACCTTGTGATCAGTTTGGATGAGCTGTGAGAGCTGCAGGATTGGATTGTGAGTAAATTTGGTGCCAAATAACACTCAGTCACTTACTCACAACCTGTCTATCTCCCGGACATAGTAAGAGCTGCCAATGCTGGAGCCAGAGATAACACAGCGTGGAGCTGGAGGAACACAGCAGGCCAGGCAGCATCAGAGGGAGCAGGAAAGTTTCGGGTTGGAATTTCTGAAGAAGGGTCCAGATCCAAAATGTCAGCTTTTCTGCTCCTCTGATGCTGCCTGGCCTGCTGTGTTCCTCCAGCTCCACACTGTGTTATCTCTGTCTATCTCCCATGTGCTCTCACCTATACTTTCGGTCACTGTCAAAATATTCACACTGTCACACTCTTTCACACACTCACTCTCTCTCACTCAGTCTCTCTCAAATACTCACACCTTGTTGCACATTCTCTCTCACCCACTGTCTCTGAAAATACTCACTTCCTTACACCTTCTCACTCTCACTTCATACTCACTCACTCACTTACCCTCTCACTCACTCTCTCCGAAAATGCTCACTTCCTCAGTCTCTTTTTCACTAACTCACTCGCTTGTGCAGTCTCTCTCAGACTCACTGTAGTGAGGGGTAGCTCTTTGCAGCCAGGATGTGGCATGGAAACGGGCCCTGGCAGAGGGCTGGGGTGCGTGGTCATGGTGGAAGAGCCATTTGCAGCCACATCAAACTAAGCAGCAGAGCAGGCTGCGGCAATCTCTGACAGAGCCACACAGGATACATGCTGCGGGCAAGAAAGAAAGGAGGGAATGCCATGGATACTGTTACCCCCCCCCTAATCGGCCAATCATTGCCTGTTGTTCAGAATAACAGCAGTCATTGGCAGATGAGCCTGTTCTTGGGGACAGTCTGTACCAGATTGGCTGCCCCGAGCCTTGACCATCCTATTTGGCAGAGTACAGGTCAATCATCCACCTTGTACTGGTGGATGTTAACTATTTGAAACCATCTGGGATAGTAACAGCATAGAGGGCAGATAGGGAAAGGCTCTAAAGTACGTTGAGAGATATTCTCCTGACGATAGTGTCTCTGGTCCAGACAGGAACAGACATGATCCTGGATAATGCGTAGGGGGAACAGCGAGTATATTACAAACAATTGCTGGAGAAGCTCAGCAGGTCTGGCAGCCTCTGTGGAGAGAGAAACAGAGTTAAGTGTTTTGGCTCCAATCACTACAAGTTCTGAAGAAGGGTCACTAGACTCGAATCAAGAGGGTGCTGCTTCGTCCTGGATGGTGTCGAGCTTCTTGAGTGTTGTTGGGTCTGCACTCATCCAGGCAAGTGGGGAGTATCCCAGCGCACACCTGACTTGATGGTGGACCTGGGCTGAAAGGAATGTCCATGATTCATCATTTCTCATAATTTTTTTCATCTTTAGAGTCCATTTTACCCACTTTAATGGAAGAAGGATTTAGAAAATAGGGAGATGATGGTGCAGTGATAATGTCATTAGGTTAGTAATCCAAATGCTCCGGCCGAGATACTAGGTATGTTGGTTCAAATCCCATTGTGGCAAATGGTGAAATTTGAATTCAATAAAATTCCAGAATTAAAAGCTAGCCTAATGACATCCAAAGTCAATTGTCATAAAAACTCATCTGGTTTACCAGTGCTTTTTAGGGAAGGAAACCTGCCATCCTTACCTGGACTGGCCTACATGTGACTCCAGACCGATACACAATGTGGTTGACTCTTAACTGCCCTCTGAAAGCCAGTCAGATCAAGGGCAGTTAGGAATGGATGACAAATACCGGCCAAGCTAGTGCCAGTCCCATCCTGTAAAGGAAATGTAAATAAAGACACCATAAGGGAGATGTGGGGGTGGGTTAGTTCAGTTGGTTGGATGGCTTGTTTGCAATAGAAAGAGATGCCTGGAGCTTAGGTTCAATTCTCACACTGTCTGTGGTTACCATGAAGGACTCTCCTTCTCAACCTCTCCCCTTCACCTGAGGCATGGGGACCCTCAGGTTAAACCACCCCTCGTCATCTCTCTCTCTCTCTCTCTCTCTGTCATGAGAGAGCAGCCGTGTGGCCCGCTGGGATTATGGCACCTTAACCCTTAAAGAGAGGTGACACTGACTGCTTGAACACTGCAGTTAATGCTTTCTATGTTTGGATTCACAGTATCCTTCAGACTCGGCCTCAAGATTAAAATCAGGGATTCCCAGGGATGGTGATGAGCATCGAGAACCACCTCATCCCTTGCAACACCCATACCAAGGTAACAGATTGGGTCTCATTGCTCGCAAATGTAAATGTTATTGCACGTGCTGACTCCAGTTAGAAGGAGGATGGAGGGTCGCGTGGAAGGCCGAAAATAACGCTTCAGCTGTATAGAACTTTGATCAGAACCCAACCTGGGGGTTAACTGCATTGGGTTATGGCTCCTTCAGCTCAGAGAGAATTGATCCCATGAAGTGAATAAAAATAAATCCAGTCTAAGGGAATGCAACTCTTAAATGACACCAGGCCATTCTGAGGTGATATCAAGGGACAGCTGTACACCCCAGGGATTGCGGAAATCTGGAACTGTGTCTGCAGGAAAACAAAGTAGGTGCTGGGGCTTTCAAATCTAAGATCACTATAGTGCAGCGTTGCTCAGTGCATCTACAAACCCTGTTATATTCTCACCATTGGATCCCACAGTGCAGTATCTCAAAACCCTGTGGGGGCCAGTTAGCTCAGTTGGTTGTATGGTTGGTTTATAATGTAGACAATTTGAGTTTGATCCCCTCACCAGCTGATATTACCTTATCTTCTCATCCTCTCCCCTTGCCTGGAGAGGATGACCCTTGGGTTAAACCACCAGCAGCCATCTCTCTCTCTAATGAGAGAGCAGCTCTTTGGTCTGGTAAAAATATGGCAATTTGATTTGGCCTAAACCTCCATTATATTGTAACCGCTGGATTCCACAGACCACTGACTGGTTGATAACCTTCCTTTTGACCATCAAAGTGATCAGTTGATCCCAGTTTGAAGCTAGGTTGGGTGGAGTAGCTCTCCGGTGAGGTAGACAGGGGGACCGAACAATGAGAAGGGACCCGTGTGAAATTCGATGTGTTCAGGAGAAAGCGGGTCACCAACACGCAGACAGATAACTGCTCAGGGAAATGTCTGTAATATAGCCCAGTTGGCAATGTGAGCTGGCAGAAACTTGAAAGGATCACCCTTGGAAGTTGAAAATCAGAATTCCCTCACACATTTATCCCTGATCTCCCACTCACAGCTGGATGACAGGCAGCGTTGGGCTCCCTCTGCTGGTGTTACCAGTCACCTCGGTGGGTGGTGGAGGTTTACAGTTATACAGGAAGATCACGAATCCTGGGGCAACACACACTTTTACCAGCATGTAGCCTAGAGCCCGGTACAGCGGTGGCCCAGGCTCCAATGTTCTTTGGCCACACAACTGACCAGGAATCTCCACCATCCTTATCAACCTGCTGCTAGTGTGAATTGAACAGATTTACAAGTTTGTTTGGTCGTGATGCAAATGTATCTTCCTTGACTCAAGTCCTGGAGTGGGACCTGAACTTGAACCTTCGAGTTCAGGAGCAGGTACTGCACCACAAGACCTCCCCATCATCAATGACCACCTTAGCTCAGGCATGGACCAGCCTCATCCCTCACTTTTTAGATTTGTTCACAGGATGTGGGTCTTGCTGCCCGTCCCTCACTGCCCTGGAGAAGGTGGTCGTGAGCTGCCTGCTTGGCCCTGTGCAGTCATAGAGTCATAGAGGTTTACAACACAGAAAATGTCTCTTCAGCCCATCAACTCTATGCCAGTCAATAACAACTAACTATTCTATGTTGATACAATGTGGAGCTGGAGGAATACAGCGGGTCAGGCAGCATCCGAGGAGCAGGAAAGTTGATGTTTCGGGTTGGGACCCTTCTTCAGGACTATTCTATTCCCATTTTCCAGCACTTAGCCCATGGTCTTGTGTGTCTTGGCGTCACAAGCGCACATCCAAATAGCTCTTCAATGTTCTGAGGACTTATGCCTCTATCAGCCTCACAGACAGATTCCCAGCGCCCTCTTGGTGAAATAAAAATTTCTCACAACCCCTATAAATCTTCTGCCCCTTACCTTAAACCTCGACCTCCTGGTCATTAATCCCTCTCCACCAAGGGGAAAGGTTTCTTCCTGTCCACCCTGTCTATACCCCTCATTGTTTCTCCACCTCAATCATGACCATAAGACCATAAGACCATAAGACTTAGGAGCAGAAGTTAGGCCTATCGGCCCATTGAGTCTGCTCTGCCATTCAATCATGGCTGATAAATTCCTCAACCCCATTCCCCTGCTTTCTCCCCATAACCCTTGATCCCCTTGATAATCGAGAATCTATCTATCTCAGTCTTAAATGTACCCAATGACCTGGTCTCCACAGCCTTCTGTGGCAGTGAATTCCATAGATTCACCACTCTCTAGCTGAAGAAATTTCTCCTTATCTCCGTTCTAAAAGGTCTTCCCTTTACTCCAAGACTGTGCCCTCGGGCCCTAGGCTCTCCTACCAATGGAAGCATCTTCCCAACATCCACTCTGTCCTAGCCATTCAGTATTCTGTAAGTTTCAATTAGATCCCCCCTCATCCTTCTAAACTCCAACGAGTATAGTCCCAGAGTCCTCAAAATTTCCTTATATGTTAAGCTTTCCATTCCTGGGACCAATCTCGTGAAGCTCGTCTGAACCCGCCCCAGGGCCAATACATCCTTCCTGAGATATGGGGCCCAAAACTGCCCACAATACCCCAAATGTGGTCTAACCACAGCCTTATAAAGCCTCAGTAGTACATTCCTGCTTTTATATTCAAGTCCTCTCAAAATAAATGCCAACATTGCATTTGCCTTCCTGACTACTGACTCAACCTGCAAGTTTACCGTGAAAGAATCCTGGACTAGAACTCCCAAGTCTCTTTGCACTTCAGACTTCTGAATTTTGTCCCCATTTAGAAAATAGTCCTGTTTTTATTTTTCTTACCAAAGTGCATGACCTCTCGCTTTCCCACGTTGTACTTCATGTGCCACTTCTTGACCCACTCTGCTAATCTGTCCAAGTCCTTCTGCAGCCTCCCCACCTCCTCAATACTACCTGTCCCTCTACCTATCTTTGTATCATCTGCAAACTTAGCCAAAATGCCCACAGTTCCTTCATCTAGATCATTAATGTACATAGTGAAAAGTTGTGGTCCCAACACTGACCCTTGTGGAACTCCACTTGTCACTGGCTGCCATCCTGAGAAAGACCCTTTTATCCCCACTCTCTGCTTTCTGCTAGACACCCAATCTTCTATCCATGCTAACACCTTGCCTCTAACACCATGGGCCCTTATCTTACTCAGCAGCCTCCTGCGTGGCACCTCATCAAAGGCCTCCTTGAAGTTCTTGTAAATATCATCCATCGGCTCTCCTTGATCTACCCTGCTCATTTCTTCCTCAAAGAATTCTAGCAAATTTGTCAGGCATGACACCCCTTTGATGAAACCATGTGACTTTGCCCTATTTTACTATATACTTCCAAATATTCAGAAATCTCATTCTTTACAATGGACCCCAAAATCTTACCCATGACCAAGGTTCGGCTAATCGGCCTGTAATTTTCCATCTTTTGCCTTACTCCCTTTTTAAACAGGGGTGTCACATTAGCGATTTTCCAGTCCTCTGGGACCCTCCCTGACTCTAGCGATTCTTGAAAAATCACCACTAACTCTTCCACTATCTCTTCAGCTTTCTCCTTTAGAACTCTGGGGTGTAGTCCATTTTGTCCAGGTGATTTATCCACCTTCAGGCCAATTAGTTTTACTAGCACCTTTTCCTCAGCTCTGCCCCCTGACTCTCTTGAATTTTTGGGAGATTACTCGTGTCTTCCACCGTGAAGACTGATGTGAAGTAATTATTCAGTTCCTCAGCCATTTCCTCGTTCCCCACTACCATCTCTCCAGCGTCATTTTCCAGCGGTCCAATGTCCACTTTTGCCTCCCTTTTGCCCTTTATATACCTAAAGAAACTCTTTCAGTCCTCCTTTATATCACGGGCTGTTTACCCTCATATTTAATCTTCTCCCTCCTTATTTCTTTTTTTGTTGCCCTCTGTTGGTCTTTGTAAGCTTCCCAGTCCTCCCAGTGGTTTCCCACTGCCCTTCACCACATTGTATGCTTTCTCTTTCGCTTTTATGCTATCCCTGACTTGCTTAGTCAGCCATGACCTCATCCTCCCTGAACCATGCTTCTTTTCCCTAGGGATGAATTTTTGCTGTGTCTCCTGAATTACTCCCAGAAACTCCTGCCATTACTGTTCCACCGTCTTTCCTGCTAGGCTCCTCTTCCAGTCAATTCTGCCCAGCTCCTTCCTCATACCTCTGTAGTCGCCCCCCCAGAGGAGAGTCGCAACTCTGCACATGCTTCTACAAGGACCATTGTAGAACACACCACAAGGATCCTGCAGGTGAGAATCAGATACCTGGTCCAGTCAGCCAGTGCAATGCAGTAAACGCCCAGGCAGAGCTTCCCACAGTATACAGAAACAATAAGGACTGTAGATGCTGGAAGCCAGAGTCTGTAGGCTCCTCCCTCATACCATTACCCATGATTCTACCTGCTCCCTCTCAAATTACAGTGTAAATTCTATCATATTATGGTCACTGCCTCCTAAGGGTTCCTTCACCTTAAGCTCCCTTATCAAATCTGCCTCGTTGCTCTGGACTATTAGGTCATTGATCTTGCTAAAACACCACCATAGCACCTTATAGGATGTCCTTGTCTCTGACCTTCGCTGCGGTCGCCGCTTTCCTTCTTATTGACTTCGAAACAGCTCAAGGCTGTTCCACAGCCCTGACTGCTAGGAGTCATAGAGTCATACGGCACGGAAACAGACCCTTCGGTCCAACTCATTCATGCTGACAGCACTTCTTCGTAAATAAGGGGAATTTGCTTGCTGTGACAGGAGGGTCAGTAACCCAGATGTAACAGATAATCAACAAAACAAATGGAGGGAGATGAGAGGAATATGCAGCAAGTTATTTGATTGGACACTCACTGCCTGAAAGGCTGGTGGAAGTAGATTCGCCAATTGCTGGCCGCAGAGAATCAGAGATATAGTTGCAAAGGAAAAGCAATAACAGAGATAAAGTTCGGGAATGGGACTAAATGGATAACTATCTTGAAGACATGGCATGAGCGGAGAGATTGGAGATTGGGAGAATTTAGAGGCGACTTGTTGGAAATATGGAGAATCCTGAGATGGTGGAGGTTGGCAGGCTGTTTCCTCTTGTGGGAGAATTTAAAACTAGGGGTCATTGTCTAAAACAGAGATTCTGCTTCTTCCTTCAGGGGATTAAGAGTTTTTGGGGCATTTTGTAAAATAAAATAGATATTAACGATGTCAAAGAATATAAGCATCAATGACTTTGAGGCTAAAGATCAGCTGATGGAACAGTGCGGCAGGTTCGAGGGACTAAGTGGCCTACTCCCATTCCTATTTCCCATGTTCTGGTGTCTTTATTCTCCAGTGTTTGATTAAGAGCCTCAGTATGACATGCTTGCCTTTATTGGCTGGGGAATTGAGTACACAAGTCAGGATGTCATGTTGCAGTTTTATGGGACTTTAGTCAGGCCGCACTGAAAGTATTGTGTTCAATTTTGGTCACCACATTACAGGAAGGATGTGGAGACTTTGGAGAGAGTGCAGAAGAGATTTACCAGGAAGCTCCCTGGATTAGGGGTTTTAGAACATAGAACATAGAACATTACAGCGCAGTACAGGTCCTTCGGCCCTCGATGTTGCGCTGACCTGTGAAACCAATCTGAAGCCCATCTCACCTACACTATTCCCTTATCATCCATATATTTATCCAATGAACATTTAAATGCCCTTAAAGTTGGCGAGTCTACTACTATTGGAGGCAGGGCATTCCACGCCCTTCCTACTCTCCAAGTAAAGAATCTACCTATGACATCTGTCCTATATCTATCACCCCTCAATTTAAAGTTATGTCCCTTCATGGTAGCCATCACCATCCGAGGAAAAAGGCTCTCACTGTCCACCCTATCTAATCCTCTGAACTGGTTTTGAACTATAAGGAGAGGCTAGAAATACTCATGCTGCTTTCTCTGGAGTGATGGAGGCTGAGGGGAGACTTGATAGAAGTCTATAAAATTATGAGATGCATAGATAGGGGTGACAGTCAGAATCTTTTTCCCAGAGTTGAAATATCTGATTCTAGGGGGCATGCATTTAAGGTGAGAGGGGGAACATTCAAAAGAGATGTGAGGGGCAAGTTATTTACACAGAGAGTGGTGGGAGTTTGGACCGCACTTCCAGGGTAGTGGTGGAGGCAGATACAATAGGGGTATTTAAGGGATTTTTAGATAAACACATGAATATGCAAGGAATGGAGGGATATGGACCAAGGACAGGCAGAAGGGATTAGTTTCATTTGGCATCATGTCTGGTACAACATTGTTGGCCAAAGGGCCTTTTCCTGTGCTGTACTGTTCTATGTTCTATGAGCTCAGGTGGGAGTAGTGGGCTCTGCAGGGATTAGATAGTATTTAAAGTTGATAACCAAACTAATGCTAATCGAATTTCTTCAGTGTTCACAGTTAATGGGTGGCCCTGCATGTTTCCTTTCCGATTTGCAAGCAAACTGCATCGTACCTGTATACTGCACAGAATGACCAATAGAAAATGGTGAGTGAGAGTTTCCTGCTTTACCAGCTGTAACAACTAAAATCAAGGTGACGAAGGTAGTCAGGAGTGGGCCACCCTTTAGAGCATGGGTCCAACCTGGAGTGCTTCACACCTCAGCTATAACGCTTCCCTTTTCTGATTTCCAATCATATTCCCAGCAGAGGGGAGGTCATCAGATGCCCGATAGGTTTAAGCTGCCTTCCTAAACACCTCATGAAGCCGAATCCTGGTAAATTCAGCACCTTGGACTGATCCTCTTGGCCAGGGGGGTTAGTCACTCATCAGGTAAATCTATTGAGTGACTCATACTCCTCACAGACCCCCCTCAGACGCCAATCAGTTGAAGTGAGGTCTTTGACCTGTGAGTGGTGACTACATTTCCCACTTTCTCCCAGGACAGATTTACTACCAGCTTTCCTACCTGACATTACCCGACTTTACAAAGAGTAATTGGAATCCCTTCATAGAGGCAGTGCACGTTTTTCTGGAGCGGAGGGGGTCATTTGGGACTCATCTTCTTCAGTTGCACAAAGGGTGTCAGAATTCTGAGAATGAGGTGGGAGAGCATTGGATAACGACTAGACAAGAGTACAGATGCAGAAGGTCTTGACTTTTACTGTGAAAGGGACGGAACTTCATTTTTCCCGAATATGACAATTTCCAGTTCAGAAACAATGACCAGAGAGAAGTGGAGATTTTCATGGGCACTCACCATGCTGTTGGTTCACTGCCTGTATCCTTACTTACAGCATGTTCCAGTCACCCCGTCTTTAATGACCTTGTTATGAACATGCCCCATACTTACTACTTAAGTTTTAAAGAATTGTGGAAAAATTGGTTTACGTCAAGTTTTGTAGGAACCCAGGTGTGATTTATTTGGTAGAAGTCATTGATAGGTCACTGTAGAGTTTTTTTAAAGAAAGCTTCCCACAAATAATATGATGAATGATAACTCATGATGTAGACCCTTAATAATTTGATTTGGTTTGATTTATTACTGTCATGTGTACCGAGGTACAGTGAAAAGTGTCGTCTTATGTGCCTTACAGACAGATCGTTCTGTACAAGTGCATTAGGGTAACAGAGCAGAGTGCAGGGTATAGAGTCACAGTTGCTGAAAAGGTGCAGGCTGGGATCACTATTAACATCTGAGAGGTCCATTCAAAAGTCTGAAACAGCGGGGAAGAAGCTGTTCTTGAATCTGTTTGTATGTGTATACAAACTTTCATATCTTCTGCCCGATAGAAGAGAGTGGAAGACAGTATAACCGGGATGGGAAGGGTCATTGATTATGTTGGGTGCTTTCCCCAAGGCAGCAGGAAGTATAGGCGGTGTCAATGGAAGGAAAGCTGGTTTGTGTGAATGAATGGGCTGGGCTCACGACTCTCTGTGGTTTCTTGTGGTCTTGGGAAGAGCAGTTGTCATACTAAGCTGTGATGCAGCCAGATAGGATGCTTTCTATGTTGCATCTATAAAAAACTGTAAGCGTCTTTATGGTCGTACTGAATTTCCTTAGCCTCCTGAGGAAGTGGTGGCGTTGATGTGCTTTCTTGACTGACAGCTCTGCCTTGAACAGTGACTGGGTGGAGGGTGCTTTGGTATCTGGCATCAAGTGGGGGATAAAAATGGCGAAGGCCTGTCCAGCTGACCTCTCCCATTTCCTCTTGCTGAGTTCACGGTGAAATCTGATTTTTCTTCTGGGAAACTGAATGAAGAAATTTCTCAATATTGTATTTCCTGTACAAGCACTGAACAGCAGACTTCCGAATAGTCTACATTTTATCCGTTGCTGCCAAAAGGTGTGAGGTTGGAAAAGCACAGCATACTGTCTGACCTGCTGTACTCTTCCAGCCTTGCACCTATAGACTCTGGCTTCCAGCATCTGCAGTCCTTATTGTCTCCAGCTGCCAAAAAGTGTTTTTGAGTTATTTCAGAAAGTGAATCCCTGTAGACAGAGAAATACCTTTTTTGTTCTTTTCCTGTAGTGTGTGTGCATGCATGTGTTTTGGGTTATTGAGAGGATAAACATTTATATTTCTGACAGTGTATTGTTATGACTGTTATAGGGGGAGTAAATTGATAATCACCTCAGAATAATTAACCAATCATGCCATTGGTCATAGGGTCACACAGCCCAGAGAGATACTTCAGCCCATCGGGTCTGCTTTGACCTATCCACACTAATCCTCCTTTCCAGTACTTTCTTATATCCTTGAATGTTATGACATTTCAAGTATTCACCCAATTACTTTTAAACGGTTGTGAGGTTTCCTGCTTCAACTACCCTCCCAGACAGGTTCCCACCAGCAGAGATTCACCTGCACTTCATCTAACCTCATCTACTGTGTCTGTTGCTCCCGATGTGGTCTCTTGTATACTGGGGAGACCAAACGCAGATTCAGGGCTAGTTTGCGGATCATGTCCGCTCTGCAGCACCAACCAGCCCGACCTTCTGGTTGCCATCCACTTTGACTCCCCCTCCCACTCCCCTGGTGACATGTCCATCCTTGGCCTCCTCCACTGTCAGAGTGAGGCCGAACGTAAACTCAGGAACAACACCTCATATTTCGCCTTGGGAGCTTACAGCCCAAGGGCCTGAATATTGACTTCACCAGCTTCAAAATCTCCTCTTTCCCAACCTGTCCATCTTCCTACTCACCTATTCGCTCTACCCTTCCCACTGACCAACCACAATAACCCCCTACCTCCATCCACCTATCTCTGTCTCACCTACCCTTCCCCCAGCCCCAGCCCCCTCCCTCTATTTATTTCTGGGCTCCTCTCCCCCTCCCCTGACTTGACTAAGTGTTTTGGCTCAAAATGTTGACTTTCCTGCTCCTCGGATGCTGTCTGACCTGCTGTGCTTTTCTGGCTCCATATTTATTGACTCTAGCTTCCAGCATCTGCAGTCCTTCCTGTCTCCAGATTCCCACCGCCCTCTGGGTGAAAAGGTTTTTATTCCGCAAATCCCCATGTGTTGATTCAATTAACAAAATGGCTCAATGTTTCTCTTTTTGTACTACTTTCCAGCTTAAAAGGAATGTTCGCTAGGCTTCTTTAAAGAAATCAAAATAATTCGTTTATTCTAAACAAAACACATTCTTAAAGCAAGTGATAAACAGTAGTTAACAGGCAGGCCATGATCCAGATTAAAAACTATATTCCCTTAATGCCACACACAGACACACTCACACAATATGAAAACATAAGCCTCTGCAGAGCTGATGGTTTAAAAAAGAAGAAAATCAAAAGGGGGAAAAATATCTTCCTGGCCCAGAGTCTGGAAATAAAATAGAATCTGATGACTTCTCATATCCACTGGATTTCCTGTTGATGACAGTGGGCTGTGAGCAAAATAGCGTGTGTGTGTTCAGTTTAGTGGAAAATTATGGAAGTTAAAGGGGAGTGTGTGTGGGGAGAGCTCAGCAGAGGCTATTGAATTGCTGACAGCTGTAGATTAATGGTAAACGTTCTGTTCTGATTGCAATCAACTTAGATTCAAGCCTTTGAGAATTGATAACAATCCACATCTTCAGGTTTTACTTGATAGACAGAAATACTGGTCTTTGAAGGGTCTATTATGTTCCCAGGAATGTCTATTGAGAAAAAGATTTCCAGGTTTTAAGAGAGAGTCTTACAGTTTCTGGTGTGTCTCCTTTGCTGTCTCTAGAGTCTAGTTTGGATTTCCAGGCCAAAATTAGCATAAATGCTCTCACGCCTTTTCAAAGCCATGTTTTCAGAGACAGCATTTTTAAAGCAAGAAGGGAGGCCCTTCAGCCCATTGTGTGTCTACTAGTCATCAGACATCCATCTACTCTAATCCCATTTTGCACTTGGCTTCATATGCCATGGTGCTTTAGGTGTTCATCTAAATGGCTCTTAATTTTCTTGAGGGTTCCCAATTCAACAGTCATTTTGGGCAGTGAGTTCCAGATACTCACCTGCCTTTGAGTGAAAAGCCTCCACCTCAAATCCCCTCTGAGTAGCCTATTCCTTCCCTTAAAACTGTTTGTCCTCATTATTGATACCTCTACAAATGTAATTGCTACTTTTCCAGTAATTGAGGAAATAAACCACATTTCCTAACTCCTTAAAAGCTTTGCTTGGCTGTTTACCCCAAGATTGCTTGATTTCCTATGAACAGCAGATAACTTGCTGCATACATTAAATTTTTGATTTTAGTTTCCGATAAAACACATTTTAGTACCCTTATCAACCCATAAATTATCCAATTAGTTCAAATTCTTCTAGTTTTTCCAGGTGCTCTTCTAATATGTGTATTCCCAACAGCATATTAACCAGTTATTACATCTTCCTTGAATCAGTTTTGTTTTGATAATTGCATTTATTAATGGAACCTGGTTGATAGATCTTTTTATTTCAAACTGAACATAGGTAAGTTAGTTGATTGGCTATCTCAATTATGGGGAAAGCTATTTGTTACTTTGAGTTTTGACCCTTGGAATTGTCGGACAGAGAACAGTGCACTCCCCTAGCCTCAGTTGTAACAATCTCTTCTGTCAGTGCTTAAAACTCTCATTCTGGTTTTCAAATCCCTCCATGGCCTCACCCTTTTCTATCTTTGTAACCGCATCTACCCCCACAGTCCTCCAACATGGACAAACAGGAGGCTGGAAGAATATAGCACGCCAGGCAGTGTCTTGAGGAAACGAGCAGTAAACGTTTTGGGTAAGGGTAACCTTGAAGAAGCGAAATAACCAAAATGTTGACAGCTCCTTTGCTCCAGATGCTGCCTGGCTTGCTGTGTTCTCCAAGGCTCCTGTTTGTCTACCTTGGATTCCAGCATCTGCAGTTTTTTTGTCTCTAGTCCCCTGAGATACCTACATTCCACAGTTTTTCCGTCTTGTTTGTCTCCGATTATATTTGATCCACTTTTGGTGACTATACTTTCAGTGGAAAAACCCTAAGCTCTGGAATTCCTTCCCTAAGACTCAGCTTCTTGTCCTTTTCTTTTCCTTTCAGCCAATCTAGACATCTATCCCTTCCACCTGACTTAATATCATCATAGAGTCATACAGCACCGAAACAAATCCTTTGGTCCAACTGGTCCATGCCGACCATAATCCCAAACTAAACTTGTCCCCCTGCTTGCGTTTCGCCCAAATACCTCCAAACATTTCTTATGCATGTTCTTGTCTAAATGTCTTTTAAATGTTGTAATTGTACCCACATCCACCACTTCCTCTGGAAGTTCATTCCACACATAAACCACTCTCTGTGTAAATAAGATTGTCCTTCAAGTCTTTTTTAAATCTTTCTCCACTCCCCTTAAAAATATGCCCCTTAGTCTCGAAATCCCCCATTCTAAGGAAAAGGCTCCTACTATTTACCTTATCTATACCCCTCATGATTTTATATATCTCTGTAAGGCCACCCTTCAACCTCCTATGCTCCAGTGAAAAACGTTCCAGCCTATCCAACCTCTCCCTATAATTCAAACCCTCCATTCCTGGTAACATCCTGGTAAACCTTAACCCTCTCCAGCTTAATACTTTCTTTCCTATAACTGGATGACGAGAATTGGACACAGTGTTCCAGAAACAGCCTCTCCAACATCCTATACAACCTAAACATGATGTCCCAACTCCTATACTCAAAGGTCTGAGCTTACAGTAGCTCAGTGTCAAAATGTATTTGATAGGGAAGGCAATGGCTTACTGCTGTTAACACTAGACTATTAATCCAGAGACAAAGATAATCTTCTGGGAATCCTGGTTTGAATCCTGCCATGACAGACAGCAGAAATTTGACTTCAATAAAAATATCTGGCGTGGTATCACAAAACTGTGTCCAGTTGTGGGAAAAACCCATCTGGTTCGCTAATGTTCTTGTGGGAGGGAAATCTGGCCTACATTTGGTCTACCAGACCATGTCTCTCAACTGCCCTCTGGATCTGCCCACATTCTGTGAATAAAACAAAAACTCTGTGAAGTGTCCTGGAATGACTTGCTCTGTTAAAGGTGCTATATAAATGCTAATTGTTGAGTATGGAGTGAAGTCCTACCCAGTTCTTACCTGAGGGTTACATGGGTCCTCTACGAAAGTTGCAATGATTAAAGATATGAGATCTCCCTTGACGAAAGGCCTTGGGCTGTGGAGGGGCCAGTTCCAACCACTACCGTTGCTAGCCATCGTGGATTCTGAGAATGTGCCCATAATGATGCCAGTGTCCCCAGACTATTTAAAATAAGGGATTTCCTGTTGACCCTTGGCATTGCTGTACCCCTCCCCCCTATTCTGGATGGATCCTGTAATTGTGGTGTTCACGTTCTCCGGGTTAGTCAGAGATGGCTAATAAACGTTCGCCAAGACCAGTGACACCCACATCCTGTGGACAAACAAATTTTCATAAAAAGCTTCACCAATTCTAGTGTTATGAAGTTGTGTAGAGTATTTCGTAAATTGGAAGGCAGGGAGTTAGAATTTGTTGGGGAAAAGCAGTGCGTGGTCCCGTTAAGAGATTGTGCTTTAACAGTGCTTGGAAGTTTACAAGTACTGTTCAGACAGCCCCAAAATTGAAACAAGTGTATCAAAAGGCCTTACAGTTGGCCGGCAAAACAGTAGTTTTGTTTTGGTAGTAAGACAACAGGTTTGAATTTAGCCAATTAATTTAAACCAAGCACCTAGATACAGAAAACCAACCTGCTCCTCTGATGCTGCTTGGCCTGCTGTGTTCATCCAGCTCCACACCTTGTTATCTCGGATTGTCCAGCATCTGCAGTTCCTACTATCTCTAGCAGCTGTTGGGTCTTCAGTTTCATTAATTATTAAATCTGGATTGAAAGCTAGTCTCCCTAGTGATGACATTAAAAACCCATCAGCCCTTCACCAAAGGGAATCTGCTGTGCTTACCCCTGGTCTGGCGAACATGTGACTCCATGCCCACACCAATGAAGGGTCTCGACCCGAAACGTCAACTTTCCTGCTCCTCTGATGCTGCTTAGCCTGCTGTGTTCATCCAGATGCACAACGTTTTATCTCGGATTCTCCAGCATCTGCAGTACCTTTTATCTCTGAATTTAAAACTGATGGTTTTGACAATCTGAAACCAATCATATTATAAGAAATTGATGAGTCATAGCGGGG
This sequence comes from Ginglymostoma cirratum, assembly GCA_024137785.1. Classification (NCBI taxonomy): domain Eukaryota; kingdom Metazoa; phylum Chordata; class Chondrichthyes; order Orectolobiformes; family Ginglymostomatidae; genus Ginglymostoma; species Ginglymostoma cirratum. The sequence continues at coordinate 5,688,658 of JAHRHZ010000012.1, forward strand.
TATAAGAGACAAGGGATTTTGAAACAAAAACAAAGTTGCTGGAAAAGCTCAGCGGGTTTGGCAGTATCTGTGAAGGGAAAAACAGAGTTAACGTTTCGGGTCCGGTGACCCTTCTGAGAATTGAGTTCTGAGGAGGGGTCACCAGACCCGAAACGTTAACTCTGTTTTCTCCTCCACAGGTGCTGCCAAACCCGCTGAGCTTTTCCAGCAACTTTGTTTTTGTTCCTGATTTATAGCATCCGCAGTTCTTTTGGTTTTTAAAGGTTTTTGAAAATTGGGGTGAGAGCCAACTGTTATCTGAAGGGAAAGCAAACCTGCCACCTGAGAAATAAGCCACCGTCTCTCCGAAAAAGGTGCCACAGCATTTTAGCACAAAGTCCTCATCAAAGAAATTAGAGAGAAAAACATCTCTGACAGCAGAATCAGTGGGAGAAAGGTGTTTGTGGCACAAAGGAGAACGCAGAGCATTCCAGAAGGCACAATCTGTGTGAATTTGGAGAGGTTACGTATTAAGTTATTGTTGTCTTTTAATTGGGTTATAAATGGGACTTGTGTTTATTTGGAGTTAGCAAGAGCTGCCGATGCTGGAGTCAGAGATAGGACAGTGTGGACCTGGCGGAACACAGCAGGCCCGGCAGCATCAGAGGAGCAGGAAAGTTGACGTTCTGGATCGGGACCCTTCTTCAGAACAGCTTGCCAGTAGAATTTAGGCCAGTTCAGGAGTAAGTAGTAGTCTAGTCAGGTATTCAGCAGGTCAAGCAGCATCATAGGAGCAGGAAAACTTGACGTTTCGGGCCTAAACCCTTCATTAGAAATGGGGGAGGGAAAGAGGGTTCTGAAATAAATAGGGAGAGAGGGGGAGGCGGATAGAGGATGGATAGAGGAGAGGATAGGTGGAGAGGAGGCAGACAAGTCGAAGAGGCGGGGATGGAGCCAGTAAAGGTGAGTGTAGGGAGGGGGGTAGGGAGGAGATAGGTCAGTCCAGGGAGGACGGACAGGCCAAGGGGGCGGGAGGATGTTAGTAGGTAGGCGAGGGGGGTGTGGCTTGGGGTGAGAGGGAAAACAGGTTAGGGAGGTGGAGATGAGCTGGGCTGGTTTTGGGATGCGGTTGGGGGAGGGGAGATTTTGAAGCTTGTGAAATCCACGTTGATGCCATTGGGCTGCAGGGTTCCCAGGCTGAATATGATTTGCTGTTCCTGCAGCCTTCGGGTGGCATCACTGTGGCATTGTAGGAGGCCCAGGATGGACATGTCATCTGAGGAATGGGAAGGGGAGTTGAAATGGTTCGCGACTGGGAGGTGCAGTTGTTTGTTGCAAACTGAGCGCAGGTGTTCTGCAAAGCGGTCCCCAAGCCTCCGCTTGGTTTCCCCGATGTAGAGGAGACCACAACGGGTACAGCGGATGCAGTATACCACATTGGCAGATGTGCAGGTGAACCTCTGCCTGATGTGGAAAGTCTTCTTGGGGCCTGGGATTGGGGTGAGGGAGCAGGTGTGGGGGCAGGTGTAGCACTTCCTGCGGTTACAAGGAAAAGTGCCGGGTGTGGTGGGGCTGGAGGGGAGTGTGGAGCGGACAAGGGAGTCGCGGAGGGAGTGGTCCCTCCGGAAGGCAGATAAGGGTGGGGAGGGAAAGATGTCTTTGGTGGTGGGGTCTGACTGCAGATGGCGGAAGTGTCGGAGGATGATGCGTTGGATCCGGAGGTTGGTGGGGTGGTATGTGAGGACGAGGGGGATTCTTTTCCTCTACATCGGGGAAACCAAGCGGAGGCTTGGGGACTGCTTTGCAGAACACCTGCGCTCAGTTCGCAACAAACAACTGCACCTCCCAGTCGCGAACCATTTCAACTCCCCTTCCCATTCCTCAGATGACATGTCCATCCTTGGCCTCCTACAATGCCACAGTGATGCCACCCGAAGGCTGCAGGAACGGCAAATCATATTCAGCCTGGGAACCCTGCAGCCCAATGGCATCAATGTGGATTTCACAAGCTTCAAAATCTCCCCTCCCCCAACCGCATCCCAAAACCAGCCCAGCTCATCTCCACCTCCCTAACCTGTTTTTCCTCTCACCCCAAGCCACACCCCCATCTCCTATCTACTAACATCATCCCGCCCCCTTGACCTGTCCGTCCTCCCTGGACTGACCTATCTCCTCCCTACCCCCCTACCTACACTCACCTTTACTGGCTCCATCCCCGCCTCTTCGACTTGTCTGCCTCCTCTCCACCTATCCTCTCCTCTATCCATCCTCTATCCGCCTCCCCCTCTCTCCCTATTGATTTCAGAACCCTCTTCCCCTCCCCCATTTCTGATGAACGGTTTCGGCCCGAAACGTCAAGTTTTCCTGCTCCTATGATGCTGCTTGACCTGCTGTGTTCATCCAGCCCCATGCTTGTTATCTCGGATTCTCCAGCATCTGCAGTACCTTTTATCTCTCGTCGGGTATTGTTTGGTTTGTTAGTAAATCTGTTAATTTGTTCACTGTTAGGGTAATTTTTTGTTTCTTGTTACTTATAAAATGGATATCAGGGATTTTCTATCATTTAACCACTCTTTTAACAGATTATAAAGGCGAAGTGAGCTTCTCTAGGCCTTTTGGGTTAATTGTTAAAAGGGAACTTCTATTCCCCACCATAACAGAGTGGGGCTTGTGTTTTGGTTTATCTGTCAGAGGGGTTCAACTTTCCCCTTCTCTGTTACACTACCCCTACTCAACACTTTTTGGTTCCTGACGCATTGTGTAATTTTATTTTTATTTCAGGTGTGCCACCACACCCAACTTTGACAAGGATGGACAATGGGGTTATTGTGAAGCGATCCAGCCGCTAACACATGGTATGTCTGCATTGTCGTTCTGTTGATTCACTTCCATTAAAGTCGTGCCTACGTTGAATACCGGTATTCCATCACAGAATAAATAAAACCTCCAACTTCAGAACTGCAAACCCCCTCTCCTCAAACACCAGCACAATTTCTTTCTAAATCTGCTTCAGAACAAAATTCTACCGGAATTAGAAAGACAGGGGGAAGGACCGTGAGATTGACTTGTAATTTTCCGGAGTTAAACCATAAGAAAACAATTAAATGTTACAATCTTCCAAGGGAATGGTAGCATATTCACCAGAAGGAATAAATTAGCCAGAGTTAGTCCAGACTGGAGGGTTTTTTTTAACATGAAGAGGCATGATGGGCTACAGGTTATATTGCTGGGCTAATGATGCAGAGGAAATGCATTTAAATGTGGACAGCATGGTGGCTCAGTGGTTAGCACTGCTGCCTCACAGCATCAGGGACACAGATTCGATTCCAGCCTTGGGCAACTCTCTGCGTGGAGTTTGCACATTCTTGTTGTGCCTGCGTGCGTTTGCTTTGGTTTCTTCCCACAGTCCACAAATGTGCAGGCTAGGTGGGTCAGCCATGGGAAACGCAGGGGTGCAGGTGTAGGTTGGATGGGATGCTCTTTGGAAGGTGGAGGGGCCAATTAGTGTAGGGACACAGGTTCAAAGTGCCGGGGAGGGGAAGTTTAAAAGATAGATGTGCAAGACAAGTTTTTCACACCGAAGGTGGTGTGTGCCTGGAACGTGCTGCCAGAGGAGGTGGTGGAAGCAGACACAATAACAGCATTTAACAGGCACCTGAATGGGTACATGAGTAGGAGGGAAATAGAGAGCAACGGATCCTGTAAGTGAAGATGGTTTTAGTATGGAAGGGCATGTGCCACGTGGGCTTGGAGGGCTGAATGGCCTGTTCCTGTGCTGTATTGTTCTTTGGGTCAGTGGAGACTCAATGGACCAAATGGTCTGCTTCCACATTTTAGAGATTCTCTGATTCTATGAAATCTCACCAGGATGCTGTGGCTTTAACTTAGACATGATTTGACTACTAAGCTGTCAGGCCGCTGTCAAAATATCACTGGGACAAGCTTCCCTCCAGGCCACGTACCATCCTGACTGAAGAGTTGCTGTGTCAGAACCCTAGAAACTCCCTGCCTCACAGTGCTGAGTGTGCAATATCAATTGTAGCAATTCGGGAAGGCTGCTCAATGCCGTCTTTTCAACAAATGCTGGTCGGTGTCTCACATCCGAGAGAGGAACAATATCTGCTGTCCTTCCCATGGTCTGAACTGCATGTGACTCCAGTCTCACAACAATGTGGTGGTTGATTCTTAACTACAACCTGGCAAGTGGTAGTCAAGTGGATCACTCAGTTGTATCAAACTGTAACACTGCAATGCCTCAAAAAACAGGAGTGACACCCATCTTCCTGGGGTATACTAAGGGTCAATTAAGGGAATGTTAATGTTGTCCGTACCCCAACAAAACATAGAATAAAACCATTTCTAAGTACGTGAGTGGATGACTCTAAGAAACGCCACGTCAAAGTAATGGGAGTGTGCTCAGGGGGTGTTACTGGCTGGGTCAGCATTTCTTGCCCATCCCTAGTTGCCCCCTTGAGAAGGTGGTGGTGAGCTGCCTTCTTGTACCGCTGCAGTCCACCTGCTGTAGGTAGGATTTAGGAATTTCAGGATTTAGAATCATATTTCCCTTGAAAAGAAACAAAGTGTTTGAGACAATGCAAAATATTGAGGGTATTCAAAGAGTAATTTTGATCCCATGAAGAGAGAGTGAAACCCTAGGAAGGCAGGAATCATCATTAGGGGAGGTGATGGCCCTAGTGGTATTATCATAGAACATAGACCATTACAGCACAGTACAGGCCCTTCGGCCCTCGATGTTGCACTGACCTGTGAAACCAATCTGAAGCCCATCTAACCTACACTATTCCATTATCATCCATATATTTATCCAATGAACATTTAAATGCCCTTAAAGTTGGTGAGTCTACAACTGTTGGAGGCAGGGCATTCCATGCCCTGACTACTCTCTGAGTGAAGAATCTACCTCTGACATCTGTCCTATATCTATCACCCCTCAATTTAAAGCTACGTCCCCTCGTGCTAGCCATCACCATCCGAGGAAAAAGGCTCTCACTGTCCACCCTATCTAATCCTCTGATCTTGTATGTCTCTATTAAGTCACCTCTTAACCTTCTTCTCTCTAACGAAAACAGCCCCAAGTCCCTCAGCCTTTCCTCATAAGACCTTCCCTCCATACCAGGCAACATCCTGGTAAATCTCCTCTGCACCCTTTCCAGTGCTTCCACATCCTTCCTATAATGCGGCGACCGGAACTGTACGCAATACTCCAAGTGCGGCCGCACCAGAGTTTTGTACAGATGCAGCATATCGTTAGACTATCAATCCTGAGACCCAGATAATGTTCTGGCGACACAGGTTTGAATCCCACCATGGTGGAATTTGAATTCAATAAATATCTAGAATTAAGAATCTAATGATGACTGTGAATTGATTGTCGATTTTTGGAAAATCCCATCTGGTTCACTAATGTCCTTTTGGGAAGGAATCGACTATCCTTACCTGGTCTGGGCCTACATGTGACCCCAGACCCACAGCAATGTGGTTGACTCTGAACTGCCCTCTGGGCAATTAGGAATGGACAATAAATGCTAGCCCAGCCAGCAACGCCCTCATCCCCTTATTGAATAAAAAGAATAAAAGGGTGTCTCTGGAGGGAGCAGATATTTATGGACTGCTTTGTCCTGGATGGTGTTGTTGGAGCTGCAGCCGTCCAGGCAAATGGGGAGTATTCCATCACACTCCCTGACTTGTGTGTTGTAGATGGTGGACAGGATTGGGGGACTTAGGAGGCGAGTTACACGCTACAGGATTCCTAGCAGATCCCAGTGCAGTCACAATGGGCCAAATGGTCCTCTTCTGCATTGTAACACATCTATGCTATTTTGCAAAGAATGACCAGGGTGTGGACATCCTTGGCGGAGAGGGAAGAGGGGAAGATTGCATAAGAATGTAAATACTAAAATCCTGTTATGTATTTTTACTGTGCAGTACCATTAGGTTTTACCCCACTGAGTAGGAGTTTTAGCCAAATGGCCCTTTATCGTTGAATATCTGAGTGACATCTATTTTTAATTCTGTTTGAAGTGCTATGTTCATTCTACTCTGACCTCGTCAGTAACTTGTTTAACAGATTATTGTGAAAGCGACCCCTGCTGGCACAGGGCTGCCTGTATCAATATTCCCCGTGACAATTCCTACCAGTGTATCTGCCCAGAGTCATTCACAGGGAGGCACTGTGAGAAAGGTTGGTGATAAAGACAATCTTATTTTTACATTGAAACACTAAATAAGATCTTAGAATGAGTAAACCAGACACAGTTCCAGGCAGAGGCGTTGGAGGCAGCTCACTAGATTGATACTAGAGATGTGGGGTTTGCTATATGAAGAGAGATGGAGCAGATTTATTCCATACTCTTTTGGAGTTTAGAAGGCTGAGAGGGATCTTATTGAGGTCTACGAGATGCTAAAGAGGATTGACAATGTAAGCACAAACAGGATGTTTCCTCGTGTGGGGCAACCTAGAATGAGAGGTCATAGTTTTAGGATAGATTTAAAACAGAGATGAGGAGGAATTACTTATCTCAAAGTGTCAGGAATCTGTGGAATTCACAATCTCAGAGTGTGGCGGATGCTGGGACAATGAATAAGTTAAGGAGGAGATAGATTTTTAATTAATAACGGGTTGAAGGGTTATGGAGAGCGGGCTGAGATCAGATCAGCCATGATTGTATCAAATAGCACAGGAGACTTGAGGGACTGAATGGCCTCCTCCTGCTCCTAATGCTTAGATTCTTATGCAGAACACCTCAGTCCATGCAGCCCACTCATCCACTGTGTCCTCTTGGTGGATCTTTGAAACCTCGGAATGTCATTTGATGGGAAGAAGGTGAGATTCCATTTAGAAGCTAAGATCAGCCTTGATCTAATGGCCTGGCAGAGCAGACTCAAAAGACTTGAATTCCCTACTGCCATTGGAACTTTCCCATGGGAAGCCATTAAAGTTTCTTGCTTGACTACCCTGTCCATAAGGTTTAGGAGCAGAAGAAAGCCATTCAGCCCATCAAGACTGCACCATCATTCATTGAGATCATTACTGCTCTGACAATAGCACTGGATCCTTATTTGTTAACTTCAAGTCTCTAAGTCTGAAGGGTGGGAATTGAGGGCTTGGCCCAGAAAATTGGATCTTACTATATAAGCTGTGCAGTGTTGAAGGAGAAATGTGGTTTTCCAGCTGTCCCACCCTTTGGATGACATTTGATTACCATCCATGAAGGGGAAATCACGCCTGACAAATTCATTAGAATTATTTGAGGAGGTAAAGAAGATAAAGGAGAACCAGTAGATGTAATATATTTGGATTCTCAGACACGGACAAAGACGTTTGATAAGATACCACACATTAGGCTGCTTACTACGATGAAAACACATGGCCCTGGAGGTAGCATATTAACATGGAGAGACAACTGGCCAATTGATAAAAGATAGAGAGTTGGGATAAGGGGATATTTGCAGAATGTTCTGTTCAGTAAGAAACAGATTCAATAATAACCTTCAAAGGAGAAGCGGATAACCACTCGGGAGAGAAATTGCATGGATAGGGGAAAAGGCCGGGGAGTTGAAAGATTATTTTTGAATGTTTGAATGCCTGCGCAGTTCTTCCACTGCGCTGTACAATTCTATCAGTCCATGATTTCATAAGTGATCTACTTGCCTTTATATTTAGAGAAGTGCTTTGAAAGGCAGCACCTGAAATATTACGACATTGGAGAGATGTGGATGCGAAGTCTTCATGGTGACGTTGAGAGATGCATTTGCACCGAGGGCGGGATTCATTCTGGAACTGTAAAATCCAAAGGTAATGGGAAAACATTTTACTTCACTATGTAGTAGTGCCAGATAACTGGGGAGTGGCAAATGCCATTCCCTTGTTCAAGAAAGAGAATAGGGATAATCCTGGGAATTATAGACCAGTCAGCCTTACTTCTGTGGTGGGCAAATTATTTGAGAGGATTCTGAGAGATAGTATTTATGAGTATTTGGAAAAGCACAATTTGATTAGAAATAGTCAGCATGGTTTTGTGAGGGGCAGCTCATACCTCACAAGTCTTATTGAATTCTTTGAGGATGTCACAAAACACATCGATGAAGGTAGAGCAGTGGAAGTGGTGTATATGGACTTTAGCAAGGCATTTGATAAGGTTCCACATGGTAGGGTAATTCAGAAAGTAAGGAGGCATGGGATTCAGGGAAATTTGGCTTTCTGGATACAAAACTGGCTGTCCAATAGAAGACAGAGGGTAGTAGTAGATGGGAAGTATTCAGCCTGGAGCTTCTTGACCAGTGGTGCTCCGTAGGGATCTTTTCTGGGACCCCTGCTCTTTGTGATCTTTATAAATGACCTGGATAAGGAAGTGGAAGGGTGGGTTAGTAAGTTTGCCGATGATACAAAAGTTGTTGGAGTTGTGTATAGCATGGAGGGCTGTTGTAGGTTGCAACAGGACATTGACAGGATGCAGAGCTGGGCAAAGAAGTGGAAGATGGAATTCAACCCTGAAATGTGTGAAGTGATTCATTTTGGAAGGTCAAATTTGAATGCAGAATTCTTGGCAGTGTGGAGGAATAGAGGAATCTTGGGGTCCACGTGCGTAGATCCCTCAAAGTTACTTCCCAAGTTGATAGGGTTGTTAAGAAGGCGTATGGTGTGTTGGCTTTCATTGGCAGGGGAATTGAGTTTAAGACCCGCGAGGTTATGCTGCAGCTCTATAAAACCCTCGTTAGAATATTGGAATATTGTGCTTAGTTCTGGTCGCCTCAATATAGGAAAGATGTGGAAGCTTTAGAGAGGGTGCAGAGGAGATTTACCAGGATGCTGCCTGGACTGGAGGGCAGGTCTTATGAGGAAAGGTTGAGGGAGCTAGGGCTTTTCTCATTGGAGTGAAGAAGAATGAGAGGTGACTTGATAGTGATTTACAAGATGATGAGGCGTAGATAGAGTAGATAGTCAGAGACTTTTTCCCTGGTCTGAAATGACTATTACAAGGGGCATAATTTTAAGATGATTGGAGGAAGGTATAGGGGAGATGTCAGAGGTAGGTTCTTCACACAGAGAGTGGTGGGTGCATGGAATGCGCTGCCGGCAGTGGGAGTGGAGTCAGATACTTCAGAGATTTTTAAGCGACTCTTGGATAGGTACATGGAGGATAGTAAAATGTAGGGTATGCAGGCTAGATTGATCTTAGTAGGATAATAGGTCAGCACAACATCGTGGGCCAAAGGGCCTGTACTGTGTTGTACTGTTCAATGTTCACATAAAACTTGAATATTGATGCAAAATAAAGACATTACATTGAGGCTCTTCATCTTGCACTTATTAGGACAGAATCTCAAGAATAACATTTTATGGCCCATGAGAAAAGGCTACTGATGGGTTGACAAGTGGAATCTGATTGGTAGAGGTATTGCTATGGAGAATGTACCAGTAAACAGTTAACTGTCAATTTTGTTTCAATTTGAACCAGGCAAATAGAGTCTGCTTGGTCAAGGCATTGCTATGGGGACTACACCAGCCAAAGAGACTCCCTTAAGCTTTCATTTAGTAGGAAAATGCCAAATTCAACTCAATAAAAGCTTGTGGGACACCCATTCCCTATGGTACTGCCTTGACCAGTAAAAGTCTGCTTGCTAATCAACCAGTGTCCTTTTCTAAGAGCAGTGTGAATTGCTGTTCCCTTTAAGATTTTGTGTTCTTTCAATTTTTTCCTGATCAGTACAAGGTGAAAAACTTTGACAGCTGTCCCCTTTTCTCAGCAATTCCCAAGTTCTGTACCATTTAGCCACTCTTAACCTGTAGCTGTGTTCCCTTTTCCACTGCGGGCCGTTTATCACCAGACGAGATAGAAGGTGATCCAACAGGGCACACAGCCTTTTGGTTTTGGGTTGGAGACGAGTGTTGATGACTAGAGTTGAACTGTGGAGATATGAGGCTGGTGTTTTCATCCGTCATCATGGATCAGGGAGGGTTCTTGCAAACTACTTTGGCTGGATAGTGGCAAACTGGAGGTGGAATAAAGTTTGCCGTTTCTTTTGATTGACAGCTTGCGGGACCAACCCATGCCTTCACGGAGGGACCTGCCATGAGGTGGAGGGCAGCGGTGAGAGTGTGTGTGAGTGCAGCGAGAATTACGTTGGGGAGTTCTGTGAAATAGGTGAGAGCGTGCGGTGGAAATGGTACCTTTCATTCACCCTTCCCTCCCTCAGTCCACTGCACTTGTGTTCCAATTTGTTCTCAATGATGGTTGGTCATCAATTTCTCCTCTCGACATTGATGCAGTCTTGCCCCATAAACACAGGATGGTAACAGAAAGAAAGCCTCTTTGAAACTGTTCCTGCTCCGCTGCTCACACCACAGAAATGACCTGCCCTTCAGGCGAAATGCCTTAAAGAAACAAGATCCCAGATCTCACTGACAGGTAGAACTCTTCCTGCTCTCCTTTGAGACAGGTAGCACCATGGGATCTTTTGCTGCAAGGGCAGAGTGGCCTTCAGTTTGTGCCTCTGGCAGGGTGGCACTCCCTCCGTGCTGCACCATAAGTCATCCAGCATTACAGTCTCGTGTTGCCAGATTAGGCTACAAATACACAATCTGCCGATTCAGAGGTGGAGATACCAAATGCCCACAAAAATCGGCATTGCCAATAGTGGGGAACAGGATCAGCTCCAGCCTGAGATGAGTACGGGTTTATCTGCTGCCTGAGTGGGTTTCCACAACACGGTCTAGAGAAGGAAATTGGACACCACGGGACAAAGGCCATTTGGCCCATCCTGGCCATGATGGACATTTCAAAGAGCAAGACCCACTCTTTGCTTATTGTCTGATATCCCACAGTTTCCCCACCATCCTTCCAAATCTGATAACTTCTCTTTAAATAATTTATTCTTTCATGGGATGTGGGTGTTGGTGCAAGGCTAGCATTTGTTACCCTTCCCTAAATGCCCTGGGACTGAACGACTTGCTCGGCCTTTTAAAAGGGCAATTAAAAGTTGCTGTGGGTCTTATGAAAGTGAGCGAGCTCTTGAAACAGCACAACATTCAATGCCTTAGGCTAAGGGCTGAAACGTGGGAGAAGTGCAGATAGGACGGTATAGACTCAATGGGCTGAAGGGCGTCTCCTATACTATATGACTCCATGTCTCTGTAACTTGTAGGTCAAAGTGGCTAAGGATTTCCATTAGCAAAACAGATGTGTTATTTTTTAATGACAATCAATGCTTATTCTGCACTAGCCATCACTGAGGGGAGTTTTCAAATCCAGTTTAATTGCACAATTAAATTCTGAGGGAGGATCACCGGACCCAAAATGTTAACTCTGTTTTTTCCCTTCACAGATGCTGCCAGACCTGCTGAGCTTTTCCAGCAACTTTGTTTGTGTTCCAGTTTAATTGCATTTAGATTCCATCAGCTGCCGTGATGGGATTTGAACCTGTGACATTAGCTGACACGATCTACATCAACATCTTCCATACTCTTAGAAATGTGACAAATTATGTGTAAATGATACTCTCAACACTTCCATTAAGCCAGTAGCAGACCTCCCGTGGAATCATTCGTCGTGAGCCAGGGCATAGGCTCCTCTATAATTGCTCACCCTGAGCTACTTCCAACATAAGACAAAATGATAACATACTGGGTTGTCTTGAGAGGCAATCATTCTTAAAATTGAGGAGATTTGTATCCAAGATCAAGGTCACGCTGAATGAAACAATCTAGTCAAATCGCTAAAATCCCATCGATTTTGAATAATACATATGATGTGTAGTTGAGAAAATTTTGCAATAAATCTATAGGAGTGAGTATGTCTGGCATTTATATCAAGTGAGTGCAACATGAAAAGCTTCGAGCAATAACGGCAACCTGCTTTTGTGTAGCACCTCTAACGTAAAATTGGAGACAAGCAAGAAGTAACCAGCCAGTATTGAGGAAGTAGTTTTCCAGGATTATTAACGCATTGCTGCTTAACATTTCCAAATGTATATTTTACCCAGATTCTGCTGCTAACTGCTATGAAAATAATGGGAGCTCTTACAGAGGGACAGTGAAAAGGACAGCCTCAGGGAGCGACTGCCTGGCTTGGACATCCAATTTTATAAGCCTGGAGTTTAACATCAAAGATGTGGAAGACCCCCTGCGCTTGGGTTTGGGAAAACACCCTTACTGCAGGTGGGAGCGATGTGCTTTATCGAACAGTGGCATGTCCGTGAGGTGATGGGGCTGGGGGGGGGGGGGGGGGGGGGGAGGTTCACGAATACAGGCTCAGCTTTTCCCAGGTTTCCCCCTTTCTTCCCTGAATAAAAAACAGGCAAATGTTGTCAGCCTGTGGTCTTTTGGTAGTTCCATTATCATTCCAGGTGTTTGTGTCCTGTTAGGGAATGTCAGGTCTGTCGTCCAGTACTCTGCCGGCCAGACCCCATCTGCCAACCAGCAAAGACCCCACTTCATCTAAAACTTGTCCAGCCCATAATCCTCTTCAAGCTCCACATTCCTTTGATTCCAGACCATTGGATCCCCAATTTTCTGTATTTAACGTTTGGTGGCTGTGCCATAGATCCTGACTGCCATGAAAATCTTTGAAACTGCTATAAATTCAGTAAGAGAGAGATTTGGAATTAGAACCGTACAAGCTGTTCAACAATAACCTTTTATTATTTCTTCTGAGCGAACACTTTCTGCTGGTCCATTTTTGTGGATGGAAGCCTCAAGTGGACAAAATGCAATTTTCAATACACTACTGAGCCTAAACTGTGGAATTCCCTTCTTAACCCTCACTGCCTCCCTAGGTTGCTTTCCTTCTATAAGATGCAATGGTCCCACTAATTTGCCCTTTTTTGCAACAACGCAGTAGTCCCAAAGCTATTGCACAGGTCTTATTAATCCCGTGATTAATACCACGGGAGGCCGACTGAGCAAAAAATACTTAATTGAATCTCACACTTAGAAAAATGATCGCTCACAAGAGCCATAGTTGAAAGAGGGCCTCTGTCACACATCCTCATGCCTTTCTGCAGTTCTGAATCAAATTTCATCTATTTACAGTCCTGCGCTGCATCTTGGAACCCTTTTCTACAACAATGCCACTATGTGAATGCAATTAGTTATTTTGATAGAGCACAAAGAAGGAGATGGTAGAAATGCACAATGGGACAATCAGTCAAAAGACGCAAAACAATATTTTGAGTGTGCGTATTTCCAGAGAAGATAAAAACAAGCAGTTTTTTGGTTGAATAAGGAAAGAATATTGAGACAAAGGGGAGAGGACAAAGGGTTAGTGGGTAGACAGGTCTATATAGTACCTCATACAAAACTGGTGAATCATTATTTAATCAATGGAAGGGAATTAAATAGAAAAACATGTCAAAATAATTGACAATGTTATTTATTTATCAAGCACCTTTAACCCAGTCAGATGTCCCTAGGCACTTCATAAGAAGTGAGATTTGACAAGAACCCATCTAAATAAATATTTGAACAGGTAGAGAAAAATTTAGTGGAAAAAGTAGGTTTTAAGGATTATGTTGACTGGTTTAAGGTCAGATTTGTAAAACTTAGAACAATTGAAATCAGGGATGCACAAAGATGTTCAGAGATTTCAGAGTGTGGGCTGGAAGGAGTTTACTGTAAGACTGGAATGGCACAAGAAATTCAGCCATTCAGCCCCTAGAACTTGCACTGCCATTCATTAGGATTATGGGTGGTCCAAGATCTCTCACATCCACTGTCCTGCCTTTCCCCTTTGTAGCCCTTGATCAAGAGTCTATCTATCTATCTCGGCCTTACAAAGAGCATGGGGAATACAGCCACAGAGAATTTTGAGAACAGGCTTGAGAGTTTTTAAATCCAGGTGCGGCTTGACTGGGAACCGATGTAGGTTAGTCAGCGAGGGGTGATGTGTGGATGGGACGAGAGTGTGGGTTAGGAGACAAGCTAGAGACTTTCAGATAAACTCAGGGCAAAGGATAGGAAGCCAGCTGGCTATAGTCACATTTGAGGGCGACGAAAGCATGGGTGAGACCTTTAGCAGCAGATGAGCTGCGACACGCAGAGAGAAAGGTGATGCTGAGGACAAGACAATAGAAATAGAAAGGGACAAAAAGATATGAGTATGTTGTTGACCCCAACGAATGTTCATATGTTTTATTCTTATTCACTCCAGAGATGAGGGCATTGCTGGCTGGGCCTGCATTTATTGGCTGTCCTAACTGCCCTTGAGAAGGTAATGGTGAACTGCATTCTTGTACTGCTGCAGTCCCTGTGCTGTAGAGATACCTCTTGTGCCCTTAGGGAGAGAATTCCAGGAATTTGACCCAGTGACAGTGAAGGAACGGTGATATATTTCCAAGTCAGGATGGTGCGTGGCTTGGAGGGGAACTTGCAGGTGATGGTATTCCCATGTATCTGCTGCTCTTGTCCCTCTAGATGGAAGTGGTCATGGGTTTAGAAGGTGCTGCCTGAGGATCTTTGGTGATTTTCTGCAGTGTATGTGGTGCCAATCAAATGGGCTCCTGACACATTGTTCCATCTAATGTACCACACTGAGCATTCACCGAACATCGAACAATGCAAATTGAGAGTAACAACCAGTTTGTATTATTAATTGCATCTGTAATTGATAAATAAGTAATTAATAATCAGTTGTGAGTAAAGGCTATATTTTATTTCATTATTAATGTTTACTGATAAGACTGTAATATGCTGGCTCCATTTTATTCATACTGTGAAAAACGAATAGACCGTAGGAACGTAAGAGGCATGAAGCCTCCAACCAGTTAGGTCTGTCCTCAAGAGAAAGCACAGCATAATGAATAGGAAAGTGCTCATTTTTAGATACAGTAAACATTATAAGATGTGTCATTGTCTTAGTATGAGAGTAAAGGAGTAAGGTCAGGATTTCTCTTATTGGAGATGGCCATAGTCTGGCATTTTGGTGGAGTGAATATTACTTGCTGTTTGTCTGTCCAAGCCTGGAAATTGTCCAGTTCATGCTGCATTTGGACATGGACTGCTTCGGTATCTGAGGAATCATGGATAGTTTAAAGTTTTGGCAAAGATCTGTAGCTCGGGTTGTGGGTGAGGTTGTTGACTTGCACACCGAGCTGGCTTGTTTTCGTTCAGACGTTTTGTCACCCTGCTAGCTGACATAATCAATGGAGCCTCCGATGAAGCGATGTTATTCTACTCCGCTTGGAATTTATACTGTCTGGTCCGTTATGGGGAGTACTGTCATTTCCGGTTTTGATCTGTATGGGTTTGTATATGGGGTCCAATTCTATATGTATGTTGTTTGAAGTATGGGTGGAGAACCATGCCTCTAGGAATAGATACGCACGGGAATTCCTAGAGGCATGGTTCTCCGCCCATACTTCAATCAACATACATATAGAATTGGACCCCATATACAAACCCATACAGATCA
>JAHRHZ010000012.1:5704464-5722158 GCA_024137785.1 Ginglymostoma cirratum
CAACATACATATAGAATTGGACCCCATATACAAACCCATACAGATCAAAACCGGAAATGGTACCACTCCCCATAACAGACCAGACAGTATAAATTCCAAACAGAGTAGAATAACATCGTTTCATTGGAGACTCCACTGATGGTGTCACCTAGCAGGGTGAAAAAACATCTGAATGAGAACAAGCCAGCTTGGTGAGCAAGTCAACAACCTCATCATGAATGGTGCTGAACATTGTACATTTTATGCTGTGAATGCTGTTTAGGAGCTGGTTTCAAAACCACACAAACTTAGGCTGAAAGCTGTCACGGTCTTTTGTAAAACTCTTATGCAGTTTCAAGCTGAGATCCCCTATGGGTGGCATTCATTTGTCGGAGAAATCGGAAGTACCATCATATTATGGTGCTGTGAAAATGGAAGCAATGCCACATGTGGTGAAAGAGGGCGATTAACTTGCGAGGTGGTAAGTGTGGCAAATGATTGGATTTGAGTAGAGGGAGATTGAGTCTGTTCTAATATGTGATACTGGGTGGTAAGAATTTGTGATTTCCTGCCCTTCAGAGAGATGTTGGACAATCGAATCTTTCAAGACTTAGCTAATTAGATTTCTGTTAGCTAAGAGTTCCAGGGAATGTGCAGGACGGATAAGTTAATGGGGTGGAAGAGCAGATCAAACTTGACCTGATTGACTGGCAGATGGCCTCAAGTGTCAGCCCTTCAGCCCAACTCTCCCATGCTGGCCAGTTTTTACAATTTAAACTAATCCCATTTGCCTGCATTTGGTCCTTACCCCTCCATACCAATCCCATCCAGGTACCTGTCTAAATGTTTCTTAAATGACAAAATTGTACTCTCTTCCGCTACAACCTCTGGCAGCCCATTCCAGATGAAACAGTGGCTAAACAGCCTCATCTGGAGGACATTCCATTCGCCAGAACTAACAACCCTCACACTTAAAAGCATAAAAACGTAAGAGGAAAATATGTTCCATAGGAACTGCAGGTAAAAGCTGATCCCATGACACTATTTGAAGCTGAGCAGTAAACTTGCCGAATCTCAGGACGTATCCTCAGCTAACAACAATAGCACAGATGAACTGTGCAGCTGGTTATTGCAGTCTGTGGGATGTTGTTGTGACATCTTTTCTGTTCAAACAATGATTTACGCAAAGCAAAAGCAATGGCATGTGAAGTGTCTTTGGGTATTTTGATAAGAAGTGAAGAACCAGACCCCACCACCAAAGATATTTCTCCCTCCCCACCCTTATCTGTCTTCCAGAGGGACCACCCTCTCCATGACTCCCTTGTCCGCTCCACACTCCCCTCCAGCCCCACCACACCCGGCACTTTTCACTGCAACCGCAGGAAGTGCTACACCTGCCCCCACACCTCCTCCCTCACCCCAATCCCAGGCCCCAAGAAGACTTTCCACATCAGGCAGATGTTCACCTGCACATCTGCCAATGTGGTATACTGCATCCGCTGTACCCGTTGTGGTCTCCTCTACATCGGGGAAACCAAGCGGAGGCTTGGAGACCACTTTGTGGAACATCTACGCTTGGTTCGCACCAAACAACTGCACCTCCCTGTCATGAACCACTTAACCTCCCCCTCCTACTCCTTGGATGACATGTCCATCCTGGACCTCCTCCAGTGCCACAACAATGCCACCCGAAGGTTGCAGGAACAGCACCTCATATTTTGCTTGGGAAACCTGCAGCCCAATGGTATCGATGTGGACTTCACAAGCTTCAAAATCTCCCCTCCCCCGACCGTATCCCAAAACCAGCCCGGCTCGTCCCCGCCTCCCTAACCTATCCACCTATCCCCTCCTCCCACCTCAAGCCCCACCCCCACCTCCTACCTACCAACCTCATCCTGCCTCCTTGACCTGTCCATCTTCCCTGGACAGACCAAACCCCATCCTAACTCCCCACCTACACTCGCCTTTTCTGGCTCCATCCCCACCTCCTTGACCTGTCTGTCTCCTCCCCACCTATCTGCTCCTTTATCCATCTTCCATCCACCTCCCCCTCTCTCTCTATTTATTTCAGAATCCCCTTCCCCTCCCCCATTTCTGAAGAAGGGTCTAGACCCGAAACGTCAGCTTTCCTGCTCCTCTGATGCTGCTTGGCCTGCTGTGTTCATCCAGCTCTACACCTTGTTATCTCAGGCTATTATATGGTTTCTTTCATGCCCCCAGGGCGTACCAGGCTGCTTCAGAATGTGTGCATTCACTAGAATCTAGCTGTCCATTGCAGAAGCACAGAATAGTTCTGGCGCACAGGAAATCCCTTCAGCCCATCATGCATGCACCTGTTCTTCAAATGATCATCATTACTTCGTGCCAACCTCCTGCGTTTTTGCCATATTCTGCACATCATTTCTATCCAAATAAACATACAGAGCCCTCTGAATGCCTCAATCGAACTTCCCTCTGCCACATTTCCAGACGCCAGCTACTCGCTGGGCGAAAATGCTTTTTCTCGCATCATGCTTGCTTTGTTTGTACCTCAATTAAAATCTATGTCTTCTTTTTTCGTTAATGAATGAGAAGCAGCTTACACCATAAGACCATAAAAAATAGAAACTGAAGTTGGTCGTCTGGTCCCTTGAGCCTGCCCCATCATTCAGTAGAATCAAGGCAGATCTGACACTCCTCACATCCACCTTCCTGCCCTTTCCCCACAATCCTTGACTGATCAAGAATCTATCTATCTCAGCTTAAATATACACAAGGACTCTGCCCCCACAGCTCTCTGTGGCAAGGAATTCCAAAGAATCTCAACCTTCAGAAGAAATTCCTTCTTATCTCAGTCTTAAATTGGCATCCCTTTATTCTGAAACTCTGTTCCCCAGTCCTAGACTCTCCCAGGAGGAGAAACATCCTCTCAGCATTTACCCTGTCAAACCCCTTAAAAATCCTACATGTTTCAATGAGATCACCTCTCACTCTTCTGAACTTCAGCGAGTGGGGTCCCAACCTGTTTAACCTTTGCTCATAAGACAATCCCTCCATACGAAGGATTTATCCCAGTGAATCGTCTCTGAACTATCTCCAATGAAATGATATCGTTCCTTAAATAACGGGACCAAAACTGCTCGTAGTGCTCCAGATGTGGTCTCACCAGCACCTTGTACAGTTACAGTAAGATTTCCCTACTCTTATACTCCAATCCCCTTTGAAATAAGAGTTAACATTCCATTAGCCTTCCTGATTACCTGCTGTACCTGTGTGTGCGCTAGCTTTCTGTGTTTTGTGTACAAGTCCCCACAAGTGTCTTTGTGTTGCAGCTTTCTGCATGTTTTTTCCATTTAAAAAACTATTCTGTTCTTTTATTCTCGCTTCCAAAGTTATCAACTTCACATTTTCCCCACACGATACACCATTTGCCAATTTTTTGCCCACTTTCTTGCTTGGCCTGTCAATACTTCTCTACACTATTTGTCTCCCTCTCACAACCTGCCTTCCCACCTATTTTAGTGTTTTCTGTGACCTTGACTACACTACATTCACTTCCTTCCTCCAAGTCATTACTATACATTTTAAATACTTGCTGTCCCAGCACTGATCCTTGTGGAAGCCCACTGGTTACAGGTCGCCAACCTGAAACAGAGCCCCTTTTCCCACTCGCTGATTCCTGCCCATTAGCCAATTATCTATCTACTCCACCACCAAGTCATATCTTATGGTGTAACATTTGGTGAGGTTCCTTGTTGAATGTCTTCTGGAAGTCCAAATGCAACATATCTACTGCTTCCCCCGCTATCTGTTCATGTTGAGTTTTCCTTGTCCTACGCTGTCCAGCGCACTTGGGATTTAGAAAATATTCTCTCAGCTTTCTTCACTCTGAAAAGAACAACTTCTTCAATTTATCCCTAAGAGCTAAAGTTTCTCATTCCTGGAGCCATTCTAGTTAATGACTTCTTCACCCTCTGCAAAGCATTTACAATCAGTGCACATTGAGTTCCCAGAGCAACCCTGAAAGGATTTGGAAAGTGTGAGTCAGGAAAATTCCTGGTCTACCGATCCCCCTCCCTGCCTACCAAACCATCCCTCTGGAGCTGATCCCAGGAGCAATCTTGACGGTGACTCAGTGGCTAGAACTGCTGCCTCACAGTGCCATGAACCCAGGTTCAATTCCCTCGGGCGACTGTCTGAGTGGAGTTTGCACGTTCTCCTCGTGTTTGCATGGGTTTCCTCTGGGTGCTCCGGTTACCTCCGACAGCCCAAAGATGTGCAGGTTATGGTGGATTGGCCAAGCTAAATTGCCCGTAGTGTCCAGGGATGTGTAGGTTAGGTATGTTAGCTATGGGAAATGAAGGGTTACGGGGATGGGCCTGGGTGCGAGACTTGTTATGGATTTGTTGGGGCAAATAGCCTGTTTCCACACTGTAGGGATTCTATAAAGGTGAGCGTGTAGAAAGGGTCAATGGGTAAATGCCCCCCCCATCTATTCACTGGGGCATAAGCCCAGTTTGAATTGAATATTAACCCCCAATCCCACACACTCCAGTCTGGTACTGAGGGGATGCAACACTATTGGAAGTGATAACTCTCAGATGAGGTGCTATGTTGAGGTCTCACTTGCCTATGCAAGTGGATGAGAAAGATCCCGTGGTATTATTCAACATGAAGTTAACCTGGTGTCCTGAGCTATATTGGACCTCCAATTAGTCTCATAAAAGAACAATTAATCTGGTCAGGCTGACATTGTTCACATAAAGTAATGGTCTGAAAGGGCTAATGTTGGATGCAGCATCAAACTTCAACTAGACTGATAGTGTCATATATAGCCTTGAGCAAGTAAATCAGGGAGATAGCTTGGGATCTTGTAAGGGACTGATGTGTCATCAATGTCTGACTAGCTCAGGAAAATTGTAGCTGATTGCTATCCCGTAATAAACTACATCATGTTCACACAAGGACCTCTTCTTGTTAAGACTCACTAACGATTGTTCCTCTCCCAATTCTGTAATTCTGACCTGAAAAATAGAAGCAAAATTAGACCAATCAGCCCCTCGAGTTTGCTCCTCCATTTGGGAAGATCATGACTGGTCTGTTTGTGTTTCAAGGGGACAGTCCTCGGCCCAACCATCTTCAGCTGCTTCATCAATGGCCTTCCCTCCATCATAAGGTCAGAATTGGGGATGTTCGCCGATGATTGCACAATGTTCAGCACCATTCGTGACTCCTCAAACACTGAAGAAGTCCATGTTCACATGCAACAAGATCTGGACAATATCCAGACTTGAGCTGACAAGTGGCAAGGAACATATGCTCCACACAAATGCCGGGTTATGACCATCACCAATAAGAGACAATCTAAACACCATCCCTTGACATTCAATGGTGTTACCATCACTGAATCCCCCACTATCAACATCCTGGGAGTTATCATTGACCAGAAACTCACCTGGACTCCCCACATAAACACAGTGGCTACAAGAGCATGCCAGAAGCTAGGAATACTGCGTCGAGTAACTCGAGTAACACAATCCCAACTATCCTTGATAATCTTTTATTCCCTTATTGAATAAGAATCCATTCACCTCTGTCTTAAAAATATTCAATGAGAAACAGGTCCTTACACCCAGTCATAGACGAGGATCAGTGGCAGAATCGCTCTGCCCACAAATATCACATTAACCAGGTTTCTAACTGTGAACCTGTGATGCTGACCCATTGAAATGTCAGCTGTGAGTATGTGTTCAACACTGTGGAGTGGGAACAGTCAGGAGATTGGGGTTGAGAACTATATCAGCCATGACCAAATGATGGAGCAGACTCGATGGGCCGAATGGCTTAATTCTGCTCCTCCACCTTATGAATTTGAACACAATTGCCTTTTGATGAAGTAGGGAAAAATGCTAGATTTTGAGCCAAATCAGGCAGTCAAGGACACATTCCTCAGGGGTAAAGTTTGACTCATCCTGCAGCCAATCAAAGTGAGGTATCCCCATCTCCAAGAGCTACTAGCCAGCCAATAGGAGCTGGCAGTACCCCGGGACTGGAAATCATTGCTGAAAACTGTGTAGTCCTGTCTGTGGTGGGTTCAAGTCCAGCAGGGATAGGAGGAGCACCCGAAATAAACTTTAGGCCCTCAGTTGATCCAGCAGCTGACTGATGTCCCAATGCCTGCCCCATCAGTAGAGGCAGGAGTGTGGGTGCTGAGAATGGCACCTCTAGCATGGCACCCCATGTTACTGCCACACTTACCTACCTAGCCCTCCTCATAAGAGCAAGCCCGAGGTGCACATTGCTATAAGTCCCTGAAAGGGCCAACTGACATCATGAGATGAGCTCCACACATTAGGATATAAAGGACTGGTCCTGAAAGGAGACATGAAGTATCCTAACTAGTTCCCGAGTTGTTGTTCTTCATAATGAAGCACATAGTCAAAGTAATGATGTGTACTTATGTTCTTGATGCCTCACGACAGACCGCCATGAATCTTAGATGTATAGCTACTAGCTATTAACTACTATGTTATAAAACTATATACTGTTCAAGAAAGTTGAGCCAGTCTTCTGCCTAGGACATTGTGTGGGCATCCTTCCCCACATGGTTTCAGCAGCCTCAACTAAATCCAGCAAGAATGATTGGTGGTGGCAAACCTACCCAAGACATTCCAGATCGTAGCTAACATTACAGGGCATCTGAGGGCATTGGATGCTCACTTGGATAGATTTAATGTGGAAGGCTATTGGGCAAAAGGACGGATTGGCACTAGGTTCGATGAGCTGGTACAAGCGTGGTGGGCCAAATGGACTCTCACTGCACCATATCAATTCACTTATTCTGTGATCACAGTGTGAATGCCAGTTTATATTTCATATTCAATTCAGTGGTTTTAAGGATAAGTGGAGGGATTTAGACTGGGCAGGAAGTTCAGCCATTTTTAAGTTATTCATTTATCCATTTCAGAAACTCAGACAATGAACAGGAGCCATGGTGTTACACACTGATTGATGATCACATCTCCTGGGATTATTGTGATGTTCCACAGTGTCCAAAAGAAGGTGGGTAAATCAGCTGGCGCTTGGTCAGGTACGGTCTTCATATTAAAGAATTTACTCCCACACAACGGACATCTTCGCAAGGAAGACGGGATGGGACTGACATTCCTCGGGGAGAAGGCTGATTTTCCGTGGGAGCTGGAGGTGTGTGAGACGATGTTCCTCGTAGGAGGGTGACATTCCTCGGTGTGGGAGAGGAGTTTGTGGGGGAACAGGCGGGTAGTGACAGGGGAGTGAGTGCCTTTTCTCAGGAGCGTGAAATTCCTCAGGGCCGAGAACGTCCTTGGAGGTAGTTGAATTTGAGGAGTGAATTTCCTCAGTGGGGGCTGAATTTCCTCCAAAAGACTCAATTTCCTCAGGGCGATGAATTTTCTTGGAGTGAGTGAATTTCCTCAGTAGGGGGTTATATTCTTTGCGGTGGGGAATATTGAATTCTGTTGGGATTCTGCTGGTTATTTACCTCTTTGATTAACACATCCTGACTGCTGTCACGGTCACTGCAGTATTAAATACACACCCCTCCCTGTAGAACATGTCAGGTTAGTAGCAGGAACGGTGTAAGCCATGGTGATTTATACAGCATATTACAGTAAATTACCATGTGTTGGAAAGCTGGGTTTTAGAATTCAAAACAACACCTTGAGAAGTAAGTCTACCAAAATATGGGAAATTGTTAAAGGAGGTCACTGCAGTACTTATAAGGTTGCATATTTTATTCTTAATTCATGCACAGAATTTGCATAGAATTTTGATAAATGGGAAAATAATTACAGGGGTATAATTATGGAAATTAAACTCCAGTTTAAGACAAAGTCAGTTGCTAATATTGGGGTCATTTTTCTGAAGAAGGGCCTAGGCCCGAAACGTCAAGCTTTCCTGCTCCTCTGATGCTGCTTGGCCTGCTGTGTTCATCCAGCTCTACACCTTGCTAATATTGGGGGTTTGGTTGGTGTTGAGAGTTTTATTCCATTGGAATACAGGCTAGGGGAACTAAAATTTGGTGTCACTTTGTTTTCAGTAAGAGAACTGAACGTGTAGCATTGGCACTAAAACCTCTTTGCTTTGAACTGGGCAGATCCCTGTTCCTCAAATCCCTGTAAAAACAGAGGGACATGCATCAGAGACCCCCTGCTCAACTCTTATTACTGTCGCTGCCATGACCAATTTGCAGGAGTGAACTGCCAGGAAGGTAAGTGCTTCATGTGTATTTGAGAGGAGCATGTACTTTATAACATGCCGTATGTGTTTGCTGAATGGCAACATATGTGAGCAAATGGCTTGCCTTTATTAGCCCTTCAAGGGCTACGGGGAGAGTGTGGGTAAGTGGAGTTGAAATGCCCATCAGCCATGATTAAATGACAGAGTGGACTCGATGGGCCGAATGGCCTTACTTCCACTCCTATGTCTTATGGTCTTATGGTCTTATTGTGGATTCTGCATTTGGGCAGCATTTGCTGAGCAACCCAGAGCAATAATGGCAATCAATTTAAGACAATCAGTTAGGCTCATGGCATGACTCACTTACACTTGCTAGAAGCGACATACATTCATAAACAAGAACGTACTTTCTGGAAACAGATGGAGTATGTGCACGTCTTGGGCTATATTTGAATTACCGAGAGTGTTGGAGAGCCTTCCTCTTGGTTTCTCCACAACAACACCTCAGCCAATCCAAATTGACTTGCCAATCGCTCAGGACCCTGTCGTAGACGTTGTTGTGATATTTTTTGAAATTTATTATTCTTGCATTTGTCTTGATACGTGCAAAGTGAAAAACTTCAGAAACTAGTCACTCTTTTCAAGAGCAATCGTGCATACCTTTTATTCATTCAAGAGATGAGGGTCTTGCTGGTTAGGCCAGCATTTATTGACCATTTCAGGGGGCAGTTAGCCATCAACCTTATTGCTGTGGGTCTGGAGTCATATGTAGGACAAAGCAGGTAAGGATGGCAGTTTCCTTCCCTAAAGGGCACTAGTGACCCAGAAGGTCACTAACAATTAACAAGTTTCACAGTCATTATTCAACTCTTAATTCCAGACTTTTAGTTTTGGGATTCAAATTCCACCATCAGCCTGTTGCGGGATTTGAACCCAGGTCCCACAGAACATTACCTGAGTCTCTGGATTAACAGTCTGGTGATAATACCACCAAGCCATCACCTCCCCAGTTCACATTGATTTCAGGTTTAATGATCACATAATCATCGCACTCCCAACCTTGTACATTTAGCGATTTTCTCTTTCAGTGAAATGCTTTGACAGTACCCACTACAGGTACTTCCTCATTGGAGAGCGCTGGATCCGCATCGTTGGAGGCAAGGTGGAAAATTGCGTGTGTACTGACAGTGGGCCTGAGTGCGACAACGTTCAATATGAAGGTATCAATAAGAACTGGTAGAATATATTCAGGTGGAGGTATGGACTGGTCCTTCAGTAATGGTCCCCCTCTCTCCACCCCCACACACAGCTTTGTTAATATTTACTTCCTATCTGTTTGTCTTGACACTTTAAAGCTTGGCCAAGCATATTAATTGGAGACATCAGTACTGTGCCCTGTAGAGGCTAACGGGTAGAGATGTTCAAAATCACAAAACTGATGAAGAGTGATTAAAGAGAAACTGACAAAACGTATGGTAACCAGAGGACGCAAATTTACAGTCATTGGCAAAAGAACCAGAGGGGTGATGAGGAAATGTATCTTACCCAGAGTTGTTTTAGATTGGATTGGATTGGGTTATCTAAAGGGATGAGCCAACTCTCAAACGGAAATGGGATCATGATTTGAAAGGGGAGAAAATTACCGGAAAATGGGGGACAAAAGCAGAGAGAATGGAACACTTTAGGTAACGCATTTTCAGAATCAGCACAAGAGCAATGGGCAGAATGGTTTATTTTTTGAGCTACAAGATTTTACAATGAACTTGGACCTTTTATTTAAATTTATTTCTGAGATGTGAGTGTTCCTGGCAAGGCCAATATTTATGACCAGAAAACATGATTCACTAACTAAGTGTGGGATCCATGCCTTCCACAATCCTCTCTCCCATAGTAATGGGAAACACATTTAGAACATAGGACATTGAACAGTACAGCACAGTACAGGCCCTTCGGCCCACGATGTTGTGCTGACCTATTGTCCTACTAAGATCAACTACCCTGCATACCCTACATTTTACTATCCTCCATGTGCCTCTCCAAGAGTCGCTTCAATGTCCAAGTAAAACTGCTGATCAGTTACAAAAATAAAGTTGCTGGAAACGTTCAACAGGTCTAACCGCATCTGTGAAAGAGAAAACAGAGTTAACATTTCGGGTCCAGTGACCCTTCCTCAGAACTGATGGTGGCTGGGAAAACGTCAGTTTATATGCAGAAAATAGAGAGGAGGGTGGAGTAGGGAGTAAACGATAGGATAGAGCCCAAAGATAGAGAAAGACAGTTGGACAGACAAAGGAGTTGCTAACGATCAGACTGGGAGGGTGAATAGTTGTTAATGGGGACTGATAGTGACTAACAACAGGGGCTGTGTAATGGCAGGCTATGTGGTAACAAGGCCTGGTGTGTGGGGTGGGGGGCAGGGACATGGGGAGAAGTTAGGCCCTAAAATTATTGAACTCGATATTGAATCCGGAGGTCGGTAGGGTCCCCAAATGGAAAATGAGGTGTTGTTCCTCCAGCTTGCGTTGGGCTTCACTGGAACATTGTAGCAAGCCAGAGACAGAGATATTGGCCAGGGAGCAGGGTGGTGCATTGAAGTGGCAGGCAACAGGTAGTTCAGGGTCTTTTTTGCAAGCAAAACGTAGATCAGTTATCTTTGATCTCAACTCCCTTTCACCTTAGAAAGAAATGGATAGTTTACAGCACACCTGGTAACATCTCGATGCCTACAACACTTTTACAGGAATTTAGAGGACTCAGGATCAACTCATATAGAGCTTCGAAACTGCTGTTCATGTCTCCATACCATTAGCCCCTTAAGCCTATTCCACCATTGAACAGGATCATGGTGAATCTGTCAATCTTCATGTCCACATTCCTGCCTTTTCCCTGTTACCCTGTAGCAATGACTCAGCCCTCACATCTCTCTGTGGTCAGGAGACCCTCAGCCCGCAGAGAGAAGAAATTCCTCCTCACCTCAGTCTTAAATTGGTACCCTTATATTCTGAGATTATGCCGTGTGGTCCTAGACTCTCTCATGAGGGGAAACATCCTCTCGGCATTTACCCTGCCAAGGTCCTTAAGAATCCTACATGTTTCAATGAGATCGTCTCTCATTCCTCTAACCTCTAGTGAGTAGAGTCCCAGCTTATTTAGTCTTTGCTCATAAGACAATCCCTCCAAACCAAACATCATTCCAATGAGCCTTTTCTGAACTGCCTCCAATGAAATAACTTTCCTAAATAAGGGGATCAAAACAGCTCACAGTACACCCAGATGTGGTCTCACCAGCACCTTGTACAGTTGCAGTAAGATTTCCCTACTCTCATACTCCAACATCCTTGAATAAGGGCCAACATTCCTTTAGCAAGTGTTCCAAATGTAAGTATCTTGCATTCCCCTCTCAATAAACCAGTCTAATTCCCTTTGATCTCTAATAGCAATAATAATATAAAAATAATCATAACACACAGGCTGTCCATTTCCAACACAATGGTTACATGACCCCTTCTACTTATTCCAAAACATCATAATCAGAGAAGCTAAAAGATATAGTTTTAAAAGATAATATTCTTATGAACCACATAATTATAATGTTATGATCCCAGATAATGGTTATATTAGAGAAATAGGGTTCTGGAGTGAAATGTGGATTGATAGACCATATGTTTTATTTTTGTTATTTGGTTACTGTGATGGTGAGCCACAGACTGCACACAGAATGAGGCAAAAAAAACTTTCTTTCCAAAAAGAAAAATTCAATCCTTTTCCCCAGCAATATCCTTTTCTGCAACTCAATCATGGGAAGTATCGCTCCTATACTCACATTAAAATTTCTTACTCAACTGATGAAACCGCAGCATTTCTTCTCAGTAACTTCCTGCGCATTTGCTAGATGTGATTCTCTTTGTCTCTCCCCAAGACATACAGATACTTTCTTACTGACTTTTCTCTGACTTTCCCGAAGAAAAGCTAAACACTCTTTCTAGCCATAGAGTCATAAAGCCATGCAGTATGGAAACAGACCCTTTGGTCCAACTCATCCATGCCGAACAGATATCCTAAATTAATCTAGTCCCATTTGCCAGCATTTGGCCCATATCCGTCTAAACCCTTCCTATTCATATATCCATCCATATGCCTTCTAAATGTTGTAATTGTACCAGCCTCCACCAATTCCTCTGGCAGCTCATTCCATACACGTACCACCCTCTGCATGAAAAAGTTGCCCCTTAGGTCCGTTTTATGCCTTTCCTCTCTCATCTTAAGCCTACAACCCCTAGTTTGGGCTTCCCTAACCTGGGAAAAAGACCTTGGTTGCTCACCCTATCCCTGCCCTTCATGATTTTATAAACCTCGACAAGATTACCCCTCAGCCTCTGATGCTCCAGGGAAAATAGCCCCAGCCAAGTCAGACTCTCCCTATGCCTCAAACCCTCCAGCCATGGCAATATCCTTGTAAATTTTCCTGCAATCTTTCAAGTTTAACAACATTTTTCTTTAATGGGGAGACTAGAACTGAATACAGTATTCCAAAAGTGGCATAGCCAATGTCCTCTACAGCCACAACATGACCTCCCAACTCCTATTCTCAAAGCACTGATCAATAAAGGCAAGTGTACCAAATGCCTTCTTCACTATCCTGTCTACCTGCAATTCCACCTTCAAGAACAATGAACCTGCACTCCTAGGTCCCTTTGTTCAGCAGCACATCTTCCTCTCGGAGTGCTGAAGTAGGGGTAAGTGGGTTCTGGAATTTCAGTGCTGTGAAGACTTTTTTTAAAGATTCAGAAGGTCATTTGGAACAGAGAGCTAACAACAAGCTGCCTATTTCGACTGTTAATACAGCTTAAGGCCTCTTTCCATCTCTGAAGGCCTAGAGGCTGTTAATAACTACACTTCCTTTCTTGCTGCTAAGGATCTCTACTTCAGTACTGAACCTGCTTGTCTCCCCTAGGCTTCCATCTGGCCCTTGTGTTAAGACTTCAAATCAACAATAAACAGTCATTATCTCTCAGCAAGTAGCTTGTTGAATCATTAACTTAAGTCATATGATTTCTTGAAATCAAGAATGGCTGTCTTTAGCTCACTGTTCCAAAAGAACTTATGACCATTCAACAAAAAACCCTACAGCTCTGAAAATCAAAAATCCATTTACCTCCTTAGAGTTCAAGTTCGAAAATAATTATACGTTATAAATTTTTATCACACTTTCCCCTCCCGGAAATTATAGTGCATCTTTAAGAAGGCATTTTCACCCTCTATGAAAAATTCCCTCGTTTTGCTCTTTCTATTTTGCATTGAAAGTAATAACACATTGGATTTTCATAATTGTATTCTACGTAAGTGTATTGTGATCTCATGCATTTGTTTTCTGCCCTATTTTCTCTTGACAAAGTGCTCACTTTAGTATTGTCCCTTTCTGTTACATGAATGATTTTCAAACTGTACGGTTGAAGGATTAAACTCTAACGTGAAATAGATTGAATTGGCTGAAGACTGGCAGCTGTGATGCTGGGAACCTCAGGAGTAGGTTTATATTGTAAACTTTCACCACAGGAAATGTAACTCTTGGAAACTTCACTTCCCATTTTTATCTCATTTTCCCGTACTCTGATTTTTCCCTCGTTATTTTGTTAAGTCATTCTTTGCCAGTTTGTTAAATTTTTCCATCCTTCTGGAATTCTGGAATAATCGTTGTGCACGTTTTCTTTCAATGGATGGTGCATCCTTTTTGAACATCTTTCGCTTCTTAGCTCAAAGGGCAGCAATCATGTCTGTTTGTGAGAGGATTATCTGTTTAAGTCTCACTTTAAAGAAATTAAGTGCAAACATCAAGGACAACACACGCAGTGGTACAGTGCGGAAGGACTGCATTGGTGAACATGTAGGGGTTCAGGTACATAATTCTTTAAAGCTTGCGTCACATTTAGACAGGATGGTTAAGAAAGCACTTAGCACATTGCTCAGTCATTTGAGTATAGGGATTGGGACGTCATGTTGAGGTTGTACAGGATGTTGGTGAAGCCTCATCTGGAGGACGGTGTCCAGTTCTGGTCGCACTGTTATGGATTACAAAAGCCTTTATTGTCATATATAATCAATGAGTATAGTACATAGAACATAGAACAGTACAGCACAGTACAGGCCCTTCGGCCCACAATGTTGTGCCGACCTATTATCCTACTAAGATCAATCTACCCTGCATACCCTACATTTTACTATCCTCCAAGTGCCTATCCAAGAGTCGCTTAAAAGTCTCCAAAGTATCTGACTCCACTATCGTGCGATGTTTATACACTGCCAATTGCAGTGCCGATATAGGTATAAAGTACATAGGCACGGCTTCTTTTATTTTTACAAGATTTCAGACAATACAGAAATAAAATATCCAGCATTACAGAAATAAAAGTTCAGTAAAGCAGACCACGTGGCACTGAGATTACAGTCCGCACCAGGCCCTGGCTCCACACTGTGTCAGTGACACCACACTGGGAGACTGCTGTCGGGGGAGCCGGGGGTGGGGGGTTGATACACCACACTGGGAGAGCGCTGTGGGGGGGCCGGGGGGACCACTGTGGTGGGAGCTGGGGTGGGGGGGTGGGCGCGGGTTGATACACCACACTGGGAGACCACAGTGGGGGTTAGTATTAGGCTAGAGAGGGTTCAGAAGAGATTACCTGGATGTTGCTGGGTATGGAAGGTTTGAGTTATAAGGAGAGGCTGGATAGGCTGGGACTTTTCTCCCTGGAGCATAGGAGATTGGGAGGTGACCTTCTAGAGATTTATACAATCATGACAGGTATAGATAGGGTTAATGGTAGGTGTCTTTTCCCTAGGGTGGGGGATTTCAAAACTAGGGGCATATTTTCAAAGTGAGAGGAGAGAGATTTTATAAAGACATGAGGGGCAAGTTTTTTACACAAGTTTGGGTCGCATGTGGAATGAACTTCCTGAGGACGTGGTACAGCCAGGCATAGTTACAGCATCCAAAAGACAGATAAGTACATGAATAGGAAAGGTTCAGAGGGATATGAGCCAAACACAGGCAGGTGGGACTCGCTTTGTTTGGGATTATGTTTGGCATGGACTGGTTGGACCGAAGGGCCTACGATTATATGTTAAACCAACAGCTTTCATTGCATGGTCATGTAGGACAGTGAGCACTCCCAGTGTCCTGAATTACACTCACCACTGCCTAACTATCATATGGTGAATGGGAAGCATGGATGCCAGGAATGGATTTCCTCCTGTGGGGAAGACTGAAACGAGGGATGCATTTTAAAAGTAAGAAATTTCCCTTCTAAGGCGTTGATGAGGAGAATTTTTTCTGAAGGTTGCTTATCTATGAAATTGTCTTCCCTACAAAATAGTGGAGGCTGGATCTATACAATTATTCAAGGCCGGGTTAGACAGATTCTTGATTGAAAGGCTGTCAAGGCTTACGGATTGGGGATGGGAAAGGCAGCTTAGTGGAGTTGAGACCAAAACAAAATCAGCCAAGGTCTTATTGATGGTAGAGCATGTACAAAGGGGTAAATGGTCTACTTCTCTTCCTAAGTCCTATGTTCCTAACTTCAAAGTCTAAAATACAAGTTATCCACCTCATTTGCTTTGAACAGGGGCCAGATGTAAAACTGAAGCAAATACAGAGAATGCTGGAAAACTCAGCAGGTCTGGCAACATCAGTGGAGGGAAATCAGACTTAACCTATAGGGTCTGATATGACTTATCTTCATAGGGGACTTGAAACATGTTTCTCTCCAGGGACCCGGGTTCGATTCCACCCTCGGGTGACTGTGTGGAGTTTGCACATTCTCCCTGTGTCTGTGTGGGTTTCCTCTGGGTGCTCTGGTACCTCCCACAGTCCAAAGATGTGCAGCTTAGGTGGATTGCCTATGCTAAATTGCCCGTAGTGTCTGGGGATGTGTAGGCTGGATTGATTAGTCATGGGAAATGCAGGGTTAGATGGATAGAGTAGGGGTAGTTGGTCTGGATAGGAGGCTGTTTGGAGGGTCAGTGTCTCTCTCTCTCTCCACAGATGCAGCACTTTCTGTGTTTGTTTCCGATTTCCAGCATCCTTTGTTAAAACATTCAATAGTGGGATGTGGGAGTCCCTCCATAATTACACAGAGGGCATTTAATAGTCAACTACGTTGCTGTGGGTTTGGAGTCACATATAAGCCAGATCATACAAGAATGGATGTTAGTGAGCCAGATGGATCAATACCCAACAATAAATTCAGCATAAGATTCTTAATTCCTGATTTTTTAAAAATTGGATTTAAATTTATCTGCCATGGCAGGAGTTGAAGCAGGGTCCAAAACTTTACCTGGATCTCAGGATCAACAGTCCAGTGATAAGCCATTGATCCTGATACAGTACTAACAGATTTCTTTTGTTAAATAGCAGCATTTCATCCAGCTGTAAAAGTATTCATTGGGATGAGGCTACCTCTTTCATTAATGCTCCAACTACTTGATCACCCATTCAGGCCTGACACTGGAAATGCAATACTGAGGGAGTGCCGCACTAACAGAGGTGCTGTAGTTTGGAAGAGCTGATGAACATTCAGATGAGCATTCTATGGACACAGCCCGAAAAACAAAACAAAAGCCTGCCTTCTGTATCATGGACAATATTTATCACACAACTAGCATCACAGAAAACAGATTATCTGTTCATTAAACATTGTTATCGATGGAGATCATGTGCTGTTGTGTTCCTGCAATTTAAGAGTGACTACAGTCCAATATACTTTAGAATAAACTAAAATTCTGAAAGAAGCCATGTATTTGTCTTTTTAAACATCGGTTATGTACATAAATGATCGTTCATATTTTAAAAGTATTTTATTGGCTGTAAAGCACTTTGGGACATTGTACTGAGAGAATGTTTCCCCTCACGGGAGAATCTTGGAGTAGAGGGCATAGTGTCCAATTTAAGACTGAGATGAGGAGGAATTTCTTCTCTAAGATGGTTGGGAGTCTTTGGAACTCATTGCCACAGAGAGCTGCGAGGGCAAAGTCCTCGTGTGCATTTAAGGCTGAGATGGACAGATTCTTGATCCGTCTGGAAAATGGCAGGAATGTGGATGTGAGCACTGTTGGATCAGCTATGATCCGATTGAATGGCAGAACAGGGTTGAGGATCCGAATAGACTGCTCCTGCTTCCATTTCTATTGGTCCTACTGTTGTTGTCTTAGGTGGTTGTGAAAGGCGCTATATAAATGGAGGTTCTTTTTAAAGGTACTAAGCAGTATGATAAGCAGTAGCTTTGACTCTTCAGATTTGATGAACGAGATGTTCTATAGCAATAGTGTATGCCCCAACCTGCTCTCTTTCGTAATTACTTTACAATGCATGATGGATCCCCTTAAGCCTCTACGCCCCCTAACGGAACAAAACTCTGAACCTGGATTATTGTCAGAGTCACGTATTTTCACACCAATTCTGTTTCAGAGTGCAGAATTAACCAGTGCCTCCATGGTGGTGAGTGTCGAGCAGTCCAGGACACAGGG
>JAHRHZ010000012.1:5722168-5736871 GCA_024137785.1 Ginglymostoma cirratum
ACAAGTGCTGTCCTTGAAAGTATTACCTCCTGCCAGCCTCTACTCTGTACCCGTGCAGAGAAATGCTGGCTCTGTGACCTTTCATCCTAACTGAGAAAAGGTAGGCAGCTAATTTGTGACATTTAACTCCCCTGATATATATTAATGGCCCAGATTTTGGTGTGCAAGGCACAATTATAAAGTTTGCGGATGTCACAAAACTTGGAAGAATTGTAAATTGTGAGGAGGACAGTGTGGAATTCCAAAAGGACATTGACAAGTTGATGGGGTGGGCGGATGGAAGGCAGATGAGGTTCAATGCAGAGAAATGGGAGGTGATGCACTTTGGGACGAAGAACATTGAAGGGCAATTCAAAATAGGGTGTATAATTTTAAATGGTCTGCAGGAGTAGAGGGACCTGAGTGTCTGTATACACGGATCATTGAAGATGGTAGGACAGGTGGAGAGAGCAGTTAATACAGTGTTCTTGGCTTAATTAATAGGGGCATGTATTACAAGAGCAAGGAGGATATGTTGAACTTGTAGGAGATGCTAGTTAGACCTCAGCTGGAGTATTATGTCCAGCTCAGGGTGTTGTCGCATTATAGAAATGTTACAGTTTACATTGGAGAGGGTGCAGAAGTGATTTACAAGAATGGTTCCAGGAATGAGAGACTTCAGTGATGAGGATAGATTGGAGAAGTTGTGACTGTTCTCCTTGGAAAGGAGAAGGCTAATAGGAAAGTTGATCAAAGTTTTCAAAATCATGAGCAGGCTGCATAAAGTAGATATGGAGAAGCTGTACCAACTTGTAAAAGGAGCAAGAACAAGAAGGCGCTGATGTTTAATGAAGTGCAAGTGAAAGCAAGGTGATGTGAGAATTACGTTTTCACTCAGCGAGTGGCTAGGGTCTGGAATGCATGGCCTGGCAAAATGCTGTAGGTGGGTTTAAATGAGGCATTCAGGAGGGTATTGGGCAATTATTTGGGTAGAAATGGTGCGCAGAGATATGGGGAAAAGGCAGGAGATTGGCACTAGGGCGTAGAACCAGTGAAGGCATGATGGGCTGAATGGCCTCCTTTGTGATTCTGTGAATTCAGGCAACTGGGTACTAGCCAAGCATTGGCACCATTACTGAGACTAGCTTTCAATTATAGGTTTTATTAATTGAATTTAAGCTCCTCCAGCTGTGCAGGGTCTTTGATTGTCCATATACAGGTTTCAGTTGGTGGTCGGGTCATTTTGAGCCTTGCCATTCAAGGTAATTAGGGTGGAGATAGGGAGATGCTGGGATCATCATTCACCATTCTCCTGCCTGATTAACTCTCACCCTCCCATCCCCCTTTGTCAACCTGACCATGGGCAGAGGCTCAAGGGTCAACTCAACCTTAGACCTCTGTGCCAGCCCCAAGGACTTGCCCAATCTTTGATGAAATGATGTTAGTCTTCTCATCGAACTGTTCTTTGTTTTCTCTCTTAGATAAGAGTGCTAACTGCTACAACGACAATGGGATGTCTTATAAAGGTCCTGAAGATGAGAGTGCCTTGGGTATCGAATGCTTACCCTGGAATGAGGACTTCTTGCGTGAGCGTTTGAATATTAGTAGCCTGGAAAGAGCTCTCCAGCTGGGCCTAGGTGACCACTCCTACTGCAGGTGGGAA
The DNA here is from genome assembly GCA_024137785.1 of Ginglymostoma cirratum. NCBI lineage: Eukaryota > Metazoa > Chordata > Chondrichthyes > Orectolobiformes > Ginglymostomatidae > Ginglymostoma > Ginglymostoma cirratum. The sequence continues at coordinate 5,723,811 of JAHRHZ010000012.1, forward strand.
GTGAAACACTGACGCAGTTTCAGTGGGAACTTTGAAAAGGGAATTGGATAAGTGCTGGAAAGAAAACCACTTTCCAGACTATGGGTAAAGAGAGGACAGAGGAGGTGAGAGATAACGTAGTGTGGAGCTGGAAGAACACAGCATGTCAGGCAGCATCAGAGGAGCAGGAAAGCTGACGTTTTGGGTCGGGACCCTTCTTCAGAAATGGGGGAGCGGGGGACTAAGCTCTGAAATAAATAGAGAGAGGAGGGGTGGGGCTGGGGAAGGTAGGTGGGATGGTGATAGGTGAGTGCAGGTAGGCAGTGGTGGGGATTGGCCATTGAGGTGGGAGGAGCTCCACACTGTGTTATCTCTGACTCCAGCATCGGCAGTTCTTACGATCTCAGAGAGGAAGAGAGACCCAATTGGATAGGTCTTACAAAGAACCAGCACATAGATGATGGGATGTATGGCCTTCTGACGTGTCTCATCGTTCTATGATCCTGTAATTAATTTGATGTGTAAATAGTAGATTTGGGTCATCAGGTTTGGGAGAGAGAGGACAGAACAATGTTCAAGTCACGGAATCACCGGGATCTACATGACAGGAAGAAGCTTTTTGATCCATTGAGTCTGTGCCAGTCAAAAGAACCACCTAGCTATTCTAATCCAATTTCCAACACATGGCCCATAGCCTTGTATGTCCTGACATTACAACTGCACATCTAAGTGCTTCTTCAATGTTACAAAGGTTTCTGCCTCGCCCACCCTAATAGACAGAGAGTTCCAGACTTCCACCACTCTCTGGATTAAAAGGTTTTTCCTCACATTCCCTGTAAACCCTCAACTCTTACCTTAAATCTACACCCCCTGGTCATGGATCCCTTCACCAAGGGAAAGGTTTCCTTTCTGTCCATCTTATCTATGCCTTCATAAATTTGTACATCTCCCCCTCAGTCTCCTCTGCTCCAAAGTAAACAACCCCAGTCTGTCCAATCTCTCTTCATAACTGAAACTCTCTGGTGTAGATGTTATTCTGGTAAATCTACCCTGCACCCCCTCTAGTGCAATCATGTCCCTCATTTAATGTGGATTCTAGAACTGCACACAACACTCTAACTGCAATTCCAGCATCACCTTCCTGCTCTCAAACCCTATGCCTCGGCTAATATAGGCAAATAGCCCATATGCCTTCCTAACCACTTTATCTACCTGCATCACTCCCTTAGAGACCAGTGTTCATGCCTACCAAGGCCCTCCGATCCTTGGTACTTCCCAGGGTCCCTTTGTTCAACATGTATTCCCTTGCCTTGCTTGCCCAGCCCAAATGCACTACCTCACATTTATCTGGACAGAATTCCATTTGCCACTTATTAGCAGAGTTTTGTCAGAGTTCTGCTTTCAACAGGTGAATAATTCCAGTGAAACATGGGACAAAGCAAACATTTCGAGCAGTGTACTATTGGAGAATATTTAACCCATGGGCTTTTAGTTTGGATGGGCTGGTTAAACAGAGAGTGGTGTATGCCCTTTCAGATGAGTATGGGAATTCTCATGTCATGGTTGGAAGAGAGCATTGGCCAGTTTTTAACTCTCAACCAACGTCATTGGAGATAGTTTGTTCAGTCTTTATCACATTGGTGTTTGTGGGATCTTGCTGTGCATACATTAGCTGCCCTGTCTGCTAGTTTGCAATGGTGACTGGTCTTCACTGGTGCTCTGCAAAGTGCTTTGGCTTGATCTGAGGTGTTTCCTGTTACTTTTCCCTCACTCTTCCACTGTGCACACCTCTTGCGTTCACTTGTAGCTTGGCTTGTTGTGGGATGAGTGAAACACAGATACAGAAAGGGGAAGCATTCATTATCCCATCATCTGTTGCAGAAATCCGGATGGTGATGAAAAGCCTTGGTGTTACATAATGTTAGACAACCACGTGTCCTGGGAGCACTGCAATATCGCAAAGTGTGGCACAACGAGTGAGTATTGCATTTCAGTGAAGACATAGAATCATAGAATCCCTACAGTGTGGAAATAGGCCCTTTGGCCCAACAAGTCCACACTGAACCTCAGAGTATCCCACCCAGACCCATCCCCGTGTAACCCACCTAATCTTCACATCCCTGAACACTACGGACAATTTAGCATGGCCAAACCCCCGAGCCTGCACATCTTTGGACTGTGGGAGGAAACCCAAGCAGACACAGGGAGAATATGCAAACTCCACACAGACAGTGGCCCAAGGGTAGAATTGAACGTGGGTCTCTGGCGCTGTGAGGCAGCAGTGCTAACCACTGAACCACCGTGCTGCTGAGTGAGTGAGTGAGTGATCTTCCTGTTTTTCTACCTTGGATTCCAGCATCTGCAGTTTTTTTTTGTCTCCAACTACATTTTCCTTTTACCTATTCATAAAATTGCCCTCTTCTCAATTCTTCTCCCATTTCAACAAAGCCACTGTCAGCCTGGCCCCCCTCAGTTGGATGATCAACAGATTCCTTAAAATCCACTTGAAGACCAGGGTCCATTCTCGATGGTATCCTGACCAGTTTTAATCCCTCAACCACCATCACAAATGACAGGACAATTTCCCCATGAGCTATCTGTAATTGCAAACCTATCACAGATGTGGGACAAGTTGGGATAAGGACCCGTTCAGGCTCAGATGAATGAAAAAATGGAAGAACTGAGGATGCTGGAAATTGTTTTTTCTTATTCATTAACAGGATGAGGACATCACCGGCTAGGAAGCATTTATTATCCATCCCTAACTGCCCAGAGGGCAGTTCAGAGTCAACCACATTGCTGTGGGTCTGGAGTCACATGTAGGCCAGACCAGGTAAGGATGGCAGTTTCCTTCCCTAAAGGACATTAGTGACCCAGATGGGTTTTTCCCCAACAATCAGCAATGGATTCATAGTCATCATTAGGTTCTTAATTCCCAATATTTTATTGAATTCAAATTCCACCATCTGCCGTGGCAGGCCTGGGTTCATGTTATCTGGGTCTCTGGGTTATCAGTCCAGCAATAATACCACTAGGCCATTGCCTCCCCAATCAGAAACAAAAACAGAAATTACTGGAAAATCTCAGCAGGTCTGGCAGCATCGGTGGCGAGAATCAGAGTTAACATTTCAGCTCCGGTGGCCTTTCCTCTGAACTCTTCAGACTCTTTCTTTCATTCTTCTTTGACTTAGTTGATCCCTGAAGTGGACATTTCTTGTTTCCGGCACCAACGAGGACAGCAGGGGAGGCAATGGCCTAATGGTATTACCACCGTATTGTTAATTCCAAGGCCCAGATAATGTCTTGGGGACCTGCGTTCAAATCCTACCATGACAGATGGTGGAATTTGAATTCAATAAAATGTCTGGGATTAAGGATCTAAAGATGACTATGAATCAATTGTCAGGAAAATCCCATCTGGTTCACTAATGTCCTTTAGGGAAGGAAACTGCCATCCTTACCTGGTCTGGCCTACATGTGACTCCAGACCCACAGCAATATAGTTGACTCTGAACTGCCTTCTGGGCAATTAGGGATGGGCAATAAATGCTGCCTGGTCAGTGACGCCCTCATCCTGTGAGTGAATAAAGGGAAAAAAAAAAGAATGGCCATTCAGTCAAATTAGCCAGTTATTTTTCCTTTCTTTTGCTTCTTGTTCCTACATAGAAGTGTGATCACACACAACTGAGTGACCTTTCAACCACCAAAATTACTGTGACTTTTTTTTGTGAACTACTAACCACTACCAATAATCACCCATGTAGCCAATCAAATATTTACAAGTAATGCCCATTAATGGCAACACAAACCTTTAAAAGTGAGGGAGATGCAGGGAGAGAGGCAAGGGACTAAATCCAGGTGGAGTTGGAGGGGGAAAATGAAGCACTGTATTCCCTATGGAATGGGTCTGCTTTTTTTTTAATTCAACCTACTTTTCCTCATCAACCTGTTCGGAGATGTTATCACACACCACTGGGCCTCCCAGACCAGGGGTACACGCACTGGAATTTTGCCACAGGAGGGCCCTGCTTATTTTTTCACTGCACCTGGTATTCCCAGGTGATCTCCCATCCACGTTCTAACCAGGCCTGAGTCTGTGTAGCTATTGAGATCAGGCATTTTCAGTCTAGCATGGCCTTAAACAATAATGAACTCTTTGCTTTCACCGATAATTGGGAACCAAACACCTTGCTTGGATATAAAGCAGCAGCGCTGTTTGTAAAGGGCTCAGGCGATGAGTTCCAGTGGGCAGGCCATTGCCTGTTACCAAGGGAACCCATGCTCAATGAGCCCCGCAGGGACATTAATAAATGATTCCCCCGGGCCTTCTAGGCGTTATTATAGTCTCCCTGCGTTCTTCTACCAATATGAATCACTTTACATTCTTCCCCATTAAATTTCATCAGACGTCTGTCAACCCACTTCCCTGACTTGTCTAAGTTCTACAATATCCTCCTAAATTTCACCTTTCTCCCACACTGTTCCCACAATCCTTGATAAGCACATACAAAGTAAAGTCTAAATCAGGAAGCTTTAACATCTAGTTCAGTGTGACACTCCCGTTACTGTTATAAGGGAGAATTCCATTGTCACATGTAGCCTTGTGTTCGCAAGGTACTGAACTCTTTGTCTCTCTGACCTCTTAGGTGACCTGAGAGATTATGAAGGACCTGTATCCAGAACTGGAGAAGGGTGACTCGACCCAAAACATTAACTCTGCTTTCTCTCCACAGAGGCTGCCAGACCAGCTGAGATTTTCCAGCAATTTCTGATTTATTTCTGATTTCCGGCGTGGACAGTTCATTGAGTTTTTTTTTGAAATAGTTTATTTTTATCTGTTCTGTCTTTTCCTCTTAATATCTTTAAGGCTTCGATCAGACCACCCTTTTACATTCTAAATTCCAGAGAAAACAGGCTTAACTTGTATTATAAAACCTGAAAGAACTGCGGATGCTTTAAATCAGAAACAAAAACAGAAGTTGCTGGAAAAACCTCAGCAGGTCTGGCAGCGTCTGTGAAGAGAAAATCAGAATTAAAGTTTTAGGTCCAGTGACATCCATCAAACCCAAAATGTTAACCTGATTTTCTCTTCACTGATGCTGCCAGGCCTGCTGAACATTTCCAGCAACTTCTGATTTTTTTCTCGAATTTGTATAATGTCTCCTTATAACTTAACCACTGAAGTCCAGGTATCATTCTTTTAAACCTGCTCCCTCCAAGGTCAATATAACCTTGCTAAGTTGAGGTGCGTGGATCTACTTGCAGCAGTTATAGTCATAGAGTTATTTAGAACAGAAACAGACCCTTTGGTACAACTCGTCCATGCTGACCAGATATCCCAATCTGACCTAGTCCCATTTTACAGCATTTTGCCCATTTCCCTCTAAATCCTTCCTTCTCATATACTCATCCAGATGCCTTTTAAATGTTGTAATTGTACCAGCCTCCACCACCTCCTCTGGCAGCTCGTTCCATATGCACACCACCCTCTGCGTGAAAAGGTTGCTCCTTAGGTCCTTTTTAAATCTTTCCCATCTCACCTTAAACCTATGCCCTCTAGTTCTGGACTCTCCTACCCTGGGAAAAAGACCTTGGCTATTCACCCTAAACAGTTGGTAGTCATACAAACCCATATGGTTTACTAATGCCAGCCTGGGAAAGGGGAAGGGGATTCTGAAATAAATAGGGAGAGAGGGGGAGGCGGATAGAAGATGGATAGAGGAGAGCATAGGTGGAGAGGAGGCAGACAAGTCAAAGAGGCGGGGATGGAGCCAGTAAAGGTGAGTGTAGGTGGGGATCCAGGGAGGACGGACAGGTCAAGGGGGCGGGATGAGGTTAGTAGGTAGGAAATGGGGGCGTGGCTTGAGGTGGGAGGAGGGGATAGGTGAGAGGAAGAACAGGTTAGGGAGGCGGGGACGAGCTGGGCTGGTTTTGGGATGCGGTAGGGGAGGGGAGATTTTGAAGCTTGTGAAATCCACATTGATACCATTGGGCTGCAGGGTTCCTAAGCGGAATATGAGCTGCTGTTCCTGCAACCTTCGGGTGGCATCGTTGTGGCACTGCAGGAGGCCCAGGATGGACATGTTGTCGGAGGAATGGGAGGGGGAGTTGAAATGGTTCGCGACTGGGAGGTGCAGTTGTTTGTTGCGAACTGAGCACAGGTGTTCTGCAAAGCGATCCCCAAGCCTCCGCTTGGTTTCCCCGATGTAGAGGAAGCCACAATGGGTACAGCGGATGCAGTATACCACATTGGCAGATGTGCAGGTGAACATCTGCCTGATGTGGAATGTCTTCTTGGGGCCTGGGATGGGGGTGAGGGAGGTGATGTGGGGGCAGGTGTAGCACTTCCTGCAGTTGCAGGGAAAAGTGCTGGGTGTGGTGGGGCTGGAGGGGAGTGTGGAGCGGACAAGGGAGTCACGGAGAGAGTGGTCCCTCCGGAAAGCAGATAAGGGTGGGGAGGGAAAAATGTCTTTGGTGGTGGGGTCGGATTGCAGATGGCGGAAGTGTCGGAGTTTGATGCGTTGGATCGGGGTGTTGGTGGGGTGGTACATGAGGACGGGGGGGGATTCTTCTTTGGTTGTTATTGCGGGGACGGGGTGTGAGGGATGAGTTGCGGGAAATGCAGGAGACACGGTCGAGGGCGTTCTCGACCACTGCGGGGTGGGGTGGATGTTGCGGTCCTTGAAGAACGAGGACATCTGAGATGTACGGGAGTGGAATGCCTCATCCTGGGAGCAGATGCGGCGCAGGCGAAGGAATTGGGAATAGGGGATGGCATTTTTGCAGGAAGGTGGGTGGGAGGAGGTGTATTCTAGGTAGCTGTGGGAGTCAGTGGGCTTGAAATGGATATCGGTTTCGAGGTGGTTGCCCAAGATGGAGAAAGAGAGGTCCAGGAAGGTGAGAAAGGTGTTAGAGAAGGTCCATTTGAACTTAAGGTTGGGGTGGAAGGTGTTGGTGAAGTGGATGAACTGTTCGAGCTCCTCGTGGGAGCACGAGGCGGCACCAATACAGTCATCAATGTAACGGAGGAAGAGGTGATGTCAAGGGCCAGTTTAGGTACAGCAGAGGGATTGTTCCACGTAACCTACAAAGAGGCAGGCATAGCTTGGGCCCATGCGGGTGCCCATGGCCACCCCCTTTGTCTGTAGGAAGTGGGAGGAATTGAAAGAGAAGTTGTTGAGGGTGAGGACGAGTTCGGCCAAGCGGATGAGGGTGTCAGTGGAGGGGGACTGGTCAGGCCTGCGGGACAGGAAGAAGCGGAGGGCCTTTAGGCCACCTGCATGGGGAATGCAGGTGCATATGGACTGGACGTCCATAGTAAAAATGAGGTGTTGGGGACTGGGGAATTGGAAGTTCTGGAGAAGTTTGAGGGCGTGGGTGGAGTCACGGATGTAGGTGGGGAGTTCCTGGACCAAGGGGGAGAAAATGGAGTCTAGGTGGGTGGAGATGAGTTTGGTGGGGCAGGAGCAGGTGGAGACAATGGGTCGACCAGGGCATTCAGGTTTGTGGATTTTGGGAAGGAGATAGAAGCGGGCGATGAGGGGTTGAGGAACGATGAGGTTGGAGGCGGTGGGTGGGAGGCCACCTGAGGTGATGAGGTTGTGGATGGTTTGGGAGATGATGGGTTGGTGCTCAGGGGTGGGGTCATAATCAAGGGAGCAGTAGGAGGAGGTGTCAGAGAGTTGGCGCCTGGCCTCAACGATGTAGAAGTCAGTGCGCCATACTACAACTGCGCCTCCCTTGTCCGCGGGTTTTGTGGTGAGGTTGGGATTGGAGCGGAGGGAGCAGAGGGCTGCACGTTCTGCGGGGGAGAGGTTGGAGTGGGTAAGAGGATTGGAGAGGTTGAGGTGATTGATGTCTCGACGGCAATTGGAGATGAAGAGGTCGAGGGAGGATAGGAGGCCTTGGGGTGGTGTCCAGGAGGAGGGCTTGTGTTGGAGGTGGGAGAAGGGGTCAGTAGAGGGAGAGTTAGGTTCACAGTTGAAGAAGTAAGCGTGGAGGCGGAGGCAGCGGAAAAACTGCTCAATGTCCAAACATGACCGGTATTCGTTGATGTGTGGGTGGAGGGGGACAAAGGTGAGCCCTTTACTGAGGACTGACTGTTCGTCCTCAGTAAGGGGGAGGTCTGGGGGGATGGTGAAGACTCGACCTGCCCCCACACCTCCTCCGTCACCCCCAACCCAGGCCCCAAGAAGACTTTCCACATCAAGCAGATGTTCACCTGCACGTCTGCTAATGTGGTATACTGCATCCGCTGTTCCCGTTGTGGCCTCTTCTACATCTGGGAAACCAAGCGGAGGCTTGGGGACCGCTTTGCGGAACACCTACGCTCGGTTCGCAATAAACAACTCCCCCTCCAGTTGCGAACCATTTCAACTCCCCCTCCCGTTCCTCCGACAACATGTCCATCCTGGGCCTCCTGCAGTGCCACAACGATGCCACCCGAAGGTTGCAGGAACAGCAACTCATATTCCGCTTGGGAACCCTGCAGCCCAATGGTATCAATGTGGATTTCACAAGCTTCAAAATCTCCCCTCCACCTACCGCACCCCAAAACCAGCCCAGCTCGTCCCCGCCTCCCTAACCTGTTCTTCCTCTCACCTATCCCCTCCTCCCACCTCAAGCCCCACCCCCATCTCCTACCTACTAACCTCATCCCGCCCCTTTGACCTGTCCGTCCTCCCTGGACTGACCTGTCTCCTCCCTAAATCCCCACCTACACTCACCTTTACTGGCTCCATCCCCGCCTCTTTGACTGGTCTGTCTCCTCTCCACCTATCTTCTCCTCTATCCATCTTCTATCCGCCTCCCCCTCTCTCCCTATTTATTTCAGAACCCCCTTCCCCTCCCCCATTTCTGATGAAGGGTCTAGGCCTGAAACGTCAGCCTTTCTGCTCCTATGATGCTGCTTGGCCTGCTGTGTTCATCCAGCTCTACACCTTGTCATCTCGGATTGTCCAGCATCTGCAGTTCCCATTATCTCTGGTTTACTAATACCCTTCAGGGGAGGAAATCTGCCATCCTTACCTGGTCGGGCCTACAAGTGACGCCAGACCCACGGCAATGTGGTTGTTTCTTGACTGCCTGTTGGGGCAATGAGGGTTGGACAATAAATGCTGGCCTAGCCAATGATGCCTATATCCCATGAACAATTTCAAAAAAAGGATACAAGGGTGTGAAAGGTTATTGGAGATGGACAAGTATGTGTTGTAATCAGAGCAGCCATGATCTTAATGAATGGTAGAGCAGGGTTGAGGGGCTGAGTGGCCAACTCCAGCTCCTATGTCAAATGTTCTCATATGCCCATGTATACAAATAGTCACACATTTGTTTTATCTTATACTGCGCTGTTCCACTGTCTTTCAGGTTTCTGGTCAAGGAACGTTCGTCCTATTGCAAGGTTTACAGCCCCAAAAGTTGCTCAACAATCACCCTCATGTGGTAAACAAATTCAGAAGGGCCTAAGACCAAGGGTTATTGGAGGCTTCTCGGCCTTGCCTGGCTCTCACCCCTGGCTTGCAGCTATATACATCGGGAGAAACTTTTGCGCTGGATCCCTAATAGATTCTTGTTGGGTTGTCTCTGCTGCCCATTGCTTCGCTCACAGGTAACTAGGCAACTGATGCCTGAACTCATCGAGCCCAAGTTATGAACCCACTAGCAGATTTGTGTTGGCTTATGGAGTCATGTGGCCAATGAACCAGTGGGACAGAAGAGCTGGAGGGGCTGAGCAGCCAGCTCCTGTGCCAGTACCCACACCCCAGCCTCCTTCACCCCGGAGCAGCAATGCACCCATCAAACTGGAGCATTCTGTCTCCAAACAGAATGCCACCCATTTGCAACAGAACACTTCTAACTCCCATTTCCTTCACATTTCCAGAGAATAGTTCTCTCTGAGTAAAATGAATGGACTTGTGTGGGATTGTTGCAATGTGTGCTTCTGATATTTGATGCTTGAATCTTGCAAAATTCCACTCCATATTCTTCTAAATCTTATCTCTTTTATTATTCATTTGTGGGATGTGGACATTGCTGGCTGGTCCAGCATTTCTTGTCCATCCCTAGTTGCCCTTGAGAAGGTGGTGGGGAGGTGCCTTCTTGAATCACTGCAGTCCTCCTGCTGTGGGTTGACCCACAATGCTATCAGGGAGGGAATTCCAGGATTTTGACCCAGTGACAGTGAAGGAACGGCGATATATTTCCAAGTCAGGATGGTGAGTGACTTTCGAGCCAAACTGGCAGGGGGTGGTTTTCCCATGTACCTGCTGCCCTTGTCCTTCTAGTTGGAAGTGGTTGTGGGTTTGGAAGGTGCTGTCTGAGGGTCTTTGGTGAATTTCTGCAGTGAATCTTGTAGATATGTACACACTGCTGCTACTGAGTATCAGTGATGAAGGGAAAGGATACTTGTGGATGTGGTGCCAATCAAACGGGCTGCTTTGTCCTGGATGGTGTCAAGCTTCTTGAGTGTTGTTGGGGCTGCACTCATCCAGGCAAGTGGGGAGTATTCCATCACACTCCTGACTCGTGCCTTACAGATGGTGTGCAGACTTTGGGGAGTCAGGAGGTGAGTTATAATAATGCTATATGATGAATATTATATTATAATTACATAATTGTGCTGTAATTATCTCTTGCATCCCTCCAATAGTATATTCATAATTCTCAGCACTGCCTAAGTGAAGGCTAATTTGTTCTTCACCACATATAGTGATAAAGATTCATTATATTATTCTGTTATTATTTGGGAACTCAGGTTCAAAAATGCCAGCACAATGTGTAGTTATATATTTTATTTGTATTTTTATGTAGTGTGTGTGTTAGGAGAGGGGACGACAAAGTTGTAGTTTCATTTTGAACTGCTCTGAGTGGTACAGGGTTGGCTGGAGTTTCTTTACACTCATGTTAAGAAGGTAGTTAAACCCCTGAGGGGAACGGCTCAATGTATTAGAAAAAAAATACAAGAAAAGAAAACTGCTGTTGTGTCGCAATATGAGTTCAGTAACACAGAAAGGCAGAAACGTTCAGAAGCAGTGGGCAGTGTGCAGATCTTTATTCAGATGTAATAAAAGGCGCAGTTAGCTTCAACATAGAAGCTTCAATCTTCAATATAGACTCCAAAAGCTTAACAGTTGAAAAGATAAGTGCTCCAGTCACAGTAGGCTATGGAAAAGGAGTTTTAGGAACTCTGTTCATGACTACTTCAAGTGAAACAAAAACAGAACCAGTTGGAGAAACTCAGCAGATCTGGCAGCATCTGTGGAGAGAGAAAGCAGAATTAATGTTTCGAGGCCAATGACTCTTTTTCAGAAGTGAAGAAGTCTTCTCTACTTTAAGTGAGTTGTTTTAGTAGTTTGTTTAAGGATCTCAAGAAGAGTCATTAACTAAAGAAAAATAGCTTTGAATAAATACAGAAATTTGCTGAGAAGAAACCGATTATAGACTTACCAACTGAAGAAGGAATTTAAAAGTGGATACCGGGTGACCTTTCACTGAGGCTGAAGTATTGTGTGAAATTGTTGTTGAGGGTAAACGAGCTGAGTTCTGTGATGATACGGTGCCTTTAAGAGAGACTTGTTCTGTGCCGTTTCTTTCACTTGCCTTTAAATAAGTTAGGATTGAGGCTATCTCCTTGATATATTTTGAGGGGGCTTTGTCTGATCCATAACAGTTCCTATTTCTGATATTTGTAGTGTTGTCTTTTCATCTTCTACTTGTACAGTGTAATGGGATTCATTTCTTTTTCTTCTGTGTGGTTTTTTTTGGAAGCACATAGACAAATTGCACATTGTACAGGAAGTTTGCACATTTTCCCTGTGTCTGCGTGGGTTTCCTCCAGGTGCTCCGGTTTCCTCCCACAGTCCAAAGATGTGCAGGTTAGGTGGATTAGCCATGGGGAATGCGGGGTTGCAGGATAAGGTAGGGAGATGGATCTCTTTGGAAAGGGGGTGCAGTCTCGATGGGCCAAATGGCCTCTTTCTGCACTGTAGGGATATGGTTCTTTGACAGCCTGTTATAAATATACACAGTGACTGACTGTCATGGTAAACAAAGAAGAAAATTAAAACTTTTAGCCTATCAAGCCAGGTTTTACTGTGGGACGATCAACTGGAATCATAACTGTATGAAACCCTTAGCATGTATTTCTAGCTACATAAGGTGTGATACACAAATGTAGTTTTTTGGGGTTTTCTTTCCAGCTATACTTCTACCAGAAATACATGTGTAAAAGAATAAATTTGTTTCTCACCTGTGTCTCCCCATCTGACTGACATCCTCTCTTCTTTTGAGTCCCCTCAAGTCATCAATCCGAGTTGTGCTGGGACAACATCACTTTAATAAAACGAGCAAAAACACTCAGGTATTCAAAATCGAGAAATACATTTTACACAGCAAGTACAACGTGTTTGACGAAACCATACACGACATAGGTAAAACCACAAATATTTACCTTTTCTTTTCCCCTTGCAAATTGTGAAACATTGCTTGAATTGCCAGGAGAGAGAGAAAGAGAGAGAGAGAGAGGGAGAGAGAGAGAGAGAGAGACAGAGTGTTTATATGACTGAGTGTATGGGCGTGTCTACGCCTATCAATTTCTGTGTCTGCATGTGCATGTATATGTTTGTGTGTGTATGTGTATATGAGTGTGTGTGTGTGTGTGTGCATGTGCTTAGGTATATATATGTGTGTGTATATTTGTGTGTATATGTGTGTGTATGTGTGTGTATGTGTGTGCATGTGTACATGTGTGTATGTATGTGCGAGAGTGTATGATTATGTGTATGTGTGCATATGTGTCTATGTGTGTCTGTGCATATGTGTCTATGCGTGTGGGTATGTATGTGTCTGTGTGTGTGTATGTGTCTGTGTGTATGTGTCTATGCGTGTGGGTATGTATGTGTGTGTGTATGTGTCTATGTGCGTGTGTCTGTGTGTGTATGGTACATGTGTGTGCCTGTGTGTGTGAGAGTGTGTGTTTATGTGTGGAGTGTGCATACGCGTCTATGTGTGTCTGTGCGTATGTGGCTATGTGTGTGGGTGTCTGTGTGTGTATGGGTCTATGTGTGAATGTATGTGCTTATGTG
>JAHRHZ010000012.1:5736881-5798866 GCA_024137785.1 Ginglymostoma cirratum
TGTGTGGGTGTGTTTGTGTCTATGAGTGTCTGTGTGTGTATGGGTCTGTGTGTGTGTGCTTATGTGTGTACGTGTATGTGTATATGTGTCTGTGTCTGTGTGTGTGTATGTGTGCGAATGTGTGTGTATATGTGTATCTATGTGTGTGCGTATGTGTGTCTCTGTGTGTGTGTGTGTGTGTGTGTGTGTGTGTGCGTGTGTGTGCGTGCGTGTGCGTATGTTTATACATGTCACAACTGGATTTCCTTTAACTCCTAGTCCTTCTAAAGTTGAAGAAGAAAAAAAAACACTGTGCGACCAAGACCAGATTTGTTCAAACACTCTGCCTACCGTCTGCTACTGATTCCTTCCCAGATTGTACAGAGTGCCAAATCGCTGGGTGGGGACACACCCATGAAAGTAAGGAACTTTGTAACTCTAATATCCACAGCGGTCACCAAATCAGAAGATGTGCAGAGGACTGTGAATTTTTCTGTAAAAAGGGACATGATGTCAAAGCTTTTCACCTTGCACTCAACAGTACAGAAATGCAAGGATATGATCTCCCTTTGAGATTTGGCATTCTTGCAATTCTGTCCTGACGTATGCTGGATGAAAGGTTTTTCTTTCAGCGGTACTCACACTCCATATTACCAAGTAACTAACTGAAGTAATTTATGGTGGCACAGTGTTACAAGTCATTCAGGGAGTCTGAGTTGCTGCGGCTTCATGCATTTTTTAGCTGCATGGCGTAACTATGATGGGACTATGGATAGTGATCTTTTTGCTGTCACACTGCTGAGCAGAAATCTCTCCCGTTTTTACTGCCTGCCATTGGCCTGTGTCAGAAGGATTTTCAGCTTGGTACTCTTCCTGTTTGGTGTATTACGAGCACCCTTTCCTTGGGAATGTTGAATAACAACTATCGAAGGTTGCTTTAACCTGTCCTTGTCCAAGTGCAATGATGAATAGGCAAGAAATACTGGCCAAACCACTGATATCCAGAGGTTAACAAAAAAGAATTAAAAGCCAAACATAGTTGGAAATGAACGCATGGGCCGTGCTGCTCCAACGTAGAGGTCCACTGCACAGAAAAGGCCCTTTGGCCCATTGAATCTGTTCTAACGCCATTCTCCAGCACTTGGCCTGTAGCCTTTATGCCTTGGCATCACAAATGCACATCTAAATCCTTCTTAAATGTTATGAAGTTTCTGCTTCTACCACTCTTACAGGCAGTGAGTTCCAGATTCCCACTCTGGGTGAAAAAGTTTTTCCTAACATGCCCTGTAAACCTTCTGCTCTTACCCTAAATCTATGCCCCGGTTATTGATCCCTGAAGCAAGGGGAAAGGTTTATTCCCATCTATCCTTTCTGTGCCCCTCATAAGTTTATACATCTCAGTCGTGTTCCCACTCAGACGCCTCTGCTCCAAGGAAACAAGCCCAGTCTATCCAATCTCTTTTCATAACTGAAACTCTCCAGTCCAGGCAACACCCTGGTAAATCTCCCTTACATCCTGTCCAGTGCTATCACATCCCTCCTGTAATGTGGATCCCAGAATTGAACACAATACTCCAACTGTGGCCTAACCAACATTTTATACAGTTTCAGCGTAAACTCCCTGCTCTTAAACTTTAAGCCTTGGCTAATAAAAGATTGTATACCATATACCTCCTTAACTACTTCGTCCACCTGCTCAGATAACTAAAGGAAGCAGTTGTACATACACACCAAGGTCCCACTGGTCCTCAGTGTTTCCCAGAGTCCCACCATTCATCATGTATTCCCTTGCCTTGTTTGTCCTGCACAAGTGCATCACTTCATATTTAACCAGACTGATTTCTATTTTCCAATGATTGTCCCATCTGAATCAGTCCGTCTATATCCTTCTCCAGTCTAAGGCTATCCTCCTCAGTATTTACCACGCCACCAATCTATGTATCATCTGCAAACACACTGATCACCCTCAGAATCCACTGTGCTTCAATAAGATAGCCTCTCATACTTCCAAAACACAAAAAGCATTGGCCCCAGCTGCTCAGACTTTCCTCAAAAGATGAATCTTTTCACTCCAGGAATGTTTATTTTACATTTGTTCATGGGATATAGACATTGTGGGCTGGTGAGCTACAAAGGAAGAGCATAAAGGCCGGTTGTTGAGGTTTCGGATGGTGAACCATTTCTCATGGTAAAGGTGGCAGAGCAGGTTTACTGCGATGATTCCAAGTTTTCCATGACTTCACTTCCAAAGAGAGGTTGAAATAGTTAGGACTCGTCTCCTTGAGAGAGAATGGAGACAGTGGGTGATGCTCGTGGATCACTTGGAGGAAAAAACCCAAAGTTGGTAATTGCTGGTAAATTTAAATATAGATATAAATTTACAAGACCATAAGATGGAGGACCAGATTCAGTCCTTCACCTTTGCTGATCTGATAATCCTCAACTCAACTGTCCTCAGAGAAGAAATTCCTCCTCATCTCTGTCTTAAATGTGCCACCTCCTGTTCTGAGATTAGGTGCTCTGGTCCTAACCGCTCCCAAAAACTCTCTAGTCAACCTCCGTGAGAATCTTCCATAAAATGTGGAGCCGGAGGAACACAGCAGGTCAGGCAGCTTTAGAGAAGCAGGAAAGTCAATGTTTCGGGTCAGGACCCTTCTTCAGGACTGGGGAGGGGGAAGGGAGCTCTGAAATAAATAGAGAGAAGAGAGGTGGGGCTGGGGGAAGGTAGGTGGGGCGGTGATAGTTGGAAGCAGGTGGGGAGTGGTGCGGATTGGTCGGGGGAAGGGTGGAGCAGATAGGTGATAAGGAAGGTGAACAGGTTGTATCAGGTCAAGGAGGCAGGAATGAGAGGAAGATCTGGACATGGGATGAAGCTTGGGGTGGAGAAATTTTGAAGCTGGTGAGCTCTATGTTGAGATCATTGGGCTGTAAGCTCCCACGGTACAATATAAGGTGTTGTTTCTCCAGTTTACGTGCGGCCTCATTGTGACAGTGGAGGAGGCCCAGGATAGGCATGTGACCCAGGGAGTGGGAGAGGGAGGGGAGAGTGGGAGGGGGAGTGGGGGGGAATGGGAGTGGGAGGGGGAGTGGGGGGGCGTGGGAGTGGGAGTGGGAGGGAGATGGGGAGTGGGAGGAGGTGTGGGAGGGTGAGTGGGAGGGGGAGGGGTAGTGGGAGGGGGAAGAGGAAGGGGAGTAGGAGGGTGAGGGGGAGGGGGAGTTGAAATGGCTGGCATTTGGTGTTGATTGGAGTACCAAGTGCAGATGCTCTGCAAATCGACTCCGACTTCCAGCATCTACAGTCCTTACTATCTCCTAGTCGCTGAAAACCATACTGCAAAGTCTCTTCCAAGGATGCCTGCCTTGAAGAAGTTGTCTCCTTCCCTCTGAAGACATCACAGTGAGTCCCTCTCCCATTGCAACCCCCTGGTTATCCCCTCCGCCCTGTAGCTCTTCGCTCTATACCTCTCCGACCTGTATCCACATATTACCATCCTACCTACTTTCCCTCAGCCCCAACCCCCCAATTTATTTCTGATCTTCCTTCCCCCTCCCCAGTCCTGATGATGAGTCCAAACCTGAAACATTGATGTTCTGCTCCTTTGATGCTGTCTGACCCGCTGTGCTCCTCCAGCTCCACATTGTATTGACTCTGTCTTCCAGCATCTGCAGTCCTTACTATCTCCTAATCCCTGAGAGTCTTGTATCTTTTAGTAAAATTGTGTCTCTTTCTCCTATGTTCCAAAAATACAGGTTCAATCTACTCAGCCTCTCCTCACAATACAGTCCCTCCATCCCTTGTGTCAATTTAGTTAACCCTCACTGGACTGCTTCCAATGCCAGGATATCTTTTTTTAGATAAGTGACCAAAACTGTTCACAGTACTCCACCTTAATAATTGGGAAAAGACTGAGAGTAGGGATATGGGGCAATGGGGAAGGTTTTCTCACTGAGAGAGTTGTCAGGAATCCGGAAAGCTGTGCTTGAAAATATTGTTGGGAACTTGATTCATGAATCATTTTGAATAGGTCATTGGACTGGTTACTGAGTTACAGACAAAAGACTGGGTCATGGGACTGTTCACGGCTGCAAACCGAAGGGCTAACACAGGCACAGATGGCCTCCGTTAGAGGTGAGGTGTCCATTATTCTACAATTCCGCTTTCTTTCTTTTCCAGATGCAACAACATATCCGGGCACTTTGCAGGAAGCCACAGTCCGCCTCATTCCCCAAGTATTGTGCAGCAGCAACTTTCTCTATGGTAGTGAAGTGACACCGAATATGATCTGTGCGGGAGATTTGGTACAAGCTGTCGATGCCTGTCAGGTACCTGCTCCACCTTGTATCCAAGACATTTTGCAGCACACTAAAGATCCCCTTCAAGTTTCAACCGTTCATTGACTGCAGCACAAAGGTTCATCAGGAAAGGCAGTCATAGAGGCATGGGGGCGTACTGCATGGAAACAGATCCTTTGGTCCAATTCATCCATACTTACTGGATATCTTAAATAAATCGAGTCCCATTTGCCAGCATTTGGCCCATATCCCTCTAAACCCTTCCTATTCATAAACCCATCCAGATGCCTTTTAAATGTTGTCATTGTACCAGCCTCCACCACTTCCTCTGGCAGCTCATTCCATACACGCACCACCCTCTGCATGAAGAACATGGCCCTCAGGTGCCTTTTATATCTTTCCTCTCTCACCTTAAACCTACGCTCTCTAGTTTTGGACTCCCCTACCCTGGGAAAAAGGCCTTCTCTATTCACCTTATCCATGCCCCTCATGATTTTATATACTTCTAGTAGGTCATTATGAAGTAGATCATAGGGTTAAGCATGGCGACAGTAATGTAGTGATAATCTCATTGGAAAAGACCAGACCAATGCTTTGGTGCCATGGGTTCATGTACCACCATGGCAGCTGATGGGTTTACATTCAATGAATAAATCTGGAATTTGTATAAAAGCTTGTATCAGTAATGACAGCCATGAAGCTAACATTCCAACTGGTTCACTAGCGTCCTTCAGGGAAGGAAATCTGACATCTTTTTTCCTGGTCTGGCCTACATGTGAGCCCAGAATCACAGCAAGATGATTTATTCGTAACTGGTCTCTGAAATGGCCCGGCAATCCATTTGGTTCAAGGGCAATTCGGGATGGGCAAGACATGTTGGCCTGGCCAGCGGTGCCAGCATCCCAGAAGAGAATTTTTACAAAAAGGGCATCAGCCTTGGCTCGTAGCTATCTCTCAGCTCTGAGCCAGCACCTAATGATGCCAGGCCCCGCTGTGGAGATTTGAATTGACACAATGCAGCATTGAGGGAGGGCTGCACTATCATACAGTGACATTACTTTGAGAGAAGTTGCAAATGATGTTTATGTGTCATGGGAGCACCATGAGACGGGCAGCCAGGATGTGCAGCTGTAATTGCAGCTGTTTCCGTGAATAAAGGTGGACAGTTTATTTTGCAAGATCAGTCCTGAACCGAAACGTCAGCTTTCCTGCTCCTCTGATGCTGCCTGGCCTGCTGTGTTCCTCCAGCTCCACCCTGTGTTATCAGTGAATCCAATTCTTTTATTCATTCACGGGATGAGGGTGTCTCTGACTGAGCCAGCAATTATAGAATCATACAGTCATACAACATGGAAACAGATCCTTTGGCCCGACCGGTCCATGCCGACCATAATCTCAAACTAAACTAGCCCCACCTGCCTGCTCTTCACCCATATCCCTCCTAACATTTCGTATTCATGTACTTATCCAAATGTCTTTTAAACGTTGTAACTGTACCTGCATCCATCACTTCCTCTGGAAGTTGATTCCACACATGAACCACCCTCTGTGTAAAAAAAAAATTGCCTCTCATGTCTTTTTTAAATCTTTCTCCTTGCACCTTAAAAACATACCCCTTAGTGTTGAAATCCCCGACCCCAGGGAAAAGGCATCTGCCATTCACCGTATCTATACTCCTCATGATTTTATAAACCTCTAAAAGGTCGCCCCTCAACCTCCTACGCTCTGGTGAAAAAGTCCCAGCCGAGCCAGCCTCCTCTTGTAACTCAAATGCTCCATTCCCGACATGCCCTTCTAAATCTTTTCTGAATCCTCTCCATTTATTGCCTATCCCGAAATGAGCTGCAGTTAGACTCCAGACTAAGTCCTTCTCTTGAGCTGTGTAATATTGTGTATAGGTACTAGTTAAAATCTTCAAATAAGTTGAACCTGCATGTGTTTTAACAATCCTGCGTGTGTGAGACTGGTGAGTTTGTGAAACGAAGTCAGCAACACTGCAAAAGGCACTGCCATTAACATAGATAGAAAGAAACAAGGGTATTATCTCGTGGCATCATTACAGTAGAGAGTGTGGCCATTGTGTCTACAATCTCTTTAATCAACTGTTCATGAAAGGTACAACACAACCCCTGGGCAGGTGGAACTTCTAGTCCAGAGGAAAGGACACTAACCATTGTGTCACTAGAAGTAGAAAGTTCACAGATAGTTCAAAGACGAACAGGAGAAAGTTAAAAAGAAAAAAAAGACGTTGTGACCCGGTGAGTAGTTCGGGTACAGAGTGTACTGTGGGAATATGGTGGAGGAAGATTCAGGTGAGGCATTGAAGAAGGCATTGGATGGATATTTGAATATAATGTTCAGGGATACAGGGAATGGCGGGATACTGGCTGCTGGAGATAGAACCTGCAGTCACGATGGGACAAATGGCCTCTTTCTGTACTTTAACAGATTCTGAGTAGGGTGGCTTTGCCAAGAGGCCATTAACCCTTCAGCCAGCAAATTACGTTTTTGTTTGTGGGAGCTTGCTGTGCACAAATTGGCTGTAAATAAGCATTTTGTTGAGCCCTGCAAAAGATGGTATACAAAAGCAAGTGCTTTCTCACTTCTGAATGGCTGCACTTGAAGACTATACGGCACAGAAGCAGAAGTAGGCCATTCAGCCCATCTGGTCTGCCCTGCCATTGAATGAGATCATTGTTGGCCGCAATGTTACATTGTCTTAAGCCTTTACAAATGTCTATTAATCCTTTGTCTCTTGCATGATCTACACAGGGAGATTCTGGAGGCCCACTGGTTTGCTACAAAGGGGACACTGGATATTTGTACGGGATCGTCAGCTGGGGGGAAGGTTGCGCCAAGCTGAACAAGCCCGGAGTCTATACAAGGGTTACCAAATACGTCAATTGGATCTACAGGAAAATCAAACATAGACCAAAATACGACCAGAAAGGCTAAACTTGCAGGAAGGGGCAGTGCTTACTACAGAAGGATGATGAATTCAATCACTTTCTTCCTTCCTGTCGCATGACAACAACGATTCTGGGAAATCCATCTCTCATTTTGATTTAATTATTTGAACCAGAAAAAAAAAGTGAACGTTTGTGAGCAGATTTTTGATCTAGTTATGGGTTGCCAACCCTCCAGGATTGGCCTGGAGTCTTCAGGAATTAAAGAAAAAAATTCCGGGACCATTAAAAAATAAATTGTGTGTTTGTTTATCCCTTCTCCTATTTTCTTTGACAGGATTGAAGGGCTGGCAAATATGACGGAGAAGTTACATCTGTCAAAGGGTCATAAATCTGAGGGATTCACTACTCCAGAGTGTGGTGGATTGGTGGGACATTGAGTAAATTTAAGGAGGAGATAGATAGGCTTTTATTCAGTAATGGGCTGAAGAATTATGGGGAGCGGACAGGAAAGTGGAATTGAGGCCGGGCTGAGATCAGCCATGATTGTATTTAATGGCGAAGCAGGCTTGAGGGGCTGAATGGCCAACTCCTAGTTCTTATGTTTCTTTACACATCATGAAAATGCCATGGTGTTGATGAAATGCTTGACTGGGCTGTGATTGACGGGAAAGGGAGGGTCATGTGATTAGACAATATCTCACTAGAGTTCAGTAAGCCTGAGACGGGGATGTTCGGTGTGGCTTTAGAGGGTGACAGGGAGGTGTAGGTGGGTATCAGTTTGATGAGCTGACTCATGAGTGGTCCTTTCAGAAATCCTGTGTGGTCCCAGGGCCCTTGTCACTGCAGGTTTGCTAGTGCAGAAAGGAATCATAGATTAGAACAGCCTCTTGAACAGCTTCTTGATCCTGGACTGAATCACGTTAGGAGTAATCCCACTCCCTGCAGTTCCTTTGTGTCGCTAACGATACTGGGTAGGCCACTGGGCACTGAGGTGAGGAGAAATTCCTTCACCCAGAGAGTGATGAACCTATAGAATTCTTTGCCACAGAAAGCAGTTGAGACCAAGACGTTGAAGGAGTTAGATATTGAGATAACAAGGTGTAGAGCCGGATGAACACAGCAGGCCAAGCAGCATCATAGGAGCAGGAAAGCTGACGTTTCGGGCCTAGACCCTTCTTAGGGCTAAGGGACCAAAAGGTATCGGGACAAACTGGGAACAGGGGACTGAGTTAGATGACCAACCATACTTGGTGGTGCAGACACAAAGGGCTGAATGGCCTACTTCTGCTCCTGTTTTCTATGTTTCTATGTCTCAGCAAATTTACTTTCAGATTTTGATCCACTTCCTTTCTGAAGTTTATTATTGAACCCATTTACACCAGCCCACCAGACACTGCTTCCTAGATTCTAACCACCCGTTGCACTGAAAGGTTTTCCCTCGTGTTGTCACTGGTTCTCTCTCTTGTCACTTGAACATTTAAGCCCCCTCATCCCCAGCTTATCCTCCATTGGAATCAATCTCTATCTTACTCTGTCTGCATCCTTTACTATTTTGAACATCTCTGCCAAATCTCATCTTTGCCTTCAAATAAAAGCAAAATATCACGGAAGCTGGAGGTCTAAAATAAAAACAGAGAGTGCTGGGGAAACTCAGCTGGTCTGGCAGCATTTGTGGGGAGAGAATCAGGGTTAATGTTCTGAGCCCAATGGAATCATCTTCAGGTTCTCCAGCATTCTCTATTTTGAAAGAACTGAGGATGCTGAGGAATGTTCTGAGAAAGGGTCACTCGACCCGAAACGTTAACTTTGATTTCTCTTCACAGATGCTGGGGAAGTGATGGCCTCGTGGTATTATTGCTAGACTATTAATCCAGAGACCCAGATAACATTCTGGGGACATGGGTTCAAATCCTGCCACAGCAGATGGTGGAATTTGAATTCAATTAAAAAAAGACTCTGGAATTAGGAGTCTAATGATGACCATGAATCCATTGTCGATTGTCAGGAAAACCCACCTGGTTCACTAATGTCCTTTAGGGAAGGAAACTGCCATCCTTACCTGGTCTGGCCTACGTGTGACTCCAGACCCACAGCAATGTGGTTGACTCTTAACTGCCTTCCGGGCAATTAGGGATGGGCAATAAATGCTGCCTGGTCAGCGGTGCCCTCATCCCGTTAATGAATAAAGAAAAGAAAATGCTGCCAGACCTGCTGAGCTTTTCCAGCAATTTCTGTTTTTGATCTCTGTTTTGATGTCTGATCTTAGTCTTCTCTGTTCCAGGTGGACGATCTTGGATTCTCCAGTCTTTGAATTCAATTGGAATTGTCTTCCTCATTCTTGGAGATCGCCCACCTCCATTCACCCTACCCACCACCCCTTCCTCATTCCTATGCCCCCCCTTCACACCTTCCTGAAATGTGGTGGCCAGAATATACCGCACGTGGGTTCACATTCACATTTCATTGGGTTTGTATGATATAATGTACACCTTTATTCATGCAACCCAGCCAATGTTCTGGATGTGATTTGCTCGGTTATTAAAATGGTGGGTGAAGATTCTCCAGATTTCTCTTATTTCTTATAGTTTAAATGGGTCACTGTAGAGGTTTGGGATATCATAGAACCTCTACAGTGTGGCAACAGGCCCTTCAGCCCAACAAGTCCACACCGAACCTCGGAGCATCTCACCCTGACCCATCCCCCATAACCCTATAACCCTATAACCCACCTAATCTACACATCCCTATGGGGCAATTTAGCATGGCCAATCCACCTAACCTGCGCATCTTTGGACTGTGAGAGAAAACCGGAGTACCCAGAGGAAACCCACGCAGACACGGGGAGAATGTGCAAACTCCACACAGACAGTTGCCCAAAGCTGAGAATCGAACCCAGGATCTGGAGCTGTGAGGCAGCAGTGTTAACCACTGAGCCACCATGCTGCCCCACTATGAGGCAAGGGGTGGAAGTCTGGGCTGGGACTCTACATTCTCCTAGAGCTATGGACGCCCCCCCACCATCCCCAAGAGTTCAGACATGCTTTTCAATGGAGGTGGAAAACCACTGGACAATATTCAGAAAGATCACATGAACAAATTTGTCAGCTTTTTCTTTATTAGTTTGTGTAATCGGGGAATCACTGGCAAGTCCAGCATTTGTCCCTAGCTGCCCTTAAACTGATTGGCTCTTTGGGTCATTTTAGGGGGACAATTAAGAGTTAACCACGTTGCTGTGGGTCTGGAGTCACGTGTTGGTCAGACCAGGTAAGGATGGCAGATTTGCCTTCCCTAAAGGACATGATTTAACCAGATGGCTTTATATAACAATTCATTGTCATCATCACTGAGATCACCCTTCCATATTCCCCAGATTGTTGATCAGGTGAATTTAAATTCCATGAGTTTCCTTGATGGGATTTCATGTTGCCAGAGTTTTGGCCCAGGCCTTGGGATTGTGAGTCTAGTGACCATACTGCAACATCACAGTGCTGAGATCTCTGGGTTAGATATCCTGGCAAGTGAAAACTGAAAGAACTGCGGACGCTGGAAATCAGAAACTAAAACAGAAATTGCTGGAAAAGCTCAGCAGGTCTGGCAGCATCTGTGGAGAGAAATCAAAGTTAATATTTCAGATCCAGTGACCCTTGCTCAGAATGCTAGCAGATGGTCCAGGTTCAGTGAAATTCATTAAACTCTGGAATAAAAAGCTCCTCTAATGATAACCGTGTAACCATTGCCAATTGTTCATTTTGGGAAGGGAACCTGCTGTCCTGACCTAGTCTGGACAACACGTGACTCCAGGCCCACGGAATGGGGTTGGCTCTTAACTGCCCTCAGAAACAACCTTAACAGCCAATTAGTTCAAGGCAATGAGTGCCAGTAAGCCTACACCCCATATAAGAATTAAAATAAACACTGTCTTCCATGTTAGTCCCCAGTGTGAAAATCCTTTGTTGGTGAGTGAAACACGAAAACAAGGGCAGCGGCCTTTAACATCCTGCAAAAGCTGAAATCCAAAAGCAATCTGCACTTGTACACAAATAGTAAAGAAGGAACGGCATGAGATTTTTTTCTCGAGAGTTACCTTTTGATTTTCAGGGCCTTCTGTTTGATTCGCACGAACTCCTTCATTAGGTGCTGCTCACTCACACAGTAACATCACCATCTGTACTTGTGCTGATGCAAGGGGAATTTGGTGTCACAGCATTACAGATTTTAAAAATGAAAAGATCAGAACAGCGGTCCTTCAAGCCCAATCTGCAGTGGCACCAAGCCTCCAGCTCACACTGGCACCCAGCCTCCAGTCCGCACTGGTACCTAGCGCCCCAGTCCACACTGGCACCTAGCCCCCAGACTGCACTGGCGCCTAGGCCCCAGACTGCACTGGCACCTAGCCCCCAGTCCACACTGGCACCTAGCCCCCAGACTGCACTGGCACCTAGACCCCAGACTGCACTGGCACCAAGCCTCCAGTCCATACTGGCACCAAGCCAGTCCACACTAGCACCTAGCCTCCAGACTGCACTGGCGCCTAGGCCCCAGACTGCACTGGCACCTAGCCCCAGTCCGCACTGGCACCTAGTCCCCAGACTGCACTGGCACCTAAACCCCAGACTGCACTGGCACCTAGCCTCCAGTCCATACTGGCACCAAGCCAGTCTGCACTAGCACCTAGCCTCCAGACTGCACTGGCACCTAACCTCCAGTCTGCACTGGCACCTAGCCCCCAAACTGCACTGGCACCTAGGCCCCAGACTGCACTGGCACCTAGCCCCCAGTCCACACCGGCACCTCGTGCCCCAGTCTGCACTGGCACCTAGCCCCCAGTCTGCACTGGCACCTCGCGCCGCATTCTGCACTGGCACCTAGCCTCCAGCCTGCACTGGCACCTAGCCTCCTGTCTGCACTGGTCCTTGACACCAGACTATGCCGGGTTTCACCTCAAGACCAGGAGGCCACACTGGAATCATCTTGAGGCTGGAAGTGCACACTGTGCCAAAAAAAACCCCATGGGCCCCCGAGAGCCTGCCCTGCCGGTCTGGGAGACAGCATCCTGGGCTTGAGAGGACACCTTGCCAGGTCCACACTGAGGCCGAGAGTCCAAGCCTGCACTGAGGCCAGAAGTTCAGCATTTTATCGAGAAGAAAGAAGAGAGAAAAACAAAACACAAAAGAGAACAACAAAGAAACAGAAGGAGTGGATGAGCTCCAGCTGAAGCTTCCTACTGTGACACCATTTTGGGATGAGGCGCAGTCAACTCCACCCCTTGACCCTGTGGCAGGGCTGAGCCCGTGCTCCCCTGTCGCCTGTGAAAATGGAAAGGAAGAATGTGGAGGGTTACGGTGAAAAGGCAGGAGAGTGACATGAAAGGAATGGCTCGTTTGGAGAGCCGGTGCGGATAGGATGGGCTGTGGCTACTGATGAGCAATCAGATGATAAATATTGATAAACAATTGCAGAACAAGGTCCTGCTAGGCCAATGAGTAAACATCTAGCTTGGTACTGAATAGTAACCTCCTCAGAGTCTCCAGTTTCTCTGGAAGTAAACAGGCCTAACCCTGGAATAACAACAGAGAGTAATATAGCCAGCTTCACTCCCTGTGGATTTGGCAGCCTTACCTTCTGAATACAATGCAAAACAAAACCACCATCATTAGGAACAGGCCATTTGGCCTCTCCAACCTGCTTTATCATTCCATAAAAAACATGGCTGATGGGGTTGAGGTCGGTTTAACTCAGTTGGCTGGACAGCTGGTTTGCAGTGTAGAGTGCTGCCAACAGTGTGGGTTCAGTTCCTGCACTAGCTGAGATTCCTGTGAAGAATTCCCCTTCTCGATCCTCACTCAGGTGTGTGTTGTGTGGGATAGTAGGAACTGCCGATGCTGCAGAATCTGTGTGGGTCTCTAATCAGAGAGCAGCCCTATGGTCCAATAAGACTATGGCTACTTCATTTCACCTCTACTTTCAAAGAACAAAGAACAAAATTACAGCACAGGAGCAGGCCCTTCGGTCCTCTAAGCCTGAACCGACATGCTGCCTGTCACAACTAAAACCCCCAATTCATAATCGTCAATTCACTTGTCAGTTGGAATTCTATCTAACTGAGCCTTGACTCTATTTAATGACCCAGCCGCCTCTGTTTTCTGGGGAAGAGAGTTCCACAGACTGACAACCCTCCGAGAGAGAAAATAAAATTCTCTATTTATAAGAGAGGCTCCTAATTTTTAGACCATCTCCCTGTCTCTAGTCAACGTGACATTAGGAAATACCCCTTCAGAATCCACCCTGTCATTTCTTCTCAGGATCGCATATGTTTTTATGAGATCAAATCTCATTTTTTTAAATTCCAATGGATGGAGGTCCACTGTAGATCCAATGGAGGAGATGGTATTGTTGCTCAAGGAGTAATCTAGGGACCCAGGTTCTGGAGACACAAATTTGAATCGTGCCGTGGATGGTGGAGGAATTGTATTCAGCAAACATCTGGAAGTAGAAACTAACTGAGTGTCATTTGCCTTAAACCCTTCTTGTTCACGAATGCCCATTAGGGAAGGGAACCGCCATCCTTATCTAATCTGGTTTACATGTGACTCCAGACCCACAGCAATGGGGTTGACTCTTAACGGCCTCTGAAAGGGCTTTGCAAGTGGTTCAGTTGAAGGGGCAATTTAGAATGGGCAATAAGTGCTGGACCTTCAGATCCCATGTATGAATGAAATTTGATTTGTTTATTGTCACATGTTTCTTGTTACAAAAATATGGTGAAAGGTGTTGCATCGTGTCGCCATCTTGAAACATTGAAAAATAAACAAAAACATAGAATCTCAAGGCAGAACAAAGAAGAAATAAAGAAATGGTCCAACTTTACAGTCTTCCTTGTAAAGTGCTTCGTCATGGGCCATTGGCCTGGCGGCCAGCGTTTAGTCTCCTTCGCTGTGCTGCCTCTAGAATGTAAGTTGCCATTCCCCAGTGCCATCTTGCCACTATGAGTCCTCACCAGACCTCGCCAATGCAGATGGCACCGATGCCGCCCAAACTCGACTCCGCTGCTACCCAGTTCGCTTCGGGCCCACCTCGTTGATGCAGCTGCGGCTGATGCCGTCGGGCCCAAACCCTCCTCCGCTGCCACCGCCCCCTTGAATCTGCGCTGGACACAGACGACGGCTTAACCTTTCCACAAGGGTTACGCCCTTCATCCCAGGAGTCAACTGGGCTGCTCCTGAGACAATTGTGTCCTTTATCAAAGACTGCAGGTGGGCAATCTTTGCACCAATTGCGGGTCGCCTGAGGCCAAGTACAGCTGTAGCAACACTTTTCCACTTTTAAACTCGACTCTCCTTGCAGTATAGGCCAACATTCCACCTGCTGCCTCAAACCCCTGCTCACCAACCCCTGTCGGATGTGCGCGTGCCATGGTGAGGTGTCGACAGCATCAGACTGTGACTCTCCAACCTCTCCACCCTCCCCCAGCCCCCTCCTGGTTAACAAGGCTGTCAATACACACTGACTGGATTCTCCCATCTGCCTGTGGTCGGTATGCCTGGGGAGAGCTGAAATCAAAATCGTTGCGGTCACAGTATTCCGCAGCCCCCCACTCCTCGATCTGGACCTTCCCACCCCCAAAACCGCCCTGTACAACCCAGGAACCAGAGAGTGGGAGCAGGAGCCCGGAACCAAAGCAAGGCCTAAGGAAAAGAAAACAGCAGCCTTTCTGGGAATCAGCTCATGAACAATTTACAGAAGGAATTTTGACAAGCCCTTGAAATAGTCATCTGTTTATGCATGCGTTTAAATATACATATGAGCGCTGATAAGTATGTGACAGCACTTTTTGTATTTACTTGTATGTGCACATGTGGGCCCGTGTCTATGCTTTGGGGTCAGTGTGTGCATGATTTTTTTAATGTGTTCACAGGATGTGGGGTCCCTGCTAGGCCAACTGTTACCAATGCTCTTTAATTACCCAGTGGGCAGTTACGAATCAACGGCATTGCTGTGGGTCTGGAGTCACAAGTAGGCCAGATTAGGGAAACATGGCAGATCTCCTTCCCTAAAGACATTAGTGAGATAGACAGATTATGAATCAGTAAGGGATTCAAGGGTTTTGGGGAAAGGGCAGGAAAGTGGAGTTGAGGATTATCAGATCAGCGATTTCACGGAATAGCAGAGCAGACATCATAGGCTGAATGCCTGCTTGTGGTCTTACAGTGAACCAAACAGGTTTTTACAATTGACAATGGTCGCTATCAGGCTAGCCTTTTTTTTATTCTAAGGTTTTATTAAATGAAACCATGTCCTCAAAACATTAGCCTGACCGTGTGTGTGTGAGAGTATTAGAATGTGTATTTGTGTGTGTGCCTGTGTGTGTGCGTATGGGCGTGTGTCTGTGTTTGTGTGTGTGAGATTGTGTGTTTAACTGTGTGTAGAATGTGCATGTAGGCATGTGTGTGTGTGAATGTGTGTGCACGCATGTGTCTGCATCTCTTTGCATGTCTGTGTGTGTATGCTTGTTTGCATGTGAGTGTGTGTGTGTGAAAGGGTGTGCTTGTGTGTATGGGTATGTATAAGTGTAAGAGTGTGTGTATGAGTGTATGTGTGCTTGAGTGTGTATGTAGGTGTGTGTATGTGTGTGTGCGTGAGCGTGTATGTGTGTGTATGAATGTACATGTGTGTTTGTGTGTGTGTGTGCATGTGTGTATGTGTACAAATGTGTGTATGAGTGTATATGTGTGTGTGTGTTTGTGTCTGTGTGTCTGTGTGTGTGTGTGAGAGACTGTGTGTGCATGTGTATGCGTGTGTGCACGTGTGAGTGTGTGTTGTATGTGTGTGCCTGTGTGCGTGTGTGTCTGTGTGCATGTGTGTCTGTGTGCATGCGTGTATGTGATTGTGTGTCTGTGTGCGTGTATGTGTGTCTGTGTGCATGTGTATGTGTGTACGTGTGTGTGTGTGTGTGCACGTGTGCGTGTGTGTGAGAAAAGGTGCTTGTGTTGAGACGTGACTGTTTGTTCAGTTGTTTCTGGGAGGTGGGTGTCATCACACTGCTCTTTCTAACACCCCCTGGAGAAAGTCCCGTTTTGAATGACTGCAGTCCATGTGGTGAAGGCAGTTCCTTCCTAATAGCGATATGAATGTAGCCACATGGACTGTAGATTCAATAAGTCAGACACCACCACCACCTTCTCCAAGGGCAATTAGATATAGGCAACAAATGCTGACATTTTCGGTAATGCCTGATACCTCGCAAACTAATAAAAGGAACATGTGCAATATAGGAGTCATGGCAATGCAAATCACAGAACCCTTCCAAGCCACTCACCATCCTGGCTTGGAAATATATTGCTGTTCCTCCAGTGTCACTGGGTCAAAATCCTGGAATTCCCTCCCTAATGGCATTGTGGGTCAAAACACAGCAGGAGGACTGCAGCGGTTCAAGAAGGCAGCTCACCACCACCTTCTCAACGGCAGCTAGTGATGGGCAATGATAAATGCTTGCCCAGCCAGTGATGCCCACATCTGTAAGTGAACAGAAAGAAAATACCCATGCCCAAAAATAAAGCCAACATCATGAGTAAAGTTGTTTTTCAGTAGATTTGTGGAGAGGCAAAGTGTTTTGCATTTAGTGCTAACCCTGATTTTTTGGTTAAGCCACAGCTGGAGTGCCTGTGTGCAGCTCTCGTCTCGCACACACGGGAGAGTGTGCAGAGGAGATTCACCATTTCAGTAAAGAAGAGATGAGGTGGTTTTCTTTGGAGCAGGGAAGGTTGAGGGGGGATCTGCCTGAGTCGTGAGGGTCCTATACAGGGCGGATAGAAAGCAAAATAAAAACCGAAAGAACTGCAGATGCTGTAAATCAGAAACAAAAACAGAGATTGCTGGGAAAGCTCAGCAGGTCTGGAAGCATCTGTAGGGAGGAATCGGAGATGGAAATTAGCTGTTCCCCTTAGTTCAAGGGTCAGTAAGGAGGGGGCATAACTGAAAGATGAAAGGCAGGAGGTTTCGAGGGGATTTGAGGAAAAAATGTTTTCACCAACGGGTGGTGGGAATCTGGAGCACGATGCCTGGGAGGAAGGGTCCGGTTCTGAGGAAGAGTCACCAGACCTGAAGCTTGAACTCTGCTATTACCTTCACAGATGATGCCAAACCTGCTGAGCTTTTCCAGCTACTTCTGTTTTTATTTCCTGCCTGGGAGGGTAGCTGAGGTGGGAAATCTTACAAACTTCAAAAAATACTCGGGTCCACACTTGTAACTTTCAAGGCTATGGGCCAGGTGCTAGAAAATGGGAACGGTGTAAGAGAGTCGAAGGGCCAAAGGGCCTTTTATGCACGCTGTCTAACTGTGTGAGGTCTTCCCCTTTAAGAAGGGAGTTGTGTTTCACACATGGGGCTTGGTGTGTGGTGGAGAGGCGTCAGTGACAGCGCTCGCTGTTAGCTGTGGTCTAAGTCAGGGCTCTGGGATCGCACAGCTCAGTGTGAGCTATTTTGAAAGTGACCCTGTAGAGTTTGCAGCTGTTTAAATCATGACTGAAGATGACGGATTCGGTTGTCGCGGAAGGGCAAGTAAAACTGAGAGACGGAAAAAAGGTTTGTGGATCTGCTTGCCTGGGGGTCGAACGGTTTATGTGGATTTCATATTTTGTGTGTATGTGTGTCATGCGGGATGCTTCATTGACAGTTGTCTTTTCCTCCACTTCTCTCTCTCTCTCTCTCTCACACACACATTGCACTCGGTCCCCGGTACAGTGGAAGAGTAGATGGTTGGTGCTTCGTAAACCTTCTCCTGTAGCAGGTATGACCTCTCTGCTGTTTAAACTCATTCACTTTTTGTCTATATTTGACTGTCTGGGAGAGTGGGGAGGGGATCCACTGCAAGCTCACAGCAGCAGCGTTCCCTGGCTACACAGTGTGCCTCTCAAGCATTGCGTTTCTAAGCGTCCTCTTTCTAACATGTTGCTTTCTGGAATCTAATTTTGATCCTGTGTGACACAGCGGCTGTTTTATAAAAAGTTGCTCCATTGAGAGTGCTCGGGAATTCATTTTCATACCTTTTCTTTAAACACAAAAAGGGAGCAGGAGTGGGCCATTCGGTCCTTTGAACCTGCTCCTCCATTCAATGTGATCAGTCCCCTGTTCTCACTTTCTCCCCCCACCCCCTCAACCAATACCCTTTGGCCCTAAGCACTATATCTAACTCCTTCTTGTAAACAGTGATGGCTTGTTCTGACGGGATTAGACAGGGTAAATGTTGTTCCTGATGACCAGGGGAGTGCAGAGCCAGGGCTCACAGTCTGAGAATATGGGGTAGATCATTTAGGCCTGAGATGAGGAGAAATTCCTTCACCCGGAGAGTGGTGAACCTGTGGAATTCACTGCCACAGAAAGCATTTGAAGAAAGATGTAGATGTCAGACACATTAGGGACATTTAAGCGACTCTTGGATAGGCACATGGACGATAGTGAAATCTAGGGTGTGCAGGGTAGTTTGATCTTAGAATAGGATAATAGGTCAGCACAACATCGTGGGCTGCAGGGCCTGTCCTGTGTTGTACCGGTCGACATCCTTAGGTGTGAAGGGACTGAAAGATATGGGGAGAAAGTGGGAAAGTTGGATGATCAGCCATATTGAACAGTGGAGCAGGTTTGAAGGACTGAGTGGCCTACTCCTGCTCTTGGTGTGTTTTTTATGAAATGAGCTGAAATATCTTGCCTTTAATTCAAAAAAGCACTGAGTAAACCAGCCCACACACAGTCAGTGGGCCAGAATCTGAGGGGTAATAATTTGGAGGATGTTCTAGGACTTCTTTTGATCGGTAACAGGGAGTGCACTAATTATCAAATGGAATACAACACAAATACACAACAGTGGCACAGAAGAATATGTCAAAAATATTGTTTTCAAGCAGGTGTAAGATATAGTCCCAAGGGCTGGAGGAACCAAAGGGTATGGGGAGAAAGTAGTAACAGGAGATCGAGTTGGATAATCAGCCATGATCATATTGAATGGTGAAGGGCCGAATGGCCTACTCCTGCTCCTGTTTTTCCTGTTCAGCTGTGGCTTAGTTGCCTTCCCTTCTGGGACCCAGTGCTATGGGTTCACACCCCACAACAGAGATCTGAGCATACAATTTAGGCAGACTTTAAGGTATAGGACATAGGAGCAGATCAGGCCATTCGACCCATTGAGTCTGACAAGCGAATGATGAGATTTTAAAAGCAGGGCTGCCATTCTGCAGGGTGGAGTGCTAGTATTCCCTGATATTCCAGGACCTTGTATGTTGACATTGGTGATGTGATGTGCTGTGATTGAGCTTTGACCTGTCATTTCCAAATCTATGCACAACAAAACCATTTTAGTTGTGTTGGGGGATGGTGTTAGGATTCTACCCGTTTATGCTTGAATGTAAAATAGGAGGAATAGCACATGAGGGGATTCAGCAAAGAGCTTTCTACGTTTCTAACCTTTTAGAAATTTTAATCAATGCAAGATTTCTAACCCCATAGCTCAGACGGAGGCAGTGATGCCCCTTACCTTAGGACATGGGGGTTATCTTTCAGAGGAAGGGGAGGGGACATGGTCTGGGGCCCAGGGAGCCAACTGTGTCTGAAGCCTTGCTGGGCCATTGCTTGAATTTTTTTGAGCAGGCAGCAGCAGTTGAGAACAGCCAGTAACAATTCCCCTCTCGATTGGTTGCCTTTGCTTAGATTCGCCAGGTTCGACATGAGTATTTCCAGCAGAATGCCGTGATGACATTCCCCAGCCCAGTCCATGTGCATGGCACTGCCACACTGCTTACGTTCCATCTTCCATATGCTACATCTGTGTGGCTGTGTTGACTGTGAACGCAATCCAGTTAAACTGGCTGTAGCTAATCCGCCACTGAGGTGTGGGCATTGCCTCCAGGGTATTTGTATCCAATATGGCAATGCTTACGTTAGCTCTCGTAACATAAGGAGTAGGTGTAGGTATGATGGTATTCAAAGATTCAACAGATATTTATTACACTTCCTGGTACATACCGGACATATATTACAGTTGCAAGCACTTCAGTGTCTTGGGTAATATTGAGCCATTTGATTGCAAACAGTAACACTTGTAAGAGTATGCCATGCTTCAAATGACCCCAAGTTACGTTGGAGTCTGAGATCTTTATAACCTCAGGTGACCCTGAAACAATGATGATTTCACAAGCATATCTCTTCAAGGTGTACTGTCTGTGTGATATAATACAGCAGTAACCACCAGGAAGAGTCAAATTACAGAATGAAATCACCAAATTCCCATTTTAAGATCTCCTGGATATTTTCACCAGCTGCTGGGAGGATGATGACCCTTGTTATCCTAGCTGCTGTCCTAGCAATTGACTTTTTTTTTCCATTATTCGCTTATGGGATGAGGGTGTCACTGGCCAGGCAGCATTTATTGTCCATCCTTAATTGCCCAGAGGGCAGTTAAGAGTCAACCACATTGCTGTGGGTCTGGAGTCACGTGTAGATCAGATCAGGTAAGAATGGCAGTTTCCTTCCCTAAAGGGCATTAGTGAACCAGGAGGGTTTTTCCAACAATCAGTTCACGGTCATCATTAGATCCTTAATTCCAGTATTTTATTGAATTCAAATCCACCATCTGGCCTGACGGGATTCAAACCCGTGTCCCCAGAACATTGTCTGGGTCTCTGGACACAGCCCTTTGGCCCACGATGTTGTGCTGAACTTTTACACTAAACCTAGGGTCTATCTAGCCTCCACCCCCACCTTATACTATCATCCATATGTCTATCTAATAGCCGCTTAAATGCCCCTAATGAGGCCGACTCCACTACCCTCTCCGGCAATGCATTCCACATGTCCAGCGATAATACCACTGGGCCATTGCCACCCCACATCGCTGAGAAACAGTGAGATACGAGCAAAACACAGTCGATTCTGTGAGTCTGTAATGAACACACGTGCTGGAGAAACTCAGCTGGCCAAGCAGCACCTGGGAGGGAGAGTTAACACTTGTGAACCTGTGATGCATCATCAGGCAACTCACCACTGCCTCCTTGAGGGCAATTCGGGAGGGGCAATAAATGTCCCAGGCTGTGACTGCTGTGTCCCACAAGTGCATTTTAACAAAAAAACTGGTTCTACGGGATGCACTTTTAGCATTTTCTGTTTTTATCTTCTCCCTATTCCTTTTGCTTCCTGTGGGAGGTTGCTGTGTGTAACTCACTTGTACTCTTACAGACAGTGAGTACACTTAATGTGTACATCAATAGCTGTAAAGTTCTCTAAGAGCCCAGAGGCTCTGCTGGTTGCTCTCTGAAAGTCAGTTCTTTCTTTCTGGCTGAACCAAAAGATGCTAAAATAAGTGTCAGTGTCCCATCTGGATGGAAACGAACCTTACCGACCAACCAACCAATATCCTTTGTGTTTACCAGCTTCTTTATTCCCTCTGTGGGGTCCCAGAGGCGTTGATTGCAACAGCAAACAGCACACATGTAGCAAAGGGTTTTGTTTTTGGCCTGCCCATCTCTCATGGATTTATTTCTTCAGAGCCTGGCCTGAGATTTGAGTGGCAGAGTGAGCGAATGTTGTGAATGGATTAGGCATAGGCATCTTTTGAAGTAGTTGTTTGTACAGCTGTTTGACAGCAGCTGTTGGACTCCCTCATCAACTGATGGGAAAATACAACGGCTGCCCTACAGCTGGGAATCTGCAGGCAGGCAGACCTGTGAGAATGGGATGGGGGTGCTGGGGTGGGGGGTGGAATTGATTCTTGAGGGTGCTGGATGGGGGCTGCTGGTGGAGGTGGTGGTACTGGGCACAGCAACTGAGGGGAAGACCCCAGACCCTGAGAGCTGTGGTGGGCGCAGATTCACTCATGGCTTTCCAATGAGAATGGGATAATGATCTGGAGAGGGAACATCTGCAGGATAGAAACATAGAAACCAGGAGCAGGAGTAGGCTATTCGGCCCTTCGAGCCTGCCTCACTGTTCAATGCGATCTTGGCTTAGCCTCTCTCTCAAAGGTTGAAACAGTCAGTTTCTTTCATACCCCTTTAATATCTAAACGTGTACTCGCAAGCACATGGTCTGCAGTGGTTCAAAAAGGTAGGTCATCGCCATCTTCTCAAGGACAATTAGGATGCACAAAAAATACTGATCCAATCAGAAATGGCCAAACCCTATAAAAAGAAAAACTGGCCATTATCACTATTACTGAGACAAGTTTTACATTTCACGATTATGACCAACTTCAGATCCTGCCAGCTCCAGTGGTAGGATTTGAACGCACATCCCTAGAGTGTTATCTTTGGTAGCTGCTGTTCTAACGTAGGGTCATTAATGCTATGCCAACATCTACATCCAGGGTAGACCATCTGATTCCCCACTCTGGCAACTGCTTATCTCAGACTCAGAAAGTCATGCGGGTTGGCCAGTTACCCCTAGTACTGATCAAAGTTGACACCCCCAGTGGGAGAGGGGGCGCTGAGGGAGTGCGGGACGGTTGGAGATGCTGCTTCTTTTCAAGACGAGATATTAACCAAAGCCTGATCCGCACTCTCGTGTGGATGCAAAGGATCACATGGTATTAGGTCAATAATTGGATGAGGAGAACCAAATATATTTATGCTGCATTCTTTGATTACACAGAGGTAGGTGGGCGGGTGCATCTTGAAGAGGACACAAGGAGTCTGCAATGGAATATGGATGGGTTAAATGAGTGGATGGAACGTTATAGCAGATGTGGGCGTCTAATGTGGACTTGACCATTTTGTTTGGAAGAATAAAACACAAGGATGTTAAATGTAGAGAGATTGAAGACTACCGCAGTGCAGAGGGGTGTGTGTGCAGCTATTTGAATCACATATAGATAGGGTAAGTGATAAGGAAGACAGATGTTGATGTTTATCGCGAAGAGAATAGAGAGTAAAACGAGGGATGTTTTGCCACAGCTGTACTGGGCATTGATTGGATCATAATCTAGAATTCTGTGTTCGGTTTTAGTCTCCTACCTGGTCTACCCCTAATTAGGGTGTTTCTGTTAGTGTTGGCTGCATTTGCTAGCCCTGACACTGTAGCCACGCACTGTGAGCCCTTAACGTTACTGTGTCTGTGAAGTCACTGCCATTGTGCTATGGGACTAGGATAATTACTTCACATTTAGAGTTTATTTCATGGTGCCCCTGAAAGAAATTGTAAAAGCACTGACTCAGAGGAGTGTTCAGATAGAGCTTTTGGGTGCCTCACCTGCTGCCAACACACACGGACACAGATGTACACCCCTCTGAGGGGGTGGGTGACAGAGGGCTCACTGAGGAAACTGGCCGGTAGGGCATGAGAGGCAGAAGACTGTGTGGCCAGGGGTGACTGGATAATGGGCAGTATGGCCAGAAGGAGGAAGGGGTAGGAGGAAGGTATGGAGGGGTGGAGTGGAGAGTGGCCTGTGTTTGGGGGAAGCGGAGTGGGGGGAGGTGGGGTGCAGAGAGTGGGCAGTGAGGGAGAGCTAACAATGACGATTGTGGTTCCTCAGGGACGTGACTGGACTGTCTGTGCAGCACCAAGAGAAGTCGCAATATTATGGCTAACAGCTTTATAAATGGCAGAATTTCTGCCTTGAATTGTGTGCGTGAGTGTGTGTGCTTGCGTGTGTGTGTCTGTGTGCGTGCGTGCATGTGTGTGCGTGCATGTGTGCCTGCGTGTGTGTCTGTGTGCCTGCGTGCATGTGTGTGCGTCCATGTGTGTGTGTCTGTGCATGTTCGTGCATGTGTGTGCGTGCGTGCGTGTGTCTGTGTGTGTGCGTGCGTGTGTGTGTCTGTGTGCATGCGTGTGTGTGTGTGCATGTGTGTATGTGCATGCGTGCATGTATGTGTGTCTGTGTGTTTGTGAGTGGGTGGGGTAAGCCATTTCAAGATGGAGATTTTATGCAACAGCATTCGATCGTAGTTTTTTTTTGTAATATTTGCCATCGTTCCCGCAGACTGTTTGCTGATGCTGGTGTTTAAAGACAAGTCGGAAAAGAGCAAAGGCCACAAGGAGAGAAACAGCGTGACTCTGGAGGATATATGTGGCTTGGATCCTGGCCTGTCATTGGAGGGTGTGAATCACATCCTCGCAATCATCTGTCTCGGACAAACTGTGCTCCTGGCTTTTGAAAACAAGGAAACCATGTATGTGTGGGATATGAGGACTCGCTACAGCCTCGGTGAAGGTAACTGAGGCTAATTGCAACCCTCAGGAGATCAAACTGATGTGTTTAAGGTGTTCAGTGGATTTGACAGGATAGACAGAAAGAAATAACTTCTTGGGGGAGATGGGGGGAAGAGGGGGATGTGTCTTGAGTCTAGAATGAGAGGAAGGAACCATACAATCAGAACTGGGCCATCCAGATGTGATGAGCATAGAAGCAGAATTAGGCCACTCAGCCCATCGAGTCTGCTCCACCATTCGATTGTGGCTGATATATTTCTCAGTCCCATTCTCCTCCCTTCTCCCTGTAAATCTCGACCCTCTTACCAATAAAGAATTTATCTATCTCCGTCTTAAATATGCTCAATGACTTGGCCTCCACAGCCCTCTGTAGCAATGCATTCCACAGATTCACCATCCCTCAATCTGAAAACATTCCCCCTCATCTCAGTTCCAAAGGATCACCCCTTCACTCTGAGGCTGTGCCCCCTGGTCCTACTCGCTCCTACTAGTGGAAACAGCTTCTCCACATCCATTCTATCCAGGCCTCTCAGCTTTCTGTAAGTTTCAATCAGATTCCCCCTCATCCTTCTAAACTCTAACGAGTACAGACCCAGAGTCATCAACCACTCCTCATTATGACAAGCCCTTCATCTGTGGCTTCATTCTCATAACCTCCTGTGGACCTAATACGTCACCAGCACACCCTTCCTTAGATAGAAGGCCCAAAACTCCACAGTATTTCTAATGCAGTCTGACAACAGCCTTAAACAGCCTCAGCAGTGCTTGTACTCTAGCCCTCTCAAAATGAATACTAACTTTGCATTTGCCTGCTAACCACCACAGAGCCATAGTCATACAGCATGGAAACAGACCCTTCGATCCAACAAGTCCATGCTGAACATAATCCCAAACTAAACTAGCCCCACCTGCCTGCTCCTGGCCCATATCCCTCTGAACCTTTCCTATTCATGTACTTATCCAAATGTCTTTTAAATGTTGTAATTGTAGCCACATCCACCGCTTCCTCAGGAAGTTCATTCCACTCACCATCCTCTGTATAAAAAAGTTTGCCCCTTATGTCTCTTTTAAATCTCTCTCCTCTCACCTTAAAAATGTGCCCCCTCGTCTTGAAATTCCCCATCTTGGGGAAAAGACAACTACCATCAACTCTATCTGTACCTCTCTTTATTTTATAAACTTCTCAGGTCACCTCTCAATCTCCAACACTCCAGTGAAAAAAGTTCCAACCTATCCAGCCTTTCCTTATAACTCAAACCTTCCATACCTGGCAACATCCTGGTAAATCCCTTCTGAACCCTCTCCAGCTTGCTAATATCCTTCCTATAACTGGGTGACCAGAATTGGACACAGTACTCCAGAAGAGGCCTCACTAACGTTCTGTACAACCTCAACATGACATCCCAACTCCTAAACTCAAAGGACTGAGCAACGAAGGCGGGTGTGCCAAATGCCCTTTTAACCACCCTGACTATATGTGATGCAAATTTCAAAGAATTATGCTCGTGCACCCCTAAGTCCCTCTGTTCTACACCACCACCCAAGGCCCTACCATTAATTGCATAAACCCTACCCTTGTTTGTTCTACCAGAATGCAATATCTCACATTTATCCAGATTGAACTCCATCTGCCATTTTTCAGCCCATTGACCCATTTGATCAAGATCCCTTTATAATCTTAGAAAACCTTCTTCACTGTCTGTGCCACCAATTTTGGTGTCATCCACAAGCTTATTAACTATACCTTCTATATTCTCATCCAAATCATTTATATAAATGACGAACAAAAGAGGATCCAGAGTTGATCCCTGTGGAACACCGCTGGTCACAGGACTCCAATCCGAAAAGCAACCCTTCGCCATTACTCTGTCTCCTCCCATTAAGCCAATTATGGAGCCAATTGGCAAACTCACCCTAAATCCCATGTGACCCAACTTTACCGATTAGTCTACCATGTGGAACCTTGTCAAAGGCTTTACTAAAATCCAAATAAACAATGTCTACTGCTCCGCCATCATCAATTTTTTTGGTAGCTTCTTCAAAAAATTCTGGCAGCGCGGTGGCTCAGTGGTTAGCATTGCTGTCTCACAGTGCCAGGAACCCAGGTTTGATTCCAGCCTTGGGCGACTGTCTGTGTGGAGTTTGCATATTTTCCCCATGTTTGCGTGGGTTTCCTCTGGGTGCTCTGGTTTCCTCGCACAGTCCAAAGATGTGCGGGTTAGGTTGATTGGCCATACTAAATTACCCATAGTGTTCAGGGAGGTGTAGATTAGGTGGGTTATAGGGGGATGGGTCTGGGTGGGATACTCTGAGGTTTGGTGTGGACTTGTTGGGCCGAAGGGCCTGTTTCAACACAGTAGGGATTCTATGAAAACTCAATCAAGTTTGTGAGACATGATTTTCCTTGCACAAAACCATGCTGACTGTTCCTAGTCAATTTTTGCCTCTCTAAATGTCCATAATTCTATCTTTTATAATCACCTCCAACAATTTACCCACAACCAAAGTCAGACTCACAGTTCTATAGTTCCCTGGTTTCTCCTTACAACCTTTCTTAAACAAAGGTACAACATTAGCCACCCTCCAGTCATCAGGCACCTCGCCCATAGTTATAGGGGATGCAAACTGAACTGCATGTTAACATTAAGAGAATCTTGAACTCGGACTCCGAGTCCCTCTATGCTTCAGATTTCTGAAGCCTTTCACCATTTAGTTTATGCCTCTATGCGTCCTACTAACACTTTCCCACACTGTATTCCATCTGCCACTACTTTGCTCACTCTCCTGGCCTGCCCAAGTCCTTCTGCAATCTCCCGGCTTCCTTAACACTACCTGTCCTTTCACCTATCTTTGTGTCATCTGTAAACTTAGCAACAATGCCCTTAGTTCCTTCATCCAGATTGCTGATTGGAAATATCTTTCACAACAAACCCTTTCTCATTTGGGTCCTGATGGTATTGTGTCCTCAGAGTCTGCTGTTCACTACTCCTTTTAAATTCAACGTCAGCAATGGGTATTAGTCAGTCCATAATTCCTCACTCTTCTGTCAGCGTTCTGTCCTTTCCAGTTGTATATCAGAGTAACAGATCCTGCTGTATTCTCAGAGTTTTGTTTCAACTGTGTTTTAAAACAACCAAATACAAAATGTGTTCAAATGCAGAGAGCTTGGGTTGTTCTCGCTTCTCACTAATTCTCATTTGAACTGCTGCTAACCAGCAAAAAACAAGCTGACCCCTCCTACAGCAGTGGACTTTTCGTTTCCTCTTTGATTCATAGCTGTTTATCCTCAAGTCAATCACAGGTTGCACGGAATTTCTTGTCGCCTAATGATACCATAACTTTTTGAAATGTTCTTAAAGGGACACAGCATGAAACAAAAATCTCGCCTTTTCCCAGAACATCAGTGTTCATATCATTCAGTCAGATCCTAACTATCTAAGTTCCATCTATTTGTTTTGTTGGAGAGTAGATTGTGATATAATCAGGAACAAAAACAAAGTTGCTGGAAAAGCTCAGCAGGTCTGGCAGCATCTGAGAAGGAGAAAACAGAGCTAACGTTTCGGGTCCGGTGACCCTTCCTCAGAGATGTAATCAGTTCAGTAATTATATCACGAAGCCATTGTCTCCCCACGAGGCTCCAGAGTGAACTTTAACAACAAGCGTCAAAGTTTGGACAGGGCAATAAAATCACTTGTAGTCTGACACAGTTGGAAATGACCACTTGTACATCACTCTGTAACCACAGTGTTAGCATTGGATAGGATCGCTGGCATTATGTCCTGGCTTTAATCTAGTGGGAAGCCAGCAATCCTCATGAATTTGTCTCTGCCTTATCCTGTGACCACATGGGCATCTTTGTGACAGACCATTTCATTGCTTGGCAGTGACATAGAATTGCAACACTGCATTTCCACAGACGCACAGTCACTATGCCACCCAATGGGTGAGGGCATCAATTTAAAAATTAGGTCAAGGGCATCAAGGATTACAGAAACAAAACAAAGGCCCACTCCAGACCCACAGCAATGTTATTGATGCTAACCTGCCTGATACACAATTAGGGATGGACAATAAATGCTGACCTAGCCAGCGATGCCCTCATCCTGTGAATGAATTTTTTAAAAAATCACTTCAGGCTATCTGCATTGTATTGCTGCTCTGGAATGAAAGGCTCGGAAAATCCATTCTTGAGAGTTACTCCTTGGAAGAGCATTAGCAATTAGGCCATTTGGCCCATCGAGTCTGCTCCGCCATTCAATCATGGCTGATAAGTTCCTCAACCCCATTCTCCTGCTTTCTCCCCGTAACCTTTCATCCCCTTGATAATCAAGAACCTATCTATCTCAGTCTTAAATGTACCCAATGACCTGGCCTCCACAGCCTTCTGTGGCAGTGAATTCCATAGATTCACCACTCTCTGTCTGAAGAAGCTTCTCCTTATCTCCGTTCTAAAAGGTCTTCCCTTTACACTAAGGCTGTGCCCTTGGGTCCTAGTCTCTCCTGCCAATGGAAGCATTTTCCCAACATCCACTCTGTCCAGGCTATTCAGTATTCTGTAAGTTTCAACTAGAGCCCCCCTTATCCTTCTAAACTCCAAAGGGCATCAAGGATTACAGGAAGAAAACAAAGACCCACTCCAGACCCACAGCCATGTTGTTGACACTTAACTGCCTGATACAGAAGACCCTTCATTCCTGAAGAATGGTCTAGACCCGAAACGTCAGCTTTCCTGCTTCTCTGATGCTGCTTGGTGCTGTGTTCAAATGCTCTACACCTTGTTATCTCAGATTCTGCAGCATCTGCAGTTCCTACTGTCTCTAAGACCTGTAGCGGTTGGGCAAACAGAACAAGTGAACCTGAGAACGTTGATCCATTAGTTTTGATTCTCCAACCCACCAGGAACCTGTGGCTGTTTTTATTTTGTTGTAAATGAGCAGCTTGCCTGAAGACACCTATCGGGGTAGGTTTATTGCTTGGATGCTCAGTACTAAACGCTGCAAAGAACACGTGGGCTTAAAGATTGAGGCAGGGTGGGGCAAGTTTGCCAACAATGCCAGTCCTTACCCCTGCTCCAGGTGGTGCGTGAGGCCTTACCCCCACTCCAGGTGGTGCGTGAGGCCTTACCCCCGCTCCAGGTGGTGCGTGAGGCCTTACCCCCGCTCCAGGTGGTGCGTGAGGGGTTTGGGAGTGAGGATGGGTGGGTAAGATACCAGGGAGCTGCGTTGTGTTGGCTCATTTCTGGAGAGGCGTACCAACACTGGTCCCCATGTGACCTCGAGGGGTGATGGGTGAGAAGGTGGGTAATTGAGCTGGAAGCTCCCTGGTCCAAGGAAAGCGTTGACAGGCAAGAAAGATGCCCCCCCCCACCCCCGACAGCCTGGGAAAAACAGTCCTCTCCATCCCCACAACAGATGACCCCCTGTCAACTTCATGGCACGATGAATAGAGCAAAGAGAGACTGAGGGGGGTGTTTTTTTTAAACTGTTTTTAGGAGACCAAAGTTCAGAGCATATTCCAAAAGATGGCTGAAGGCATAGCTACGAAAAGGTGGCTGAGGGAAGTGGAAGATGCACCAGCTTAGAGATGGGAAACAGGAATGTCTGAAAGGATGACATGGCTGTCTTGTGGAGAATGAGTGCCAACCCTTGGCGTTTTTGTAAGGGATTTTTTTTTCTTTTCGTAAAGGATTTATTGTTAATGGGTCAGTAACCTGGCTCATTAGGAGCAGTGATTTAAGATCACATGAACCACACGACCGCAGCACAACTGGAAGGCAGAGTGGCTTTGTGAAGTCTTGTCCAGTACACAGTTATCATGACAAATAAAGGCTAATACCTACCACCCACCAACCGCTTTATACAATTGGGTTGAAATCCTAGATCTCCCTCCCCAACAACACTCTGGGTGTACCTACCCCGATTCCATGATCACAATGATTCAAGGTCCCAGCTCAACACCTAGAATTCATTATTTATTAGAAAGAAATCTGTCTAATGTAAATTGGAGGATATGGACCACATAGAGGCAAAAGGTTTTTACTTTAGAAATGCATCATGTGTTTGCACAGCTTGGTGGGCCGAAAGGCCTGTTCCTGTGCTGTACTGTTCTTTGGAACAACGGGTTTCTAGATGATGACAACTGGTTTTTCCAAGATATTTATCGATTCTGTGATGGTGACCACAGCGTTGTCTTGTGTTGTCAGTCCACAGGTTCCATGTTTCTGTGCTCCCTGGTACCAAGCTGGAGAGTGGGCCTGCAACGCTCCACTTCTGTAACAATATCTTTGTGCTGGTGCGCGATGTTCCTCCCACCATCATTGGCCAGTGGAAACTCTCTGACATGAGGCGCTACGGAGCTATTCCCAATGGCTTTGTCTTTGAAGGAGGCTCGCGGTGTGGTCTTTGTAAGTATCTGTGTCTTTTCATATGCTATTTCTTGGTGGGGGCGGGGTGGCATTTTGTTGTGATGCCCCCAGTGGTGGAGATTCGCCTCTTGTCTGTCGGTCCAGCCCATCAGTTGCAAATATTGCCCCTTGAGGATTAACCAATGAGGAGATGGTGCGAATACAATGCCTCCATTTTTTAGTTTAGAAAAATGAGAGGCGATCTCATTGAAATGTACGAAACTGTTTTAGGGGTTCAATGGAATAGATGCGGGAAGGATAGTTCCCCTGGCTGAGAGAGGATCGAGAATCAGAGACAAGTCTCGGAGTAACAGGTAGGACCAAAAATGAGGATAAACTACTTCACCCAAAGGGGAGTGAGTCATGGAATTCTCTACCTCAGAGGGCTGTGGAGACTCACCCATTGAGTATATCCAAGGCAGAGATCGATATATTTGTAGATGTTAAGGCATAAGGGGATAGTGTGGGAAAATTGCATGGGAGTACGATGATCTGGTTGTATGGAGATGCAGGGCTGAATGGCCTCCCCCTTCTTGTGCCTGGAGTGAGAAAACGTCTTTGCTGTTTATGAGCAGGTCAAAACATATCCACACAGGCCTCGTGTTGGTACCAGACATTGTGTGAGAGGAGATAAAAG
Source organism: Ginglymostoma cirratum (assembly GCA_024137785.1). Lineage (NCBI taxonomy): Eukaryota > Metazoa > Chordata > Chondrichthyes > Orectolobiformes > Ginglymostomatidae > Ginglymostoma > Ginglymostoma cirratum. Next base: position 5,768,293 of record JAHRHZ010000012.1, read on the forward strand.
GTACTGCAGATGCTGGAGAATCCGAGATAACAAGCATGGGGCTGGATGAACACAGCAGGTCAAGCAGCATCATAGGAGCAGGAAAACTTGACGTTTCGGGCCTAAACCCTTCATCAGAAATGGGGGAGGGGAAGAGGGTTCTGAAATAAATGTGAATGTGAGAGGATGCTGTCTTGCAGAGAAAGAGAGAGGGATGTTAAAGCCAATCCCTGGCTAGACTTTCCCATTTCCTTCAATGTGCTAAAGTCTTGGTAGGCATATTAAATATCAGTGTACCAATGAACGAGGCAAGAGCACAATTTCGATCTAATCCAGTTGAAGAGGCTGCTCTTTTGAAGTAACTCAATCTTAGAGAGTGAGGATTAAGCACCTCAGGCTGTCATTGTCATGCCTATCTGTTATAATTTGTGAAGTCCTTATTCAACTTGTTGACCTCTGTGACAGAGACTGACTGTGAAATTAAAGCCTATTTATAAGAGTGTGGAGCATTAAAGAACAGTCCATAGAATAGAATCCCTACAGTGTGGAAACAGGCCCTTCGGCCCAACAAGTCCACACCGAACCTCAGAGCATCCCACCCAGACCCACCCCCCAACCCACACCTCCCTAAACACTACAGGCAATTTAGCATGGCCAATCCACCTAACCTGCACATCTTTAGACTGTGGGAGGAAACCGGAGGAAACCCACGCAGACACAGGGAGAATGTGCAAACTCCACACAGACAGATGCCCGAGTCTGGAATCAAACCTGGGTCCCTGGCCCTGTGAGGCAGCAGTGCTAACCACTGAGCCACCATGCCGCCCCTCAACAATGGTTTAGTTTTGCCTGATTCCCAAGGACTACAGTATTATGGACCTGTTATTTTAATTATTGGATTAGTCATGGCTATGTTGTTGACTGTGTCTGTCTGATTCTCTCTCTTTCTGTCTCTGTGTTTCTCTCTCTCTCGTTGTCTCTGTCTTTGTCTCTCTCTCTCTCTCTCTCTCTTTATGTCTGTGTTTCTTTCTCTCTCTCTCTCTTTCTGTCCCTGTGTTTCTCTCTCTCTTTCTGTCTCTATGTTTCTCTCTCTCTCTCTCCTTCTGTCTCTGTGTTTCTCTCTCTCTCTTTGTTTTGCTCTCTCTCTTTCTATCTGTGTGTTTCTCTCTCTCTCTCTCTTTGTGTTTCTGTGTTTCTCTCTCTTTCTGTCTCTGTGTTTCTTTCTCTCTCTCTCTCTCTTTTCTTCCTTTAAGATGCTCCTTAAAACCAAACTGTTCTTCACTTGTCCCAATATCTCCAGGTGTGGCTTGATGTTGAATACTGTTTGCTTAATTACTGAGAAACACCTTGGAATGTTTCATGTCATGGGTGATGTAGAAACGCAAATTCCGGTTAAGTGTACAGAGACTGTTGCAAATAAATCTCCGCATATGTGGCAGTTTGACCCATTATGAAACTGGCTTTGTATCCCTGTGTTGCATTTGTGTAACTTAGGAATGTAGATGCACAGCGACAAGAGTAGGCCATTCAGACTATTGATCCTGTTCCACTGTCTAATACAATCATTGCTGATCAAACACATCAGAGCCTTTTGACCCACACTTTACACTACTGATAATCAGAAATTTATCACTCTGACTTCAAGTATTTAGCAGAGTAACTAGCTTTGATAAACAAAAGATTGCAAGTACTCAATGGATTAGGTAGTGTCCAAGGAGACAGACAGAGATGTGCAGCAAAAGAAACATTTCTTTTCCCCCAACTGTTGTGATTGGCACTTATCAGGACAAATGCAAGAATGGCAAATTTCAAATCATCACAACAATTTCTAACACAGGGGGAAAATGGTGGTTGGTTTCAAAGTTAACTCTGACTGTCTGAAGTGTTGCCATGGAGAAAGCAATGTGAAACAATAAGCTCCCAAGCTCCTGAGTAAATCAAAAAAGGCTTAAAGTCTGATCATATTCCTTTTGTTTGCAGGGAACGTGTCCCTGCATATGTCACTTCCAGCGAGAGTGGATTACCCACATTATGAGCTTTGAGTCATAGCAATGTACAGCACAAACTCGTCCATGCTGACCAGATAATCTAAATTAATCTAGTCCCATTTGCCAGCATTTGGCCTATCTCCGTCTAAACCTTTCCTATTCATGTACCCATCCAGATGCCTTTTAAATGTTGTCATTGTACCAGCCTCCACCACTTCTTCTGGCAGCTCATTTCATACACACGCCACACTCTGCATGAAAAACATGGCCCTCAGGTGCCTTTTATGTCTTTCCTCTCTTACCTTAAACCTATGCTGTCTAGTTTTGGACTCCCCATCCTGGGGAAAAGACCTTGACTATTCACCCTTTCCATGCCTCGCTTGATTTTATAAACCTCTATAAGGTCACGCTTCAACCTCTGACACTCCAGCCTATTCAGCCTCTCCCTATAGCTCAAACCCTCCAACCATGGCAACATCCTTGTAAATCTTTTCAGAATGCTTTCAATTTGAACAACATCTTTCCTATAGCAGGGAAACCTGAATTGAGTGCAGTGTTCCAAAAGTGGCCTAACCGATGTCCTGTACAGTTACAACATGACCTCCCAACTCCTGTACTCAGTGCACTGACCAGTAAAGGCAAGTGTACCAAACGCCTTCTTCATTACCCAGTCTACCTGCAACTCCACTTTCAAGGAACTATGAACCTACACTCCAAGATCTCTTTGTTCAGCAACATTCCCCAGAACCCTACCATTAAGTGTTATGAGTCCTACCCTGATTTGCCTTTCAAAAATGCAGCACCTCCCATTATCTAAGTTAAACTCCATTTGCCACTCCTCGGCCCATCTGATCAAGTCCCATTGTACTCTGAGATAACATTCTTCACTATCCTGTACAGCACCAGTTTTGGTGTCATTTGCAAACTCACTACCATTTGTTAGTGCAGCTCGTAGCACCCTTGGGCTTGCTCAGCAAGTATTGTCTGACTGCACAATCTTATCTAACAGTAGGTAGTTTGTTCTGGGTTTACTCAGTGTAATTGAGTGCAGTCATTTGAGTAAATTGATGTTCAATTATAATTAAGTACTGTCTTATTACGAACAACTGAAGTGAATTGTTTAATCAATCAGGCAATTGCTGGGATGTATGGCCTGTAAACCTGGCACTACAGGGGCACTGAAGTTCATACACAACGATGCTCAATTGTGTGATGGAGAGAATATCTAAATATCTATCTTTTTGGACTGCCAGCTAAATCCCATTCTTGGAAAGTAGCATCCGCATAGCCTCTGTGGAATAGCAACACAAAACTGCTTCCTTAGCCACTTCACCTTTTCGAGACACTTTGCATTTCCAATGTAACGTTGAGGTTGACAGGTCACTTTCTGGCTGTGAAAGTGATGGACCTTTTTGTAAGTTTGCGTGAAATTCAGCAAACAATGATCTGAGCAAGGTATCCGTTATTCTACAGAGAGCAGGTGAAAAGCTTTGGCAGTGTATTTCACATTGCACCAAGATTGCAGAGAGACAGACAAATGGCAGCATGATTGGCACTTGCTGGCAGTGAGCTTGGGAGGTGGGAACATCACTTAGCTAAATGGCATGGTGGTTCATTGGTTAGCACTGCTGCCTCACAGCGCCGGAGACCTGGGTTCAATTCCAGCCTTGGGTGTGGTGATTACACATTCTCCCCATGTCTGTATGGGTTTCCTCTGTGTGCTCTGGTTTTCTCCCATTGGTTAGGTGTATTGGCCATGGTTAATATGGGGTTACAGGGCAGGGGCATGGGACTGGTTAGGCTGCTCTTTGGAGGGTTGGTATGGACCGAATGGCTTGCTTCCATGCTGTGGGGATACTATGATTCCATGTACCTGAATTCAGATTTGAGTTGGAAAGCCCATGACTAATATTCCCAACTCACCTCTGCACCAACTGAGGTCCTTAAGTGGCAGATTATTAAAAAAGTTATTTCATGGGAGTGAGTGTCACTGGCCGGGCAGCATTTATTGTCCATCCCTAATTGCCCAGAGGGCAGTTCAGAGTCAACCACATTGCTATGGGTCTGGAGTCACATATAGGCCAGACCAGGTAAGGATGGCAGTTTCCTTCCCTAAAGGACATTAGTGAACCAGATGGGTTAGATGGTCGCCTTTAGGCCAGCTTTGCTTTTAAATCCCAGGTTCTTATTGAAATCAAATCTCACCATCTGCCATGGATTTGAGCCCTTGCCCCCAGGACATTAACCTGGGGTTCTGGATTACTCATCCAGTGACATTACTCTGCCACTGCCTTCCAGAGACAAGTTGGCCTGTTGTTGACAGGTCAGCTTGTGTGAACTATCTTCCCCTTTGGGGTGGGGAATGAGTCTCATGATCCAAGGCAGTTGGTGGCTGGTTAAGGGATTGAGCATCGGGTAAGCACAAGGCCTGATGAGCCACACCCTTACTGCACTTTCCTCAACCTTCTATGGTCCCTCTCCTTGTGAAAACCACACACACAGGCACGCACGCACGTATACACACACATACACACACACACACGCACATACACACACATACATATACACACGCACACATACAGACACATATTCACACACATACACACAACCACTGGGTGTTCTGTGATCCCAGGCCTTTGGGATTCCAGCAATAACCATGGCCTTGGACTACAGCAAAAGTACCCAAGGGTGGCCTTGTTATTGCCTGACTAGAGTGTGGTTTGACAGGGGCTTCCCCAGAAGAGGTAGAGCGGAGATCTGGCAGGTGAGAGCCGTGATGCCACAACATGGTTCTTCGTAAAGCTTCAGGACCAATGGCTATTCATCGGATTTGGAAGACGTCAGGTCAACAATTTTTAAGCCAGTGCAGGAAAGTGGATGGAATGCAGAAGAGGTTAAATGACATAGTGTTCGGGAGCAATAATGAGGCAAAGGTGGACAAGAAGAGGTGACATTGGTTACAGAACGTCTGAGAGAAAATGCAAATGCTGACTAAGGTCCAAAATTGTTGAACATCACTGTTGGGATTTACAGGCTGAAAAGTGTTACGTTAACGAGATGGAATTCCTCAAGTTTACATTGAGCTTCATTGTTACAGTGCCAGGCAGAAATCAGAGTAGGAACTGGGCAGAGAATTGAAGGGGGAACTGTCTGTGAACCTACGGTCCCACATGCAGACTTAAATGAGATGTTCTGCAACCTGGTCTTCCAATCAGCCTTTAGATCTCCCCAGTATAATCTGTACAGACGACTGCCTCACGAGCAGATTAAAACTGACTTTGTAAATTGTTCCTACTGTGTGACAAAAAGATTTCCATTTGATAATAAATCTGTACAACTTGCTTTCGAATCAAAAACCGTGACATATCAAAGCTTTTACCATCTCCCTGGGGGACTTCTTCTATCAAGTAGAAAAGTTAAGAACATGTGATGTAGGAGCAGGAAGTAGGCCATTCAGCCCGTCGAGTCTGCTCCGCCATTCAGAAAGACAACGGTTGATCTAATGGTTCTCAACTCCACCTTCATGTCTTTTCTCTTTAACCTTTGATTCTCTTACTGTTTAAAAATCTAGAGAGCTAGGGCTTTTCTCTTTAGAACAACGAAGAATGAGAGGTGACTTGATAGAGGTGTACAAAATGATCAGAGGTATAGATAGAGTGGACAGCCAGAGACTTTTTCTTAGGGTGGAGGTAGCTATTACGAAGGGACATAGTTTTAAAGTGAGTGGAGGTAGATATAGGGGAGATGTCAGAGGTAGGTTCTTTACTCAGAGAGTGGTAGGGGCGTGGAATGCATTGCTGGAGAGGGTAGTGGAGTTGATCTTATTAGGGGCATTTAAGCAGCTATTAGTTAGGCATATGGATGATAGTATAAGGCAGGGGTGGAGGCTAGATAGACCTTAGGTTTAGGGTAAAAGTTCGGCACAACATCGTGGGCCAAAGGGCCTGTACTGTGCTGTGTCCAGAGACCCAGACAATGTTCTGGGGACACGGGTTTGAATCCCGCCAGGCCAGATGGTGGATTTGAATTCAATAAAATATCTGGAATTAAGGATCTAATGATGACCGTGAATTGATTGTTAGAAAAACCCATCTGGTTCACCGTCAGGTTTAGGGTAAAATTTTGGCACAACATTGTGGGCAGAAGGGCCTGTACTGAGCTGTACTGTTCTATGTTCTATGTTCTATCTCAGCCTTTGAATATAGTTAGTGACCCAGTCTTAACAGCCCTCAGCAGTAAAGAATTCCGCAGATTCGCAACCCTTTGAGAGTAGAAGTTCCTTCTCATCTCTGCCCGAAATGTGTGACTCACTAAACCTGTACCAGACCTTGATTCGAAGAGACTGTGAGCACAGCTGCTGTTCTGGGATGCAGAGGCACTGGAGAGGGTGCAGGGAAGATTGACAAAAAGGAAACTGGATATGTGTGGGTGTCAATGTCGGGAAGGGATTTACAGGTTGGATCTCTTTTCTTGTGAAGAAAGAAGGCTGGGCAGGTGACCAAATAGAAATAATTAAAATGATTAAAAGATTTTGATACGGTAAGAATGTCACTACTTTTTGAGGAAGACCATAACACACGGGGCTTCAAAGTAGGAGAGAATTGACAGGAACTCCAATCAGGAATCAGAAGGAAATTCTTCATCTAAAGAGTGGTCAGAACGTTGAGGTTGTTGGCAACAGGAACAACAGTAGAGATGGATTTAAGGAGAAATGAAATACGCTTGTGGGAATAGATTGTTTACATAAACTAAATTGAACAGGAGGAAGCCGGAGGAGAATGCCAACACCAGATTGGAACTGGATGGGCCGAAGGGCCTGTTTCTGTGCTGGGTGTCATGTGGAACATGCTGAGGATGTGATGAAGATGAAAGGAACATGAGGGAATAAGACGGGACTCACAGAGCGATGGGCCTAGTTATGTATTGAAAGAGAAAAGGCAGGAAAGTGAGGAGTGTTAGATCAGCCATGATCCCATTGAATGACGGAGCAGATTCAAGGGGCTGAATGGCCTAGCAGTGTTTTATTCAGGATTATTCAGTTCACCACTGATCTGGTTCATGTTGGAACTGTGGCGAAAAACTGAAATTATTTCAAAACCCATGCTGCTACTGAGACAAACGGCTATTAATGATAAGAGTATATTTATGACCGAGCTGCACCGCCTCCCCCCCCATCCCCTCCTCCCCCTGTCTCCACAGGCTTTGACTCCCAGCCGATAAACAGCTGCTTGGCAAGGCTGGGATGCATTCTCCACATGCCAAAGACTGGCTGAACAGCCAGAGTTGTAGTCGTCCTAGCAGGGGGAGGCCATGCTGCTCTTGTAACCTGAACACGTGGCCTGCTGAGCGCTTTCAGCTTTCAAGCTGTTTTCTAGGAAAATGGGGGAGCGGGGTGGGGGGGGGTGGGGGGAGTGGGAGGTGGGCAAAGTATTCGACCAGGAGCCATTCTGTGCACTTGTTGACATGTTGAGTACGCGGAGTCCTTCCACCTGTCCTTTCCTTCACTCTCCTGGGGTGCGGCCGATGGAGCTGACAGAGTCCCTCTCCATTAAATAAAGAAAGCAGGTGGTCTAGTGCATGGCTTCCCTAGGCTTTTCAGCGTTAAGGCACACCAGGCTGCAGAACCAAGCCTGTTTCCCTTTTCCCCACCCCTGTATGTGTGGTGTAGTGGTATTGCCACTGCACTAGTAATCCCAATACTCCTTGCCCATGTTCTGCGGCCTGGGTTCAAGTCTCCTCATGGTGGGTGAAACTTTGAATTTAATAAGAATCTAGGAATAAAGAAAAGCTAGCCTAATGGTGACTACTTAACCAATCCGGTTCACAAATGTCCTTTCGGGAGGGAAATCTATTGTTCTTACCTGGCTTGTGTGACTCCAGACTCACAGCAATGTGGTTGACCCTTAACTGCCCTCTGGATAATTAGGAGTGGGCAATATGTGCTGGCCTCACTAATGACATCCGCATCCACATGAATGAATTTAAAAGATTAAATAGCACCTTTTGTCATATGGTGAGAATGTGTGTTTTCAGGTCCTAATTGCTGAAACACTGTCACTGGTGGTCAGACCATGCCAGGAAGGGAGAAAGAGTCAAGATGGGTGGTGGACGCCCCGAAATTTGGCTGCTTACCCTCACAGATATTATTAAGCTAGAGAGGGTTCTGAAGAGACTTACCAGGAAGTTTCATGGGAACGGAGGGTTTGAGTTACAAGGAGAGGCTGGATAGGCTGGGACATTTTTCACTGGAGCGGAGGAGGTTGAGGGGTAACCTTAAAGAGGTTTATAAAATCATGAGGAGTACAGATATGTTTAATGATAGTTGTCTTTTCCCTAGGATGAGGGACCTCGAGACTAGGGGCCACATTTCTGACGTAAAAGGAGAGAGAGATTTAACAAAAGAGGGTCAGACTTCATACACAGAAGGTGGTTGATGTGTGGAACAAACTTCCAGAGGAAGTGGTGGATGTGGGCACAGTTACAATGTTTAAAATGCACTTGGATAAGGACATGAATATGAAAGGTTTGGAGGGATATGGGCCAAGCGCAGGCAGGTGGGACTAATTTAGTTTGGGATTATGGTCGGCATGGACTGGTTGGACCGAAGGGCTGTTTCTGTGCTGTATGACTCCCCTGTGGTCAGACTCTGCTAGGACTCCTCTGGCCCTGTGCTGCTGACAGCACTGTATTACCTTAGTGCCAGTGCATGCACAGATTGCCCCACTGATGGACACACAGCCTGAATTCTGCCTGTCCTGAGCTGTGAGTGACATCCCAGAACCCTCAATACCACCACCAATGGCCCCCCTACCAGTCAAAACCTGATATGTAATGTTCATGTGATAGTGAATAAATAAGAATTTTTTGAAACCCCCAGATGTCAGACAATAGTCGATAAGGCAGAGACCTGGCTGCTGCAGGACAGTTAATGTGGGAGCTGTCTCTCAGTGTCCGATAGAAACCTGGGTCCCCACCTCATAGAACATAGAACATAGAACATTACAGTGCAGTACAGGCCCTTCGGCCCTCGATGTTGCGCCGACCTGTGAAACCAATCTGAAGCCCATCTAACCTACACTATTCCATTATCATCCATTTGTTTATCCAACGACCATTTAAATGCCCTTAAAGATGGCGAGTCTACAACTGCTGCAGGCAAGGCATTCCATGCCATGACTACTCTCCGAGTAAAGAACCTACCTCTGACATCTGTCCTATATCTATCACCCCTCAATTTAAAGCTATGTCCCCTCGTGCTAGCCATCACCATCCGAGGAAAAAGGCTCTCACTGTCCACCCTATCTAATCCTCTGATCATCTTGTATGTCTCTATTAAGTCACCTCTTAACCTTCTTCTCTCTAACGAAAACAGCCTCAAGTCCCTCAGCCTTTCCTCATAAGACCTTCCCTCCATACCAGGCAACATCCTGGTAAATCTCCTCTGCACCCTTTCCAATGCTTCCACATCCTTCCTATAATGCGGCGACCAGAACTGTACGCAATACTCCAAGTGCGGCCGCACCAGAGTTTTGTACAGCTGCAACATAACCTCACGGCTCCGGAACTCAATCCCTCTACCAATAAAACCTAACACACCGTATGCCTTCTTAACAACCCTATCAACCTGGGTGGCAACTTTCAGGGATCTATGCACATGGACACCAAGATCTCTCTGCTTGTCCACACTACCAAGAATCTTACCATTAGCCCAGTACTCTGTATTCCTCATGGCTGTTGGATGTGTACTATACCTTTGAACGTTCACCTTTAAGGACTCTGTGTGCCGTGTGTATACAATGCTGTGACTCTGCCTGGTAGTCAACCTGCATTTGGATTGCAAGCTGCACACACGTAAATCTATGGATTGCTGTAATGTTGGCTTCATAACTTTGAATGTGTTTCACCATTTTAAATAAACAAACCTAGGGAGAGGCGATTGCCCAGTCGTATTATTGCTGGACTGTTAATCTAGCAGGCCAGATAATGTTCTGGAGACCCAGGTTCAAATCCTGCTAAAGCAGATGGTGGAATTTGAATTCAATAAAAATAAAATCTGGAATTAAGAATCTAATGATGACTGTGAATCCATTGTCAATTGCTGGGGAAAACCCATCTGGTTCACTGATGAGAGATAATCAGTGCTGGAGAATCTGAGATAACAAGGTGTGGAGCTGGATGAACACAGCAGGCCAAGCAGTATCATAGGAGCAGGAAAGCTTGATTTTTTGGGCCAAGAAATCTAGGCCCAAAACATCAAGCTTTGCTGCTTGGCCTGCTGTGTTCATCCAGCTCCACGCCTTGTTATCTCTAGTTCACTGATGTCCTTTAGGGAAGGAGACTGCCATCCTTACCTGGTCTGGCCTACATGTGACTCTAGACCCACAGCAATGTGGTTGACTCTGAACTGCCCTCTGGGCAATTAGGGATGGGCAATAAATACTGCCTGGTCAGTGACGTCCTCATCCTGTTAATGGATAAAGAAAGAAACCTATAGTGTTGATCAATCCCTAGTGAGTGATTGTTAGAGAACTATCATCAATGTGACAATGGCAGCCTAAACCATGAGGATTGATCCAGCTAAAGTTTGTAACAATAAAGGCAGATCAAATATCACAGGGATTTCTGAAGAAGGGTCCGGACCCGCAAACGCCAGCTTTCCTGCTCCTCTGATGCTGCCTGGCCTCCTGTGTTCATCCAGCTCTACACCTTGTTATCTCAAATATCACAGAGTGTTTCAACTCCTCTCTGTGTGACCCAAAGCAAAATACATTCAGAGTGTTGTAAGTGCAGGGGGAATTGTAACAATCTATTTGCGAGCAGTGAGGTCCCACAAGCAGCAATGTGATAATGTCCTAGTGTGGGTGTTGGTCCAGGTTGGTCCAGTTAATATTGGTCCAGGACATTAGGCAACTCTGACTCCCCTTCTTCAAAATAGTGACTGTGAGATTTTATATATCAGCTGGCGGGGAGCAGCCAGAGCCCATGTTTGATGGCCCATCTAAAGAACAGTTTGCCACTCTCTTTGAGCTGCACTGTACCTTCAGTGTAGATTATATGCTCAAATCTCCTTAAACTCACCACCTTCTGATTGGTTCCACTGCCTCCCTGGGGCAGCCTGTTTGATTAGCTCTTGATAGATTGTGGTTTAGGGTTATCGACAGGAAGACAGCATGAAAGCAGGAGTTGGAGCAACAGATGTACCATATATTCTGCATTTGCGGAGATAATACCACATCATTTTAATTCTGAATCTTGACTTAGGAGATCAGTGGGGACTAGGAAGGATCGTCACTTCACTTACTTATGGTTTTTCCATGACGAGTGAACCTAACTCTTGTTTAAATGAGGTGAAGAAGGTTTACTAAGATCACAAAGGGATCTTGATCACATGGGTCAATGGCAGACGGAGTTCAGTCTGGATAAATGCGAGGTTTTCCACTTTGGTACAACAAACAGGAGTTGGACTTATGCAGTTAATGGTAGGGCCCTTGGGTAGTGTTGTGGAGCAGAGGGACCTACGGGTGCACGTGCATAATTCTGTGGATGTGGGCACAATTACAATGTTTAAAAGACATTTGGGATAAGTAAATGAATAGGAAAGGTTTCGAGGGACAAAAACAGAAGTTGCTGGAAAAGCTCAGCAGGTCTGGCAGCATCTGTGAAGAGAGGAACAGAGTTAACGTGTTGGGTCCGGTGACCCTTCCTCAGAACTGGCTTTCCAGCAACTTTGTTTTTGTTCTTGATTTACAGCATCCGCAGTTCTTTCGGTTTTTAAAGGTTTGGAGGGATATGGGCTGTGAGCAAGCAGGTGGGACTAGTTTAGTTTGGGATTTTGTTTGGCATGGGCTGGTTGGACCGAAGGGTCTGTTCCTGTGCTGTGTGACTCTATGACAATGACTGTGACTAGCAGAGTGAATTTCCTTAGGTTTTTGTTGCTTAGCTTTTGTGGGGTGAAATACAACTTAAACCCCAAAGAGATTCCCCACTCCCACCCCCGTGATGTGCTATCAAATATCCTCCCATGTTTGTGAAAAGGTGAGTAAAGCTGCCTTTCCTGTTTCTCTCGCCAGGGGCTGGTGTCTTCTGTCTGTCGTGCGCTGAGGGCGAAAGGATCAGCTTCCTCTTCGACTGCATCGTCCGAGGGATCTCACCAACTAAGGGACCGTTTGGGTTGCGGCCCGTTCTGCCAGGTTGGTGCAGCAAGGATGGAGTAACAAGAAGGCTGGCTATACACTGTGCCCTCTATCTGTAATGTATAGGGTTGGGAGGGGTGTGGACAGAAGGACATTGAGCAGAGATGGAGATGAATGGGAAGGAGCAAAGGGAGGGTGATAAGAGGCAGTGGGAGCGAGGGTTTGGAGACAGGTGGAACAAAAAGTAGATGGGGTTGGCGTGGAAGTAATGAGGAACTTGTTAGCCTTTATCGCAAGAGGTTTTGAATAAAAGATAGTCACCATAGTCCCAACCTTTCGCAAAGAAAGACGGTTAGTTTATCCTCAGGGTCACCCTGACAAGGCGAGGGGTAAGGTCAAGAGGGTGGCATCTTTATGGTGACCTTAGCCAATATGGGAACTGGACCTGTGCCGTTATTCTGCACTGTAAACCAGCCATCCAGCCAATTGAGCTAACCCTGCTACAGAGCACAAGAGTAGTGAAGTCTTGGCCCAATTGTATAAGAAATTGGTTAGACCATACTGGAGTATGGTGTGTGCAGTTTTGGTCCATTTTTTGGCCTGTCCAACATTTATTATTCAACCCTTGTTGACCTGGAGGAGGCAGTAGTGAGCTGAAGTTATACACTTTGGTAGGTTAAACAGAATGGCAAAGTACTGTTTAAATGATGATAAATTGGGAAATGTTGTGGTATAAAGGGACCCACAATGCCCTTAGGGAGGGAATTCCAGGATTTTGACCCAGCGACAGTGAAGGAACGGTGACATATTTCCAAGTCTGGATGGTGAGTGGTTTGGAGGGGAGCTTATGGGGGTGGTGTTCCCGTGTATCTGCTGCCCTTGTCCTTCTAGATGGAAGTGGTCGTGGGTTTGTCAGGAGAAAGAGGTGGTCCTTGAAATTTTGATTATTCGGCATTTTTACCTTTGTATCTATATTGAAAGTTTGGGAAGGAGGGGACACAGGTTTGAGATAATTAGTAAAAGAGGTGATGGTAACAGGAGGAATAACCTTCATGTACTCAGTGGTTAAGGTCTGAACTTTGTGGTGGATGCAGGTTTGATGAGGCATTTAAAAGGGAACTGAATCACTATCTGGAAAAGACGATTGTGCAGGGTTACAGGGAGAGGGCAGGGGGATGATACTGTCACTGGGTCACAATCCTGGAATTCCCACCCTAATGGTATTGTGGGTGTCCCTACGCTCCAAGGACTGAAGCAGTTCCCAAGGCAGCCCACCACCACATTTTTGGGGGCAATCAGGGATGGACAATTAATGTTGTCCCAGCCAGTGATGCCCCCATCCCATGCATGATTGGAAATGTATTGTTTATGAATTCAGAGAGCTAGTGCAGGTCCAATGGACTGAATAGTCTCCTGATGTGCCATAACTTTGTGATTCTGTATGGGGAGCTAAGCTGATAATACAAACAAGGGTATTTGTTATGTTTACTTATCCCTGGTTTCTACCCTGAAGTTTAAATAGAGCAAAAGTGAGTCATAGAATCATTACAGCACAGAGGAAGGCCATTCAATCCATTGTGCCCATGCTGGCCATTCTAAGGAGTGTTTCAGTATTGTCCCTCTCCCGCCCTATCCCCAGGCCTCTGCACATTCCTCCTCCTGGATGAAATTTAATTTATTTTCAGTCTTGCACCTTTCCTGGATATAGTGTGTAGACTGTGTTAGTTATGTTGGTGTGTGAATATGTGTGTGTGTGTTTGTATATGAATGTGTGTGTGTGTGTGCGTGTGTGTGTGTGTGTGCGTGTGTGTGTACACACATATGTGGACTTTGAGTGAGGTCAGGCTCAGCTATGCTGTGGTTTCCCCTTGTGTTGGAATAGCTGGAAAGTCTGTGTGATTTTACACCCACATCCATGAGTTTGGTTTCAAGGCAATCTGGTCAAGGAGAAAGCAACTGTCTAAAATATTGCAACACATGGTATTCAGAGATATACCCAGGTTCTAATCTTAAGAGTTACATTATCAAAAGACTATTCCATAAGCTCTGCAATCAGAGTTTGCCAGTCAGTTGACTCCACATTGCTCATCTGCCCGTGTTTTTAACATTCATGTGGTTAGACTTCAGCCTTCTGCCTCACACGCCAAATGTTTCTTTCCTTTTACTCTGCCAACATTGTGCCTGGCATATTAGCCTCTGAGTGAGAAGGTTGTGGGTCTGATATCCAGTCCAGAACCTTGAGTGTTTTATCCAGACCAGTGGTATGGGACCATTACACAGCCAGCAGTCACTGTGTTCCTGTCTGTTCTCTCAGGATTCTCTCCCAGTCACTACTTTGAAGAGGAGGAGGGAGGGTTGTTTCTAGTGTCCTGTCAAATACTTTTTCCCTCGACCAATGTCACTAAACATAGGAACAGGACTAGGCCATTCAGCCCATTGAGCTTGCCCACCATTCACTTAGACCATTATCTACCTCATAGTCCCTTTCCCCACACCATCGCCATGTACCTTGATGCTATTAATTCCTGCGTTAGAAAGTATTGATCTCTGTCTTCAACCTGCTCGAAGCTTGAACTTCCACCACCCTCTGGGAAGATAATTCTGAAGATTTGCCACCTTCTGAGTCAAGAAATTCCTCCTTATCTCCATCTTAAATGGCCTGTCCTTTATCCTGGGATCACATCCCCAGTTTTACGCTCACCACCCAGGGGAAACATTTTCTCTACATCCACACTGTCATGCCCTATAAGAGTTTTTTTTAAGTTTCAGTGAAGTCACCCCTTATCTTCGAAGCTGTAGGGAATACAGACCCAGATTCCTCAATGTCTTCTCAGAAGAGAATCCATTCCCTCCCAGGGATGAATCTAATGAATCTCTATTGCATCCCCTGTCTATGCGAGTGTATTGTTACTTAAATAAGGAAACTGACACTGGACACAATATGCTGGTGAGCTCTTGCCAAGCTGGTATACAACTGGAACAAGACATCTTTACTGTGCTGTACTTGAATCACTTTGAAACCAAAGGTGACTTATCCATTTGGCTTCCTAATTTCTTGAATATTAACTTCAAGTGACTGGTGAACAACTGGTGTTCCATTTGGACGTACGCATTCCCCAACCTCTCATCATTTAAGAACTATTCTGTCTTATTTTTATACCAAAGTGAATGACTTCATTCTTCACACGTTCCCTTTCGTCAAACCATGTTGAATCTTCACAATTTTGCCTTTCTTTTCTAGTCCAGTAATTCGAACATTTCCCTGCCATTGATGTCAAGCAGATCTGTTGTTCTTGATTCTCACTTTCCCTCCATCCCTTAAATAGTGGGTTTACATTTACAGGCCATCACCACCCTTTAATATGAATTTACCTTGAAAGTAATTCTACGACAAGTGCTTTTAGGTGGCGGCATCGTGGCTCAGTGGTTAGCATTGCTGCCTCACGGTGCTAGGGACCTTGGTTCAATTCCACCCTCAGGCAACTGTCTGTGTGGAGTTTGTACATTCTCCCCATGTCTGTGTGGATTTCCTCTGGGTGCCCTGGTTTTCTCCCACAGTCCAAAGATGTGTGGGTTAGATGGATTGTCTATGCTAAGTTGCCAATAGTGTTCAGGGATGTGTAGATGAGCTGGGTTATAGGGGGATGGGTCTGGGTGGGATGCTCTGAGGGTCAGTGTGGGCATGTTGGGCTGAAAGGCCTGTTTCCACACTGTAGGGGATTCTATAATCTTCGAAGTGCATGTTTTTTCTCTACTTCTGTATCAACTGCACCAAAGGTGTTAGGCGGTCGGCACTGAGACTAGGGGTGTCTCTACATGAAAGACAAAGGGCAGTAGAGCATGAGGCTTCTGGGTAACTTCATGGACCTTCATGATGTGTGCTCCTGGGAAGCAATAGGAGATGAGGAAGGGAATGGTTTGTGGTATGGGAAAAGGGGGTATGCTAATGGTAGTTCTGATGTGCCACTGTCATCAGTGAGAGGAAAGCTGAGCTTAGGAGAGACATAGCTGAGGACACACCGTACTAGGGAGCTGCATTTACTGTGCTAGTGTAAAGAGAGAGTTTACAGCACTACAGAAGGGAGAGAGTCTTACTTCATGTCAAGGACTAACTAAAGGTCGAAATGGATCCAGAACATCGGCAATCTAGCGAGACAAAACAGCTTGTATCAGTGCAATGTAGACTGCCAAACTTCCAGGAAACAAAGTGGCCATTGCGTGGTTACCAGAGAGTCTTCAGATCTTGGTTGTAGCTTAACCATGGAGCAGGACAAAGCTGGAAGGTGCAGATAGATCAGAGCCCAAGTGCAAGGACATGTCCTGTTGAATAAAGAAGCACTTGATTAGTTAACCTTTCCATATCTCCTTATCTGCACATAAGGAGTTCATGTATCCTTCGGTGTTCCGAACGTGACTTTGAGTTGAATTAGATCTCTTTCAAGTCCTTGGACTTAAATAAAACCAGGCCCTTGGGTTTGTGCTGAGAACAGTGGGTGAACCACCAGAAGCTGGTATTGGGACAGCTACCACTGCCTGAGTTTTCTCACTCTGCGATCCGTTGCCTAGTTACTGACTCTAACCCTCACCCCAGCAACAGTCTGGGGTTAAGCCAACTCTGTTTGTAGCCTTGGTCTGACATGTGAATCCCACAGTAATCTTATAATCTCTCATTGGCACCATCAGCCAGACCAATCTTACCACCTCTGTAACTTCGCCGTGTCTCAAACTAAAACAAAAATTGCCGGTAAAGCTCAGCCGGTCTGGCAGCATTTGTAGAGAGAAATCAGAGTTAACATTTCAGGTCCCGTGACCCTTCCAAAACATTAACTCTGTTGTCTCTCCACATATGCTGTCAAACCTGCTGATCTTTTCTGGCAATTTCTGTTTTTGTTTCTGATTTCTAGCATCTGCAATTCTTTCAGTTTTGAATTAGACCCTGTCTGTCTGCTCGCATACTGCTGGAGCCCTCATTCATGATTTTTAATTTTAAACCTCTGAACTTTACCGCTCCAAACCATTCCTGGCTGGTCTCCCACATTCCAGCCTTTGTAAGCTTGAGGTCATCCAGAATCTCTGCTGTCCATGTGGGGAGGCCTATTCCCCTGTCATCCTGGTGCACGCTGACCCACATTAGCCCCCAGTAAAGCAACCTCGTTTCCAAATCCCTCCATGACCCTCACTGCTCCCTGTCTCAGTAATCTCCATTGGTGTCTGAGATATTGAAGATGCACTTCCAGTGCTGGTCTCCTGTGAATCACTGCCATTGGTGACCATGCCATCAGTTGAACCCTTGACAAAGTTACTGGCCGCCTCCCTGTCTCACTTGAGGCTTAAATATCTATTGGAGGCTCTGTTATTTATAGAAATCATAGGAACCCTACAGTGCAGGAAGAGATTATTCAACCCATCACCTCTGTACCAACCCTCCAAACAGCATCGCTACCCCCACCCTATAATCCATAACCCCATATTTACCATGGCTAACCCACATAGAATAGACATTGCTGGGCACTATGGGGGCAATTTAGCATGGCCAGTCCACCTAACCTGCACATTTTTGGACTGTGGGAGGAAACCAGAGCACCGGAGGAAACCCACGCAGACACAGAGAGAACGTGCAAACTCTACATAGTTAGTCGTCCGAGGGTGGAATTGAACCTGGGTCTCTGGTGCTGTGAGGCAGCAGTGCTAACCACTGAGCCACCATGTTGGAGGTTATTGAGGCCCCTCTGTTAACCAAGTCTGTCCGCATCGAGGAATCAAAACATTTTTGTGATAAAACTCCTTACCACTTCCCTTTGGATTGCAGATCCCAGCTTGAGCCAAGCGTACACAGAGGAGAGGATCAGCCACGAAGCATTGGAGCTGGAGAAACGCTTGAGTCTTTTGTCACAAACTAGTCGACAAAGCACTGGAGGTAAGTAGCAAGTGTTCTAACACACTTTGATTGAGTTTTTAATTCCTGCTTCCCGGTCATGCCTTGTTCAACAGCCCTGGGCCTCCTGTGTTAGAACACTCTCCTCTGCGGCAGACATTGTCATTTCCATGCCCTATTCCCGATGCTTTGAAATGGATAGCCTCTTCATTAGAATCAAGTGGACTTGAAACGTTAGCTTACTCTCTCTCCATGGATGCTGCCTGTCCCGTTGTGATTCCTGTTGAAGGAGTGCTGCATTGTCTGAACCAATCTCCCATCCTCCCTACCCTAGCTCCTGCTCAAAGTTCCCAAGGTACAGTTTCAAACTGAGGAGGCCTAGGGTGATAGTTATCCCTTAACCAAATCCAATAGAACAAATTATCTTGTTGCTTTTACTCCTTACTTTTTTCTGGGAGCCTGTTGTGCACAGATTGTGCTTCTCAATATTTGTTTTTCCTCTTTATTCATTAATGGGATGAGGACGTCTCTGACCAGATAGCATTTATTGGCCCATCCCTAATTGCCCAGAGGGCAGTTTAGAGTCAACCACATTGCTGTTTGTCTGGAGTCATTTGTAGGCCAGACCAGGTAAGGATGGCAGTTTCCTTCCCTGAAGGATATCAGTGAACCAGATGGGTTTTTCCCGACAATCACAATGGATTCACGGTCATCATTAGATTCTTAATTCCAGATATTTTATTGAATTCAAATTCCACCATCTGCCGTGGCAGGATTCAAACCCGTGTCCCCAGAATGTTATCCGGGTCTCTGGATTAACAGTCCAGCGATAATACCACTAGGCCATTGCCTCCCCAAATGGCAATATGACAATAGTGATTCCGAATTTTTGTTGAGAAAAGGTACACCATTAACCACCATCCCATCTGAGCAATGCAGGCTAACTGTCCCTCCCTCGCACTGCAGGACCGGCGTTCCTGTTAACTCTGAAGACTCCATGTTTCTGTTGATATGTCGTACAGGTGGACAGCCTGGGGAACTGGTGGTAATGTCATTACTGTAGTAATCCAGGACTCCTAGACTAATGAGTTCATTGAAACCAGGGTCGAATCTCATCATAGCAGCTTGAATCCAGTAAAAATGTGGAAAGAAAAGCAGTCTAATGATGACCACATGACCTCTGTCAATTGTTAAAAACCTGTTTAGCTGACTAATGTCATTTACAGAAGGAAATCTGTCATTCTCATCTGGTCTGGCCTACGTGTAACTCCAGACCCACAGACATGAGCAACAAAACAGAAGTTGCTGGAAAAGCTCAGCAGGTCTGGCAGCATTTATGAAGAAAAAAATCAGAGTTAACGCTTCAGGTCCGCTGACCCTTCCTCAGAGCCTCAGAACCTCAGACAGATATGTGGTTGACTCTTAATTAAAGATGGGCAATAAAATATGTATTAGAGATAAAAGGTACTGCAGATGCTGGAGAATCCGAGATAACAAGGTGTGGGGCTGGATGAACACAGCAGGTCAAGCAGCATCATAGGAGCAGGAAAGCTTTTTAGACGTTTCGGGCCTAGACCCTTCATCAGAAATGGGGGAGGGGAAGAGGGTTCTGAAATAAATAGGGAGAGAGGGGGAGGCGGATAGAAGATGGATAGAGGAGAGGATAGGTGGAGAGGAGGCAGACAAGTCAAAGAGGCGGGGATGGAGCCAGTAAAGGTGATTTGCCACTACTTTCATGGATTGTCCACTGCCTATTCCCTACCCTGATCATAGAGTCATAATCATAGAGTGATACAGCGCAGAAACAGACCCTTCATTCCAACCAGTCCATGCTGAACTTAATCCCAAACTAAACAAGTCCCACCTCCCTGCTTCTGGCCCATATCCCTCAAAACCTTTCCTATTTATGTACTTATCCAAATGTCTTTTAAACATTGTAATTGTACCCACATCCACCACTTCCTCTGGAAGTTCTTTCCACACGCGAACTACCCACTGTTTAAAAAAAATTGCCCCTCAAGTCTTTTTTAAATCTCTCTCCTCTTACCTTAAAAATGTGCCCCCTAGTCTTGAAATCCTCCATTTTAGGGAAAAGACAATGACATCAACTCCATCTATACCTCTCATAATTTTATAAACTTCTCAGGTCACCTGTCAACCTCCTACTCTCCAGTGGAAAAAGTCCCAGCCTGTCCAAACTTTCCTTATAACTCAAACCTTTCATATCTGGCAACATCCTGGTAAATCCCTTCGGAACCCTCTCCAGCTCGATAATATCCTTCCTATAAGGGGTGGGGGGAAGTGGCGGCGACCAGAACTGGACACAGTATTCCAGAAGAGGCCTTATCAATGTCCTGTTCACCCTTGTATGTGTGGGTGTGGCTTGGCATATGGATTGGGCTGTGTGTATTGTAGGGCTATGGTGCCTCCCCAGGGATGTTTTTAATTGTGTCTTGTTGTCTCTGCTCCAGGGGATGACCGCAGTCTGTCAAGTTCGACCGAGTCCTCCGACACCAGCCAGTCGGACAGTGCCAGCCTGGGAAGTCGGATGACCCTGTGGCCGGAGCAGCTGCCGGTCAGTGGCCTGCCAGAGGGTCACTCTCTGGGCCTGGCGGCCAAGGGGCTGGGCACAGCTGAGGAGAAACTCTACGCGGAGGTCACCCGTGGGTCGAAGCCCCCTCCCAAGCCGCCCCGGTCACGCAAGCTGCAGGAAGTGGGCCGCCAGAGTTCCTCCGACAGCGGCATCGCCACCGCCAGCCACTCCTCCTATTCCGGAAGCTTCTCTTCCTACGCCGGGAGCCTGGACGTTTGCCAGAGCGATGAGTTTGGCTCCTTGCTCAGCATCCCGTCAGCCTGGCCCGCTGAGCGGACCCTGTGCACTTGCGAGACTCCTGGGTCAGAGTATCAGGTTCCCAGCTCCGTACGCCATCACTACGACACGCCTAGGAGCGTCTTACAGGTGGCTGCAACAAAGGAGGCTGCTTCGATGAAGGACCAGGCCCGTGCACCTCAGGAGACGACTGACACACAGAGGTGCAAGAGCTTTCCTGTTGCCCTGGAAGGTGCCAAGGACCTGTCTGCTGAACTGCCTGCCGATATTGCACCCGGGTGGACCCAGTTAAAGCTACAGGGGCCGGAAGCAGAGACCGCTGCAGGAACCATGGACCCCAGCGAGATTTTCAGCCCCCTCTACCCAGGAGCAGGGCAGACGCTTTTCACTGCCTGCCTGATGTGTGGGGGTCTCAAGGTAACCCCCGCAAATACTGTCTAACTCTCAGTGATACAGCACATTCGGCACAGAAACAAGCAACAAACGCAGAGAGTGCCGGAGAAACTGAGCAGGCCTGTCACCGTCGGCAGAGCGAAAGACAGAAACTGAGTGAACATAAACAGAAGTTGCTGGAAAAGCTCAGCAGGTCTGGCAGCATCTGTGAAAGGGAAAAAAACAGAGTTAACGTTTTGGGTCCGGTGACCTTTCCTCAGAACACCTCAGATCACTGGACCTGAAACGTTAGCTCTGTTTTTTCCCTTCACAGATGCTGCCAGACCTGTTGAGCTTTTCCAGCATCTTCTGTTTTTGTTCCTGATTTACAGCATCCGCAGTTCTCTCGGGTTTTAACTGAGTGAACATCTCAGAGCCAGTATGAGTTTTCTTCAGAACTGAACTTGAATTCAGCACAAAAGGACTTGAAATATTCACTCTATTTCCCTTTCTCTCTCTCTCTTCCCCCATCATACCCCCCACTGATGCTGACAGACCTGCTGTGTTTCTCCAGCATTTTGTTTCAGATTTCCAACATCAGCTGTATTTTGCTTTTGTTTGACTTCATTTAGAACCAGCTGGTCCATGTCACTGGTAATAATACCCTTGAGTGACAGTCCTGGTCTGTAATTTACAGTGTGGGAAGTTGAGTCCTCATGCAAGTATTTAAGTGTATAGTCTGGGTGAACACTCCTGGTGCTGTGCTGAGGGACCTTCGCACTGTTACAGATGTGCCATCCTTCAGGTTAGACATTAAACCCAGGGCCCCTCTGCTCCTCTTGCAGGTGAAGTGATGGGTTAGTGGTTCATTGCTAGACTATTAATCTAGAGACCAGGTAATGTTCTGGGGCCAAAGCAGGAATTGCTGGAAAAGCTCAGCAGATCTGGTCGCATCTCGGAACTAAGGGTCACCCAACCCAAAACGCTAGCTGTAATTTCTCTCCACAGATGCTGCCAGCTCTGCTGAGCTTTTCCAGCAATGGCTGTTTTTGTTTCTGATTTATGGCATCTGCAGTTCTTTCCATTTTTCTTTCATGTTCTGGGGACCTGGGTTTGAACTCCTCTAAGGCAGGTGGTTGAACTTGAATTCAATTTTTAAATTAAAAAAAAATCTAGAATTAAGAGCTGAATGATGACCGTGAAACCATTGCCAATTCTTGTTAAAACCCCATTTGGTTCACTAATGCTCTTTAGGAGAGGAAATTTGCAGGCCTTACCTGGCTTGGCCTACATGTGACTCCAGACCCACAACTGTTGACTTTTATGTGTGCCCTGGCCAATGTGGGATGGGTAAAAGAGGTGGCCTACCCAAAGAAGCCCTCATCGGGTGAACCAGTATTAAAGACTTGAAGGGCTGAAGGGCCTTTTACTGTGCTGTAGACCTCTATGACTCTCAGTTGGGTATAAAAACATCCCTCAGTTACTATTTGGAAGAAAAGCTGGTGAGTTCTGTCTGCTGACCAGACCAGTATGTATCTATCAACAAACATCACAAAATCCAATGTTCCAATGATCCTTTCATTGTGGTCCATGCGGGTTTAATGTGTGAGAACTGGCTGTTCTCTCTCCCCACTACGTTTCATCAATGACTATGTTTCAAAATTAGCTGCAAGGTTCTTTGGGATGCCCCGAGGTTATAGGCCCTTCTGTTCTGAAATATGTAACAAAGAATATCTCTAGCAAATTTCTTTCTTGTGATAGCACTATGGGAACAGCATCATTGAATCCTCCAATATCAACACCCTGGGGGTTCCCATTGACTAGACACTGAACTGGACTCTCCACATAAACACAGTGGCTACAAGAGCAGGTCAGAAGCTGGGAATACTGCGGTGAGTAACTCACCTCCTGACTCCCCAAATCCTGTCCATCATTTACAAGGCGCAAGTGAGGAGTTTGATGGAATACTCTCCACTTGCCTGGATGAGTGCAGCCCCAACAACATTCAAGAAGGTTGACACCATCCAGGACAAAACAGCCCACTTGATTGGCACCATATCCACAAACATTCACTCCTTCCACCACCGATGTTCAGTAGCAGCAGTGTGTACCTTCTACAAGATGTAGTGGAGAAATTCACCAAGACTCCTTAGACAGCACCTTCTAAATCCAGGACCACTTCCATCTAGGAGGACAAGGGCAGCAGATACATGGGAACACCACCACTTACAAGTTCCCCTGCAAGCCATTCGCCATCCTGACTTGGAAACGTATCACCGTTCCTTCACTGTCACTGGGTCAAAATCCTGGAATTCCTTCCCTAATGACATTTTGGCCCAAAAATTTGCTCATAATTTTTTTTCACACCAAAATATCTTGGTGTTCCATTTATTTTTGGAACAGTAGGGTTTTCATTGGAATAAAACAAAAAACAGTGGATGCTGGAAATTGGAAGCAGAAAGTGTGACGCAGAGATGGGTCTTGAGAAGGGTCACTGGACTCAACATTAACTCTGTTTCTCTCTCCACAAACACTGCCAGACTAACTGAGTTTATTACCTGTCCAGTAATTTGTGTTTATTTCAGATTTTCTTTGTACTTGGGCCACATGGGCCCAGCTCATAGCAGAAACCTAGGCAGGGAGGATTGTGTAAGCACAACATATATTTTGTGAACGCATCTGCTAGAATGTGCGTCTACTCTTACATCTGCTTTTTCTCATGTGGGAATCACAGATTAATTTCTGTACTCTGCCAAAATTTCGATGTGTAGCACTAGCTAAAAACCAGCAGGGCCTGTTGAGAAGGTCATCCTGAGCAGCTCCCCCCCGCATTATGTAGTGGGTAGAGAGAGGCGTACGCTCAGTACATCAGAGAGGAGCAGAGCTCCTGTGTTGTCCTTTCATGGCTTGCCAAGTTTGATGCTAATTGAAAGCACCAGTGTAAACACTGGCACACTTTCACAATGGCGTTTAGGTTTACATGCCAAACTATAAATACAGCAGTGACCCACAAAGTCAGATTAAATGTATGATATGAGCAAGGACAAAAGCCTGAGACGAGAAAGGCTGTCCCCCTCATCAAAATTCTTCCTCCTGTACTTTAAGAAAGAATGATTTGCATTTGTGTCACTGTACGGTAGAATGCTGATAACATTTGAAGGAGGCTTTTAACCCATTGTGTCTGAGCTAGCTGTCTGAATGAGCAATGCCATTCCTGCTTTCTTCCCATAAACCTGCAGATTCTTCCTTTTCAGATAATGGTCCAAATACCGCCCTAATGTCCCGATAGTTTCTGCCTCTAATGGACCAATAGGCAGTGCATTTCAGACCCTAACCCCTCATGAAATAGTTGCTCCCCATGATGCCATTACCTGTATTGCTTAACCCTGTAATGTCATGTTCTGCATCTCTGTCTTTATTTGTTTGCTGGACATAGGTGTCACTGACTGGGCCAGCATTTATTACCTGTCCCTAGTTTCCCTTGAGAAGGTGGAGGTGAGCTGCAGTCCATATGCTGTAGATAGACCCACAATGCCCTTAGGGAGGGAATTCCAGAATTTTGACTCAGTGTCAGTGAAGGAACGGCGATATATTTCCAATTCAGGATGGTGAGTGGCTTGGAGGGGAACTTGCAGCTGGTGGTGCTCCCTTACATCTGCTGCCCTTGTCCTTCGAGATGGTAGTAGTTGTGGGTTTGGAACAATTTCTCTCTACGTTTTTCACGGAAATATTTTCTAACTAACCTGTTCAGGGATGTTACCACATGTTTCTGGAGGAGGTGGGATTTGAACCAGGTCTCCTGGCTCAGAGCAAGAGAAACTACTACTGCACCATGAGACCAGACCCCCTCATGATTTTGAACCACGTTATCAAAATTCCCCTCAACCTTCTCTTCTCAAAAGAAAGCGTTTTGAAATTCTTCTAACAACATCTCCAATCTAACAATGTCTCCAATCTAACAATGTCTCCAATCTAACAATGTCTCCAGTCTGACAACTTCTCTGATCTAGCTTTCCATTCATTTGGGTTTAGAAAGGTGGTGGTAGTGGGCGGGGCAGTGCATTAATGTCATAGCAATCTATAAAATTCTAACAGGACTAGACCTGGGTCAATGCAGGAAGGACGCTCCTGACGACAAGGGAGTCCAGTGCCAGGGGTCAGAGTCTAAGGACACAAGATGGGCCATTTCGGACTAAGATGATTGTCATGTGTACTCGGGACAGGAGCAGGGTGAAAAGTGTACAAACTCGCCATTCTCTGATGCCATCTTAGTATTCATAAGGCAGGATTAAACATGGAAGGAGAAATAAAACGAAAGCCAGAGGTAAAGGAGTGGCACGGTGGCTCAGTGGTTAGCACTGCTGCCTCACAGTGCCAGGGACCCGGGTTTGATTCCACCCTCGGGCAACTGTCTGTGTGGAGTTTGCACATTCTCCCTGTGTCTGCGTGGGTTTCCTCTGGGTGCTCTGGTTTCCTCCCATAGTCCAAAGATGTGCAGGCTAGGTGGATTGGCCATGCTAAATTGCCCATGGTGTCCAGGGATGTGTAGATTAGGTCTGATTTTAGGGGGATGGGTGTGGGTGGGATGCTGTGTGGGTCAGTGTGGACTTGTTGGGCCAAAGGGCCTGTTTCCACACTGTAGGGGATTCTATGATTCTAAAGGAAACATCAGGATCACTCCCTGCCTCCACCATGAGTCCTTGCCACTACAAAAACAAAGCCACAAAGTCCGTCCCTCGGTTTGTGAACACTTGGGTGCCCTGAGTGCCCACACATCATTGCAACCAGAACACCACTGTCTCTGCCATCAGGTACCCAGGCCCAGCTATGGCCTGGAGCCAAGGTGCTGCTGTCGCTGGAACCATGTCACCATTCTTCAGCGCCATCTTGCCTTCTCCGGTGTCATCGCTGCCAGGAGTCCGCTAGAGCTGCCGCCTCCAAAACTGGGCTCACACCTGATGCTGGGTCCTCATTCTGGCTAACATTGGTGCCACTGCTGCCTTATCCAGAGAGTGGGGAGCCGTTGGAATTCACTGCCACAGAAAGCAGCTGAGACCAAAACATTTTCTAGAAGGAGTTATCAATAGTTCTTGGGGTAAAGTGATCAAAGGGGATGGAGAGAAAGTAGGAACAGTGTACTGAGTTGGATGATCAGCTATAATCATACTGCATAGCATACCAGGTCAAAGGGCTGAATGGCCTACCCCCGTACCTATTTTCTATGTTTCTATTTTATAGCTGGACGTGTCAGAACGCCGACTGAAACCTGGCTTGATAGATCATGGTTATTGTGTTTTCTTTTTAACAAGGTCATCTCACACTGAAATGCAATGTTGCAACTTTGGTTTTAACCATAAAACAGTAGTGAATTTCACAAAAGAAATAAAGGCAAAATAGAATTTAACACAAACTGAGCTTACTCAGAGTAAACTCAAACTGAAGATGCATAAAACAAGTTTAAAATTGTGAAACATGTGGTAAAGTGTCACCCTGTTAATCTCAAAACATCTCTGTGCAGTACCCAAAAGCATCCCTTGTTCAATACTCAAACCAGAGAGAAAGCCCCTTCTCTAAAAACCAAATAGATTTAATCTAATTGTGTCTTAACCATCAGTCTGGAAAATCTGATAGTCTTTTCCTGGATCTTTCATGTACCTGAGTTTAAACTTTCTCAGCTTCAAAAACCCTCTTCAGGGTTTTAGTCAAGCATATATGTTCCAAAACTATTACAGAACACTCTTTTCTGAGGTAACCGAGCTTTCTGAGGTATTGTAACTATCTACTCAGGAGCATGGCTTTATGTATCCATCTTCATTCAAAGACATTTGTAGAATGGCCCCAAACTGAAAATTAAAAAAAATCCCTTGATTTGCAACTTAGGTGTTTCCCCAAAAGCTTTAAAAAAGGTCAGAAATTTCTAACAGAAATCCTGATGCATAACTGCTTGCCTCGTTCAGTTTTAAACCCTCTGATATCCACAAAAGATCATTAGTACTGAAAGCTACCTCTCTATCATATGCGCACGCACATTTTTAATATGTATATATCTCACTGTATGCAGAAACTCCATGCATACACCATAAGACAAATTAAGAGGTTTTGAAACTACAAGACCAAAGAGAGCTCTAGAAATCAGTGTGTCAGTATTTTGGCCATTTGATCAAAGCTAAAATGGTACTGAGATCTCCTCTAGAGGGCAAAGTGGGGTTCATCAGAAAGAGGCATTGACCTGGGTCTAGTTGGATGATGGGTGTCACAAATTGGTTGGGTGCAGATTGACTATACTCAGTGAATGAGGGTGGCACAAGATGGGCAAGGGTAGTACCATGACAGCAGATTCCCTGAGGAAAAGCCATAAGCAGCAGTTGCGCGAAGGCAAGTCTTTCTTTCCAGATAGAGGATCGAGCGACTTCATGTACCAGGAAAAGCTGGAAAATTTCTGAGTGTTTAACTCAGAATAGAGGAGGTTTAAGAGACGATCTCACAGCAACTTTCAAAAGGATGAGAAGTCGTGACCAGTTAGATAGGTGAGAAATGTTCATCACTGTTGGATTTGTCAGGATCGAATGCTCTAACTAATAGACATACAGGATGTGGGTTTCATTGGCTGGTCCAGCATTTTATCACCCATCCTTCATTGCTCTGGAGGAGGTGGTAGTGAACTGCCCCAGATTGCTGCAATCCCTGGAATTTGTATTCTGACAGCTCTAAATGAATGGTGATACATTTCCAACAGAGGATAGTATGTGGCTTGGAAGCCTAATACTTGGACAATAGGAGTAGGAGAGGCCAGTCAGCCCATTGAGCCCACTGTGCCATTCAACATGGTTAATCCTCTATCTCAATGTCACACTTCCACTCTCTCCTTATATCCTTTGACATCTCTAGTCTCTGTCTATTGCTTTCTTAAATATATTCAGAGATTTGTCCTCTACCAATCTCTGAGTCAAGGTACTTAGTTTCGTCTCAGTCCAAAATGGGCTGCTGTGTATCCTGCGAACATAATCCCTTTGGTGGACAACACTGGTGAGGAGAAACAATAGCTCTGTTTCAGTCTGTCCAATGGAATGTTTTATGTTCCATTGAGATTATAATACATTATTAATTGTGAAAGGGAGTTGGCTGAAGAATGGAAGAGGTTACAAATGCAGGATGGGGGTATTGTGTTCTTTGAGTCTCCACATCTATGACGACTTGAGATACCTTTGAGCTGTAGATGTGCTTTCACTTTTGGATCCCATGATGTGGAGATTGAACATAAGAACATAAGAACTAGGAGCAGGAGTAGGCCATCTGGCACTTCGAGCCTGCTCTGCCATTCAATAAGATCATGGCTGATCTTTTTGTGGACTCAGATCCACTTACCTGCACTCTCACCGTATCCCTTAATTCCTTTATTGTTCAAAAAGATATCTACCTTAGCTCTAAAAACGTTTACTGAAGTAGCGTCAACTACTTCACTGGACAAGGGATTCCATAGATTAACAACCCTCTGGGTGAAGAAGTTCCTTCTCAATTCAGTCCTAAATCTGCTCCCTCTAATCTTGAGGCTATGCCCTCTTGTCCTAGCTTCACCTGCCAGTGGAAACATCCTCTCTACTTCTATCGTATCTATTCCCTTCATAATTTTACATGTTTCTATAAGATTCTCCCCTCAATCTTCTGAATTCCAATGAATATAATCCCAATCTACTCAGTCTCTCCTCATAAGCCAACCCCCTCAACTCTGGAATCAACCTAGTGAATCTCCTCTGCACCCCCTCCAGTGCCAGTACATCCTTTCTCAAGTAAGGAGACCAAAACTGCACACAGTACTCCAGGTGTAGCCTCACCAGCACCTTGTACAGCTGCAACATAACCTCTCTGCTTTTAAACTCAATTCCTTTAGCAATGAAGGACAAAATTCCATTTGCCTTTCTAATTACTTGTTGTACCTGCAGACCAACCTTCTGTGATTTATGCACAAGGACACCTAGGTCCCTCTGCATAGCAGCATACTGCAACTTTTTACCATTCAAGTAATAATCCTTTTTACTATTACTCCTACCAAAATGTATGACTTCACATTTATTTATATAGTATTCCATCTGCCAGACCTTTGCCCACTCACTCAATGTATCTATGTTCCTCTGCAAGGTTTCACAGTCCTCTGCACACTTTGCTCTGCCACTCATCTTAGTGTCATCTGCAAACTTTGACACCCTACACGTGGTCCCCAACTCCAAATCATCTATATAAATTGTAAATAATTGCGGTCCCAACACCGATTCCTGAGGCACACCACTAGTCACTGATTGCCAGCCAGAATAGCACTCATTTATCCCCACCCTTTGCTTCCTGTTAGTCAACCGATCCTCTATCCATGCTAATACTTTACCCCTAATGCCATGCATCCTTATCTTATGCAGCACCCTCTTGTGCGGCACCTTGTCGAAGGCCTTTTGGAAATCCAGGTACACCACATCCACTGGGTCCCCATTGTCCACCTTGCTCGTAATGTCTTCATAGAATTCCAAAAGATTTGTCAAGCATGACCAGCTCTTCATGAACCCATGCTGCGTCTGCCCAACGGGACAATCTCTATCGAGCTGCCTTGCTATTTCTTCCTTGATAATAGACTCAAGCCTCTTCCCCACTACAGAGGTTAAGCTAACCGGTCTATAATTCCCCATCTTTTGTCTACCTCCTTTTTTAAACAGTGGTGTCACATTTGCTGTTTTCCAATCTGCTGGGACTGCGAATGTTGGAAAATTACTGCCAGTGCTTAAGATGCCGGTGTTGGACTGGGGTGGACAGGGTCAGAAATCACATGACACCAGGTTATAGTCCGAAAGGTTTAGTTGAAAAAGCAAGCTTTTGGAGCTCAGCTCCTTCCTCAGGCATAGGGTATAAGACACACCAGAAAGGTAACAAACCTAAAACTGGCTGTCTCTTGTTGAATCTTTAAACAGTTAGGAAGGAGACTACTGATTGAAACGCAAAATCCAGATTCCTCTTAAGTCATTGTCCTGAGATAATTAAATGTTTTATCAATGTATACAAGAGGTGACATCTCGGGTCAGACAATGCATTTTAGGTGTGAGGCCTTGCTAAGAATCTGTGCTTTAAACTGGGGTCGGGTTTTATTTGAACAAAACAGAATGTATCTGAAACTACACAAACAGCTCGGATTAAATAATTCATCTGTATATCTTCATCTATGTTTGTGTCTGTGGGTGGGCGTGTGTGGGTGTGTGTGTGTCTTTGTATGTGGGTGGGTGTGTGTGTGTCTTTGTATGTAGGTGTGTGTGTGTCTTTGTATGTGGGTGGGTGTGTTGGGGGTGTGTGTGCGGGTGGGTGTGTGTGTGTGTGGGTGGCTGTGTGTGACTGTGTGTGTGTGTGTGTGGGGTATGGGGGT